>CM055732.1:12076829-12624329 GCA_029465975.1 Dallia pectoralis | reverse complement strand
TAGATGTAGAGATCCATTCTAGTAACATTCTGACCATTATAAACAAATCTAGAGTGTAGATGTAGAGATCCATTCTAGTAACATTCTGAACATTATAAATAAATCTAGAGTGTAGATGTAGAGATCCATTCTAGTAACATTCTGAACATTATAAATAAATCTAGAATGTAGATGTAGAGATCCATTCTAGTAACATTCTGAACATTATAAATAAATCTAGAATGTAGATGTAGAGATCCATTCTAGTAACATTCTGAACATTATAAATAAATCTAGAGTGTAGATGTAGAGATCCATTCTAGTAACATTCTGAACATTATAAATAAATCTAGAGTGATGTAGAGATCCATTCTAGTAACAGATGTAGAGATCCATTCTAGTAACATTCTGAACATTATAAATAAATCTAGAGTGTAGATGTAGAGATCCATTCTAGTAACATTCTGAACATTATAAATAAATCTAGAATGTAGATGTAGAGATCCATTCTAGTAACATTCTGAACATTATAAATAAATCTAGAGTGTAGATGTAGAGATCCATTCTAGTAACATTCTGAACATTATAAATAAATGTAGAGTGTAGATGTAGAGATCCATTCTAGTAACATTCTGAACATTATAAATAAATCTAGAATGTAGATGTAGAGATCCATTCTAGTAACATTCTGAACATTCTAAATAAATGTAGAGTGTAGATGTAGAGATCCATTCTAGTAACATTCTGAACATTATTAATAAATCTAGAGTGTAAATGTAGAGATCCATTCTAGTAACATTCTGAACATTATAAATAAATCTAGAATGTAGATGTAGAGATCCATTCTAGTAACATTCTGAACATTATAAATAAATCTAGAGTGTAGATGTAGAGATCCATTCTAGTAACATTCTGAACATTATAAATAAATCTAGAGTGTAGATGTAGAGATCCATTCTAGTAACATTCTGAACATTATAAATAAATCTAGAGTGTAGATGTAGAGATCCATTCTAGTAACATTCTGAACATTATAAACAAATCTAGAGTGTAGATGTAGAGATCCATTCTAGTAACATTCTAACCATTATAAATAAATCTAGAGTGTAGATGTAGAGATCCATTCTAGTAACATTCTGAACATTATAAATAAATGTAGAGTGTAGATGTAGAGATCCATTCTAGTAACATTGTGAACATTATAAATAAATCTAGAATGTAGATGTAGAGATCCATTCTAGTAACATTCTGAACATTATAAATAAATCTAGAGTGTAGATGTAGAGATCCATTCTAGTAACATTCTGAACATTATAAATAAATCTAGAATGTAGATGTAGAGATCCATTCTAGTAACATTCTGAACATTATAAATAAATCTAGAGTGTAGATGTAGAGATCCATTCTAGTAACATTCTGAACATTATAAATAAATCTAGAATGTAGATGTAGAGATCCATTCTAGTAACATTCTGAACATTATAAATAAATCTAGAGTGTAGATGTAGAGATCCATTCTAGTAACATTCTGAACATTATAAATAAATCTAGAGTGTAGATGTAGAGATCCATTCTAGTAACATTCTGAACATTATAAATAAATCTAGAGTGTAGATGTAGAGATCCATTCTAGTAACATTCTGAACATTATAAACAAATCTAGAGTGTAGATGTAGAGATCCATTCTAGTAACATTCTAACCATTATAAATAAATCTAGAGTGTAGATGTAGAGATCCATTCTAGTAACATTCTGAACATTATAAATAAATGTAGAGTGTAGATGTAGAGATCCATTCTAGTAACATTGTGAACATTATAAATAAATCTAGAATGTAGATGTAGAGATCCATTCTAGTAACATTCTGAACATTATAAATAAATCTAGAGTGTAGATGTAGAGATCCATTCTAGTAACATTCTGAACATTATAAATAAATCTAGAATGTAGATGTAGAGATCCATTCTAGTAACATTCTGAACATTATAAACAAATCTAGAGTGTAGATGTAGAGATCCATTCTAGTAACATTCTGAACATTATAAATAAATCTAGAGTGTAGATGTAGAGATCCATTCTAGTAACATTCTGAACATTATAAATAAATCTAGAATGTAGATGTAGAGATCCATTCTAGTAACATTCTGAACATTATAAATAAATCTAGAGTGTAGATGTAACATTCTGAGATCCATTCTAGTAACATTCTGAACATTATAAATAAATCTAGAGTGTAGATGTAGAGATCCATTCTAGTAACATTCTGAACATTATAAATAAATCTAGAGTGTAGATGTAGAGATCCATTCTAGTAACATTCTGAACATTATAAATAAATCTAGAATGTAGATGTAGAGATCCATTCTAGTAACATTCTGAACATTATAAATAAATCTAGAATGTAGATGTAGAGATCCATTCTAGTAACATTCTGAACATTATAAATAAATCTAGAGTGTAGATGTAGAGATCCATTCTAGTAACATTCTGAACATTATAAATAAATCTAGAGTGTAGATGTAGAGATCCATTCTAGTAATATTCTGAACATTATAAATAAATCTAGAGTGTAGATGTAGAGATCCATTCTAGTAACATTCTGAACATTATAAATAAATCTAGAGTGTAGATGTAGAGATCCATTCTAGTAACATTCTGAACATTATAAATAAATCTAGAATGTAGATGTAGAGATCCATTCTAGTAACATTCTGAACATTATAAATAAATCTAGAGTGTAGATGTAGAGATCCATTCTAGTAACATTCTGAACATTATAAATAAATCTAGAATGTAGATGTAGAGATCCATTCTAGTAAAATATTCTGAACATTATAAACAAATCTAGAATGTAGATGTAGAGATCCATTCTAGTAACATTCTGAACATTATAAATAAATCTAGAATGTAGATGTAGAGATCCATTCTAGTAACATTCTGAACATTATAAATAAATCTAGAGTGTAGATGTAGAGATCCATTCTAGTAACATTCTGAACATTATAAATAAATCTAGAATGTAGATGTAGAGATCCATTCTAGTAACATTCTGAACATTATAAATAAATCTAGAATGTAGATGTAGAGATCCATTCTAGTAACATTCTGAACATTATAAATAAATCTAGAGTGTAGATGTAGAGATCCATTCTAGTAACATTCTGAACATTATAAATAAATCTAGAGTGTAGATGTAGAGATCCATTCTAGTAACATTCTGAACATTATAAATAAATCTAGAGTGTAGATGTAGAGATCCATTCTAGTAACATTCTGAACATTATAAACAAATCTAGAGTGTAGATGTAGAGATCCATTCTAGTAACATTCTAACCATTATAAATAAATCTAGAGTGTAGATGTAGAGATCCATTCTAGTAACATTCTGAACATTATAAATAAATGTAGAGTGTTGATGTAGAGATCCATTCTAGTAACATTGTGAACATTATAAATAAATCTAGAATGTAGATGTAGAGATCCATTCTAGTAACATTCTGAACATTATAAATAAATCTAGAGTGTAGATGTAGAGATCCATTCTAGTAACATTCTGAACATTATAAATAAATCTAGAATGTAGATGTAGAGATCCATTCTAGTAACATTCTGAACATTATAAACAAATCTAGAGTGTAGATGTAGAGATCCATTCTAGTAATATTCTGAACATTATAAATAAATCTAGAGTGTAGATGTAGAGATCCATTCTAGTAACATTCTGAACATTATAAATAAATCTAGAGTGTAGATGTAGAGATCCATTCTAGTAACATTCTGAACATTATAAATAAATCTAGAATGTAGATGTAGAGATCCATTCTAGTAACATTCTGAACATTATAAATAAATCTAGAGTGTAGATGTAGAGATCCATTCTAGTAACATTCTGACCATTATAAACAAATCTAGAGTGTAGATGTAGAGATCCATTCTAGTAACATTCTGAACATTATAAATAAATCTAGAGTGTAGATGTAGAGATCCATTCTAGTAACATTCTGAACATTATAAATAAATCTAGAGTGTAGATGTAGAGATCCATTCTAGTAACATTGTGAACATTATAAATAAATCTAGAGTGTAGATGTAGAGATCCATTCTAGTAACATTCTGAACATTATAAATAAATCTAGAGTGTAGATGTAGAGATCCATTCTAGTAATATTCTGAACATTATAAATAAATCTAGAGTGTAGATGTAGAGATCCATTCTAGTAACATTCTGAACATTATAAATAAATCTAGAGTGTAGATGTAGAGATCCATTCTAGTAACATTCTGAACATTATAAATAAATCTAGAGTGTAGATGTAGAGATCCATTCTAGTAACATTCTGAACATTATAAATAAATCTAGAATGTAGATGTAGAGATCCATTCTAGTAACATTCTGAACATTATAAATAAATCTAGAGTGTAGATGTAGAGATCCATTCTAGTAACATTCTGAACATTATAAATAAATCTAGAATGTAGATGTAGAGATCCATTCTAGTAACATTCTGAACATTATAAACAAATCTAGAATGTAGATGTAGAGATCCATTCTAGTAACATTCTGAACATTATAAATAAATCTAGAATGTAAATGTAGAGATCCATTCTAGTAACATTCTGAACATTATAAATAAATCTAGAGTGTAGATGTAGAGATCCATTCTAGTAACATTCTGAACATTATAAATAAATCTAGAGTGTAGATGTAGAGATCCATTCTAGTAACATTCTAACCAGAGATGTTTCGTAAAAAAAGTCTCTAGAAACATAGAGTTCAAATTATACTGTATACATTTGAATAGCATGTATACTATATACTATAGTCATACCATCATGTTTTATTGCCGCTTCACCCACTGTTAGCGTTTATGCAGTATATATATATTTTTTTTCTTTCTCAAGCTCCAATCCACAGTGACATGATGAAATCGGTGGATAGGTTGTGACTGATTTCTTTTCTGTCTCAGTGTGGGCGTCCTCTCTGTTCACTTCAGTAACGTTGTGATGTCTGCTTGTATTAATACCGGCATCAGTGCTTCCCCACAGGAATGTCTATGTCCTCCTCAGATTGAATTGGAGGAGGGCTGTTCTCCTGCTGCATGCAACCTGTTGCCTGAGTTTGCTTGTCTCCGTCCTGACGCATGAAATAATCCACACATTCGTTACGACCGTTTACATTTTTTTTTCTCATTAATGCAAAAAAAATTCTCTGTGTTTTTAAAATGTATATATTTTTAAATGTCTCTCAATGTCTCTTATTTGTCCAATTCTGGGTATCTGTTGACATTTTGGGATCACTGCAAATGCAGGACAGTGTGATGTATGTCCTCCAAAACCATTCAACAATTTGTGGGCTGCTGGTAGCCTAAAGCTTAGAACATCTGACCAGTAACTGAAAGGTCAGTCTCTGAGGATTTCTCAACCAGGTAGAAAAAGATGTATTTCAGAAACTGAGCAAGTCAGTTTGTTCCTGTGAATCATTGAAACCGAGCGACAGTGTTGCAAGTTTATTTTCCATTGAGATTATTTAGACGATAATAATTGCGAAATAAGACTTCCAGTCATTCCATTATGTCTGTTTCTCTGTGATTTCTTAGTGAGCGATTGGGCGTTTCCTCTATCCTGAGTCAGATACACTTTAGACAATATATCTACTGTCTGTATGTCTGTCTGTTTACCCTCACTCTCCTTGGCTCCACTTCTGCCATCTTGAACCGTTTGTCAGTCTGTCTGTCTGTACTCTCTGTTCTCTGTGCAGCTGCTTTCGGGTACATTTCTTTCCTGTTTCTACGACACCCACCAATAAAAGACAGAATCTGAAGAAGCTATGGGCAGTTTCAAGAGCGCCATGTGTTTTCTCTTTCCCCATCCCGTTCTTCTTCCCGTCCTATCCCTTCTCCCCTCTGTCCCCATCCCTCTCTTCCGATCTCTTTTCTCTCCTCTCTTCTGCATTCTGACATTCCATCCTGGTGTGTAGGATCGACAGACAAATGTGCATACTTTTGAATTACTAAAACATGCACATACTCTTTCTTTCTCCGTCTTGTCTATTTCTATCTCTCTCTTGATCTGTCGCTGTCATGATGTATGTCTAAATCTGTCCTTATTTAACGTCAAGTCGTACCGTGTAGTTACAACAACACATATTTATAACTCCCCTAATCCACCCTTTATTTACATCATTTATTTACAACATTGCTGTGTTCATCTGGTATTCTGGTTGTACAATGAGGCCTTGATTTGCCACATTGACTGTTATTGTCTGGAGGAGGAACCAGACAATACTCTCTCTCTCTTTCTCTCTCTTTCTTTCTCTCTCTCTCTCTTACCTCTCTGTCTGTCTTTCTTATCTCGCCCTCCTCTCTCTGTTCCCTCTGTTTCTCCATGGCTATAGTGTTCTCTATTAATTAGTCCTGTCAGGCTTACAGGTGACCTGCACATCTACGGATCATTATTCATGTTAGACCTGACAGATCATTTCAGACTTAGCACAGTTCGAGTTAACAAAGAACTTTGTGCGTGTGTGTCTGACTGATAGCAACTTCTAATATTGACTCCCCCAGAGCCACCTATCTAGAGGAACTTCATTTGCACTAGAGAACTCACCCAAGAGGCACGGATATCTTATTGAAGTTTCTCAACTTTTTCCCTTTTGTTTCTGGTGAAGTTTTTCTTCTTTAGTCCTTCTTCTTGAGGTTTGCTGCAAAGAGAGTTCAGCTGCAGTTGCGGTCTTTACTTTGGCTCTGTTTTAACTGATCTTAACTCATCAAAACGTAAATCGGTTCTTGTGCAGCCCAGACCTCTGATACTTGTATTACAGATAGGGTTTTGGAACGGCTGTTGGCAAAGGAGGGTGTTTTATTTTACGGTTCTAGAAAAGCTAATGATGTCGTTTTGAAATCCACAGTGTGTTGTTGCGCATAGCTGAAACATGAGAAGTATATATATATATATATGATACAGGTGGCAGGTGGAATTAGATTTTTGCAGACTTGCAAAATTAAATTAGCGAATTTCAGTTGCAGTCATTAGCCCTTTCAAAACTACCAATGTGGTTTTGACTGAACATAAAATATCCCACTGTAAAGTTCATACTACCCCTTCTGTTACCCCACTCTCTCTCTCTCTCTCTCTCTCGCTCTCTATCTGTCTGTCTCATTCCCTCTCTTTATCTCTCTCCCTCTCTATATATCTGTCTCTCTCTCTGTCTCACTCTCACTTTCCTCGTTCGCTCTTTCTGTACCTTTCTTACCCCCTCTCTCTCGCCCTCTCCCGCCCCTCCCTCCTCTACTCCTCATTCCCCTCTCCCCATCCTCCCCTGTCTTCCCCCTTTCCTCCTCTCCCAGTGCGTCGAGTGCCTCCACGTTTCTCCATACTGCCCTCCAGCTATGAGATCATGCCCGGAGGCAGTATCAACATCACGTGCGTGGCGGTGGGCTCACCCATGCCCTATGTCAAATGGATGCTGGGCAGTGAGGACCTGACCCCAGAAGATGACATGCCAGTGGGACGCAACGTCCTGGAGCTCAACGGCGTCAGGGAGTCGGCCAACTACACCTGTGTGGCCATGAGCAGTCTGGGGATTATAGAGGCTACTGCACAGGTGTCAGTCAAGAGTAAGGGACAACCTAGACACTCCCCTCTCCCTCTGTCTCTCTCTGTCTCTCCCTGTCTCTCTCTATCTCTCTCTGTCTCCCTCTGTCTCTCTCTGTCTCTCTCTGTCTCTCTCTGTCTCCCCCTTTCTCCTCCTTTCTCCTCCTTTCTCCCTCTCCCTCTGTCTCTCTCTATCTCCATCTGTCTCCCTCTGTCTCCCCCTTTCTCCTCCTTTCTCCCTCTGTCTCTCTCTGTCTCCCTCTGTCTCTCTCTGTCTCCCTCTATCTCTCTCTGTCTCTCTCTGTCTCTCTCTATCTCCATCTGTCTCCCTCTGTCTCCCCTTTCTCCTCCTTTCTCCCTCTGTCTCTCTCTGTCTCCCTCTGTCTCTCTCTGTCTCCCTCTATCTCTCTCTGTCTCTCTCTGTCTCTCTCTGTCTCCCTCTGTCTCTCTCTGTCTCCCTCTGTCTCCATCTGTCTCTCTCTGTCTCTCTCTGTCTCTCTCTGTCTCTCTCTGTCTCTCTCTGTCTCCCTCTATCTCTCTCTGTCTCCCTCTGTCTCCATCTGTCTCTCTCTGTCTCTCTCTGTCTCTCTCTGTCTCCCTCTATCTCTCTCTGTCTCTCTCTTTCTCCCTCTGTCTCTCTCTGTCTCCATCTGTCTCTCTCTGTCTCCCTCTGTCTCTCTCTGTCTCTCTCTGTCTCCCCTTTCTCCTCCTTTCTCCCTCTCCCTCTGTCTCTCTCTATCTCCATCTTTCTCCCTCTGTCTCCCCTTTCTCCTCCTTTCTCCCTCTGTCTCCCTCTGTCTCTCTTTGTCTCTCTCTGTCTCCCTCTGTCTCTCTCTGTCTCTCTCTGTCTCTCTCTGTCTACATCTGTCTCTCTCTGTCTCCCTCTGTCTCTCTCTGTCTCTCTCTGTCTCTCTCTGTCTACATCTGTCTCTCTCTGTCTCCCTCTGTCTCTCTCTGTCTCTCTCTGTCTCCCTCTGTCTCTCTCTGTCTCCCTCTATCTCCCCTTCTGTCCGGTGTCCCTTTCTCAATGCAAACCCTGTCTGTCCCAGCCTCAATAATAATATGTAGAGAGGGCTCCCCAAAGAGAGACAATGTTCTCCCCTATCTTCTCCTACCCAACATCTTCTGACGTTAAATACAGTTGAACAAATACTATATTGTACTTCTCCCGTCACAGCTCTTCCCAAGCCTCCTGGTACGCCTATCGTCACGGAGACCACTGCCACCAGCGTTACCATCACCTGGGATTCTGGCAACCCGGACCCAGTGTCCTATTACATCATCCAGTACCGTGCCAAGGGGCCAGATAAAAAGTACGAGACCGTGGACGGCATCACCACGACAAGGTACAGCATCGGCGGACTCTACCCCAACACGGAGTACGAGATCCGGGTGTCAGCCTTCAACAGCATCGGCCAAGGCCCCTCATCCACTCAGGTGGAGGCCAGGACCGGGGAGCAGGCTCCGGCCAGCCCGCCCAGGAACGTCCAAGCTAGAATCGTCTCCCAGAAATCTGTCATGGTCCGCTGGGAGGAACCGGAGGAGCCAAATGGACAGGTGAAAGAGCAAATGATCTGTGTCCGTTGATCTGCTTGGAGAATACAGCGGAAAGTGCAGAGAGAACGAACAACGATCCATTAGCTCAAACTATAACGAACTCAGAACGCACTGGCGGATGAGGAAAGTTGGCTCAATAAACATCTATTCCCAGGGCAGTGTAAAATAACAAGTTACATAATGGCATCAACATAAACAACAATGTTGAGAATAAGTGGTGGGCAGTAAACAATGAATAATGATGCGACATGATAATACAGTTCCCACACTATAATGCTTTGGCTTTATCTAAAGATCTGTTAAATAGTCATCCCATTGTTTAATTATTATCCTCAATATAACATGAATCTGGTATCATAGGTCAGATAAAATGGTCTGACCATTGATATCCCAATATGTAAAATTGTAGCTATTGTATATTCCAGACCTAACACTACAATATGTAATACTGTAGCTATATTATATTCCAGACATAACACAACAATATGTGATACTGTAGCTATATTATATTCCAGACATAACACTACAATATGTAATACTGTAGCTATATTATATTCCAGACATAACACAACAATATGTAATACTGTAGCTATATTATATTCCAGACATAACAAAACAATATGTAATACTGTAGCTATATTATATTCCAGACATAACACAACAATATGTGATACTGTAGCTATATTATATTCCAGACATAACAAAACAATATGTGATACTGTAGCTATATTATATTCCAGACATAACACAACAATATGTAATACTGTAGCTATATTATATTCCAGACATAACAAAACAATATGTGATACTGTAGCTATATTATATTCCAGACATAACACAACAATATGTGATACTGTAGCTATATTATATTCCAGACATAACACAACAATATGTAATACTGTAGCTATATTATATTCCAGACATAACAAAACAATATGTGATACTGTAGCTATATTATATTCCAGACATAACACAACAATATGTGATACTGTAGCTATATTATATTCCAGACATAACACAACAATATGTGATACTGTAGCTATATTATATTCCAGACATAACACAACAATATGTGATACTGTAGCTATATTATATTCCAGACATAACACAACAATATGTGATACTGTAGCTATATTATATTCCAGACATAACACAACAATATGTGATACTGTAGCTATATTATATTCCAGACATAACACAACAATATGTGATACTGTAGCTATATTATATTCCAGACATAACACAACAAAATGTAATACTGTAGCTATATTATATTCCAGACATAACACAACAATATGTAATACTGTAGCTATAGTATATTCCAGACATAACACAACAATATGTAATACTGTAGCTATATTATATACCAGACATAACACAACAATATGTAATACTGTAGCTATATTATATTCCAGACATAACACAACAAAATGTAATACTGTAGCTATATTATATTCCAGACATAACACAACAAAATGTAATACTGTAGCTATATTATATTCCAGACATAACACAACAATATGTGATACTGTAGCTATATTATATTCCAGACATAACACAACAAAATGTAATACTGTAGCTATATTATATTCCAGACATAACACAACAATATGTAATACTGTAGCTATAGTATATTCCAGACATAACACAACAATATGTAATACTGTAGCTATATTATATACCAGACATAACACAACAATATGTAATACTGTAGCTATATTATATTCCAGACATAACAGAACAATATGTGATACTGTAGCTATATTATATTCCAGACATAACAGAACAATATGTGATACTGTAGCTATATAATAGTCAAACATAACTTAACAATATGTGATACTGTAGCTATATTATATTCCAGACATAACAGAACAATATGTGATACTGTAGCTATATTATAGTCAAACATAACTTAACAATATGTAATACTGTAGCTATAGTATATTCCAGATATAACAGAACAATATGTGATACTGTAGCTATAGTATATTCCAGATATAACAGAACAATATGTAATACTGTAGCTATAGTATATTCCAGATATAACTTAACTTTATGTAATACTGTAGCTATATTATAGTCAAACATAACACAACAATATGGAAGACCCATATATGGTATATTCCAAACAGAACCCAAAGATATGTGATATGGTAGCTGTTTTTCCCCAGTATCTCTAAGGATTGACATAGCTTTAATCCCTGAGAAACCAAACACTGTGACAGTGTTACCTTATTCAGAATGATATGTTACAAAAACACCCAACAATATGTAATACTGTAGCTATATTCACAACAAACAAGAACCAGATATGGAAGATTGGCCATTCAGAAAAATCAATTAGGAGCCTCTCTGTGATATTCTGTGTCTCTCCTGTCCCACACTGTCCAACCAGGTGAAAGGTTACCGCATCTACTACACCATGGACCCATCTCAGCCCATGAGTCTGTGGAAGATCCAAAATATCCAAGATAGCACCGTCATCACCATCCAGAATCTGGTTCCCTCTGAGACATATACCATCAGAGTACTGGCCTTCACCTCAGTGGGAGACGGGCCCTTCTCAGACCCTGTTCATGTCAAAGTTTTGCCTGGAGGTGGGTGTTTGGGTGTGGGTGTGTGTGTGGGTGTGTTTGCCTAGGTGTGCACGCTTCTGTGATGTTTAAGGTTAGTAACAGAAATCATGTCAAGACCTTCAGGGCTCTCTAAGAGAAAGAACCGTCGTGAAGCTACTGACTGACACTGCTGGGGAGGTGAGTTGTAACTGGTTCTGTGCTGTAGTTCCAGGGCAGCCAGGGAAATTCAAAGTGGGCAAGGTGTCAGACACCAGCATTGAGCTGACCTGGGAGCCTTCCTACACGAAGGAAGGCATCGTCAACTATGAACTGCTTTACAAACCTGTCAAGTTCGGCAGCCTGGTAAGACTTTTAATTCCATGCTGAGGTACTTTACATTTAATCAACGTGACCAAGACCATTGATCTCATACAGTTCTTCCTGAGGGAAACGAGTTCTTCGCACCTTCCTTCTTTTCTTTTGTTCATGTCTGTTCCTTTTTTCTTCAAACAGGAGAAGTTGACATTTGGGCCGCGGTCTTCATACACAGTGGAGGGGCTGAGGGCTAATACGGAGTACTCCTTCTCCCTGGCGGCCATTTCTAACAAAGGCATCGGAGCATTTACCAACGAGTTGGTCCAGAAGACATCACAAGCCAGTATGTCTGTTTCCTCCATTTTACATGCAAACACACAGTGTGTAATGTACAGAAGGCGCTGCTTGTATCTCACACAGCTGCAGAGTCGCTGGAACCTGGCCTTTATCTAAACACGGGTCTACTGTGTCTTCTGTTACTGTCATTAAACTCCCCATCCACCTCTGTATTGGAATGTTGCTGTATTGGGAATGTTGCTGTATTGGGAATGTTGCTGTTTTGGGAATGTTGCTGTGTTGGGAATGTTGCTGTGTTGGGAATGTTCCTGTGTTGGGAATGTTCCTGTGTTGGGAATGTTCCTGTGTTGGGAATGTTCCTGAAATGGGAATGTTGCTGTATTGGGAATGTTCCTGTTTTGGGACTGTTGCTGTATTTGGAATGTTGATGTATTGGGAATGTTCTTCCTGTGTTGGGAATGTTCCTGTATTTGGGAATGTTCCTGTGAATTTTCTAACACGGTGAACAGTTTTAAACAGACAGGATGTGGAATCATTTTCTTTGTTTCTTTCCTCCTCAACTCCTCCTGCTTTCTGCAACTTTTACCTCATATTTATTGTCTGTTAAACTGGATCATTGTGTAATTTTTCTCTTCATGGAGGGGCTCACTGTTGAAGGTGAAAAAGCATGTGGAATCGATTGTTAAGCTCCTTAATTCCTGGTAAGTGTTGATCAGTATAAGTTAAGTCAAACTAACTGACCTGAAACCTGCAACACCAGTCTGAAAGGTAAAGTATTCAGGTTGGATTTTAAAACACCATTTGGTTTGATATGTGTTGATATATTGTTGATATGTGATCCTTCATTTCTAAATTAATCTTTGGGTTTATTAATTAATGATAGCCATGAGATTACTGAAGTTTAAATCTATGTTATAAACATATGCTTGTCTCAATTCCACTATCTAACACCTACAGAACCCAGCATATGTGATTGCTTAACTCCCAACATTTGTAAAACATGACACGTTTGCACAAAACTAGCTGGAAGAACTGATCTTAACTATTAATTGTTACAAAATTCAAAAACTGCCGACTACACGCGAGATATTTGACACATTATGGGGAATGCCTTGCCCTATAAGGAAACAAAACAAACATAAGCAATATGTAAATATAGTGAAATGTACAGGAAACTGGAGAACTGCCCCTCTGTATTTTCAGGCAGTTGTCAAATCCTACATCCTTACGCAAGCTCCTCCTCCTACATGGCTGGACCGCCCCTTTGGGAGGGCAGCTCCTACACAGACCAATCAAAGCTCTTGTCCATCCTGCCACCCCAAAGCTGGATCAAACCTCTCTTTGAAGCAATGTTGACATGTCCACTATTTTTGTGCCAAACTGGGCTACCTCAGAAACAATCTTTTAAGTGGCAAATGATTATATGATTGCAGGTTTCGGGTTGAATTGCACTGCTGCTGACATGGCATTGCCTTTTAAATAAGTTGATTTTGAAGTGAAAGTGATTTTGCTGTAATCTGCTGTTGTTGTGCTGACTAGCACACAGTGAAGCAGACTGTTGTGTGACTGTATGTGCTGAAGAGGAGGGTGTTACAGAGGAATGTGGGTGGGTGGTGACAGAGGCTAGTTGGCTAGAGGCACACTTCATGCAGCTCCAGGTTTCCACTGAAAATGACAAAAAATTATATGGAAAATAAACAAAGCCGGCAATGAGCAATATTTTATACTAATACAAATAAATTGGTGGATATTTTATCTTTCATTTTTTACTATTAATACGTTGATTATTAAATGATATTACAACACTAGTACATGTCATGATATTTACATGACATATTGTAGCATTCCCTGGATTCCCTAAACTGAATGTCTTCATAGATCATCATTGCCTGGAACATGAGGAAATACAGTTCTTTGGTAATCATTTTTAAATAATAACAATTTGTTTGAGAAAAGATAGATTCACAATGATACTAGCGACAGATTATCTTAGAATATGTTGGTTATATAAACCACAATGGCGCTGAAACCCACATTATGAAGCAGCGAAACAGGTTGATATCATCTGCACAGATCAGCTGGCATAGATCTAGTCAACAATCTCTGTTGCAACACAGCCATTGTTGGGCTATTTTGGATGATCAGGCCCTGCTCTATCCTGTAGCTCTATACTGTAACTCTATGCTGTTGCTCTATACTGTAACTCTATGCTGTAGCTCTATCATGTAGCTCTATCCTCTCACTCTATCCTGTAGCTCTATCCTCTCACTCTATCCTGTAGCTCTATCCTGTAGCTCTATCCTGTAGCTCTATACTGTAACTCTACGCTGTAGCTCTATCCTGTAGCTCTATCCTGTAGCTCTATCCTCTCACTCTATCCTGTAGCTCTATCCTCTCACTCTATCCTGTAGCTCTATCCTCTCACTCTATACTGTAGCTCTATACTGTAGCTCTATCCTGTAGCTCTATGCTGTAGCTCTATCCTGTGGCTCTATACTGTAGCTCTATCCTGTAGCTCTATACTGTAGCTCTATCCTGTAGCTCTATACTGTAGCTCTATCCTGTAGCTCTATAATGTAGCTCTATCCTGTAGCTCTATACTGTAACTCTATACTGTAACTCTATGCTGTAGCTCTATCCTGTAGCTCTATCCTCTCACTCTATCCTGTAGCTCTATCCTCTCACTCTATTCTGTAGCTCTATCCTCTCACTCTATACTGTAGCTCTATCCTGTAGCTCTCTACTGTAGCTCTATACTGTTGCTCTATACTGTAGCTCTATCCTGTAGCTCTATGCTGCAGCTCTATCCTGTGGCTCTATACTGTAGCTCTATCCTGTAGCTCTATACTGTAGCTCTATCCTGTAGCTCTATACTGTAGCTCTATCCTGTAGCTCTATGCTGTAGCTCTATCCTGTAGCTCTATACTGTAGCTCTATCCTGTAGCTCTATACTGTAGCTCTATCCTGTAGCTCTATACTGTAGCTCTATCCTGTAGCTCTATCCTGAAGCTCTATACTGTAGATCAATACTGTAGCTCTATACTGTAACTATATTAGGTAGATCAATACTGTAGCTCTATACTCTAACTATATTACGTAGATTAATACTGTAGCTCTATACTGTAACTGTCTCTGAATTTGAGATCAATTACATTTATCAGATCAGTCCTTCAGGTGTTTACAGTAACACAGGCTAAATGAGCCTTTTGTTACTGTTTAAGTGGAGGATCCCAGATTGAATTATGTATTTGACAAAATGACAGTCATTCAACCATTCAACCATTTTTAAAGCTTTTAATGTGTTGTTTTGGTTGGCTGGAGGAACTTTGCTTTACCTATAAACTGAGGTAACACACCTGAGTGTGTATATAAACTGAGTTAACACACCTGGGTGTGTATATAAACTGATGTAACACACCTGAGTGTGTATATAAACTGAGGAAACACACCTGAGTGTGTATATAAACTGAGGTAACACACCTGAGTGTGTATATAAACTGATGTAACACACCTGAGTGTGTATATAAACTGAGGTAACACACCTGAGTGTGTATATAAACTGATGTAACACACCTGAGTGTGTATATAAACTGATGTAACACACCTGAGTGTGTATATAAACTGATGTAACACACCTGAGTGTGTATATAAACTGAGGAAACACACCTGAGTGTGTATATAGTTAGGTAACACACCTGAGTGTGTATATAAACTGAGTTAACACACCTGAGTGTGTATATAAACTGAGTTAACACACCTGAGTGTGTATATAAACTGAGGTAACACACCTGAGTGTGTATATAAACTGAGTTAACACACCTGAGTGTGTATATAAATTGATGTAACACACCTGAGTGTGTATATGTAACAATGGTCAGATATTAGGAGACCGGAGGCGAAATGTTGAAACTCTTCTTCCTTTTATTTCCGATCAAAAGTACACAACTTCTCTGATCAGGTAGGGAAGTAACGCGAGACTAATGCAACAGACGTGTAATACACCAAATGGCCAAAGGGGGCTCCATTTACAATTATTAAATAAGGCTGTTCAGTTGTTTTGGCGAAAATCATAATAACAATTGCACTACATATCTAACTCTGTTACATCCACCCCCCCTGAATTTCGCCAAAATCCACAATAATATTCAGCACTACCTGTTTCAATCAAAAATAACCAATTAAACCCGTATGACACGGTTACACATACACTCCAACAATAAAAGTATCCCAAAAAGGGATGAAGTGGAAGGAGAGTGCCACAAAACTCCCTACCAACTCCTGGAAGTAGGGTGCAGACTACACCCCACACAAACCGAGTCCCACGGATAAACCTAAGTCCCTATACCGGGACTCCAACTCACAGAACGTGGAGCCATGCCCTACCAAAACACAGCGACGTCACATCAAGACCCCCGGATTCACTAGGCCATCTAAACCACTGACTCAGAATTAGCGTCACCTACAATACCCTGTATGGACATCTGGCACAGGAGACGGTTGACTGGTTTCACTATACGCCCAACACGAGTCCTAACTGCGTGTAAGGTGTTAGAACCCGATTGAACAGAGAGTGGCCCCTCACTATGTACATCATCTAAGTGCTCTGCGTTGTGTGTGTTTGTACTCCTAAAGCTCGCCGGGGCGTGAGAGAAGCCACACTCAGAACTTGCTGCTGTGAGCTCAGACTCGTCGCCCAAACTCAAGACGTCTTCTGGGAGTCACACTCTGCGTGGACATCCGCACTCACAGCAGTCAGGTTGTCGATCCACTCCCGAGTCCTTCTACCAGCAACCTCCCTACCCGCCACCGGCAATGAAACATCTGCAACAGCAATGTTGCTCGACTCTTCCTCGTCTGAGGATACAAAGGTTCCATCCGAAACACTGTCTGCATCGACGGGCAGGAAGTTAACAAGCATCAGCAGGTTGCGATGAACAAGTCTTTCTTGGCCTGTTTCCGGGTGACTAATCCGGTAGGTGTGAGTGGAGGGATTAATGCCGACAACAGTATACACTGCGGACTCCCAACGGTCCGCAGTCTTACGTTTCCCTCTCTCTCTCTTGTTGGACACCAGGACACGATCACCCACAGCAATCAGCTTCCCTTTTCCACGACGATTATAGAGCTCAGCCTGTCGATTCTGCTCTTTGTTGGCATGTTCCTGAGCGATAGCCATAGCCTCTTGCAAGTCTTTGGTCAGAGACACCACATAGCGATCGTAACTGCTAATCTCTGGATCCCTCAGGATGTTTTTGAAAAGAATGTCAACGGGCAGGCGCGGGACTCTACCATACATAAGGTAAAAGGGAGGAAAGCCCGTGGTTTCATGCACCGTGCAGTTGTACATGAACGTCAGCGTCTGAAGGTGTCGGGGCCAGTCATGTTTAGCTTCAGGTGGGAGGGCACGGATCATGTTCCCCAACGTCCTGTTAAAGCGCTCCACACTGCCGTTGCCCATTGGATGGTACGGAGTGGTTCGGGACTTCCTCACACCGGCGACCTTCAATAACTCTCTGATCAAGTGGCTTTCAAACGAGGCCCCCTGGTCAGAGTGAATCCTTTCAGGAAAACCATATACGCAAAAGTACCTATCCCAGAGTTGTTTCGCCACCTGTTTGGCACATTGATCACGGCAGGGAAGGCATGCGCCAGCCTGGTAAAATGGTCCGTAACCACCAACACATCAACGGACTTGTTATTCGAATCCTCAGCGGTCCAAAAGTCTATGCATACAATTTCCAGGGGGGAAGACGTTTTTATACTCTCCAAGGGCGCCCGTCCTTCAGGATCAGCAGTCTTGCTGATTACACACCTTTGGCAGTGGCGGACATATTCTTTAACGTCCCTGTCTATATGAGGCCAGAAGAACCGCTGGCGGGCCAAGCTCAAACTCCTGAACTGCCCCTGATGACCGGCACAGTCGTGGATCCCCTTTAGGACCTCAGGTTTAAATGAGTCAGGGACCACCAACTGGTGCCTTTTTTTTTTGGACACCTGATCCCTGGACACCCTGTAGAGAATGCCATCACAAGTGGTCAATTTCTCCCAGTGTTTCATGTACCTGACAACCATTGCTGGCTCCCTGGACTTCTCTCTCCTGGACGGACGGCGGCCACGGCCCACGTAATGCAGCACCCTGGAAAGGACAGGATCACTCAACTGCCCTTCACGCAGGTCTCTCTCTGTGAATGCAAGCTGAGGCTCTCCATCGGTGAGGACCAACTGTGGGAGCTGTTGGAGTACGTCGACAGCCCGCACCCTGGCACCTGACTCCCACAGATTGTGGGTCTCAAGGATGGCGGAGACTTCTTCCTTGGAGAAGGACCGGTCCTTGACACCTTCGGACACATAGTGCATCCCATCGTCACAGCCCAAGCAATCCTGGGTGGCAGACTGCCTAAAGGCGTCCTGGACGATATCAGCTGAAACAGGGACTGCCTTGGCCAGGAGCTCACTGTAGGGGTCCTGGAGCAGCTGTCTCCCAGCAGCTGGCTTCACGAAGGGCCGTCGACTCAGTGCGTCTGCGACAGTGTTCCTGGGGCCCGGAATGTACTTGATATCGAACGCATAGGATGCTAACTTTGCCACCCAGCGCTGCTCGCAGGCGTCCAGGCGTGGTTTGGTCATAATGTGCGTGAGAGGGTTGTTATCCGTCCACACAGTGAAGGAATGACCCTTAAGCCAATGGCTAAACTTATCACACACTGACCACTTTAATGCTAGGAATTCCAGACGATGGGCCGGGTACCTCTTCTGAGCCCTCGAAAGGGATTTGCTAGCGAAGGCCACTGGACGGGCCACCTTGTCACCGTCCTGAACCTGCGACAGAACTGCCCCTAAGCCATCCAAAGAGGCGTCGGTGGACAGGATGAAGGGACGTGTGAAGTCTGGGTGCGCTAAGACCACTGAGGTCAGTAACGCAGTCTTCAATTCCTCAAAAGCTTTCTGATGGTCTGGCGTCCAATCAGCAGGGGTCAACCTCCTAAGCAGAGCAGGACGTTTACCGCGGGGCCTCCCCTTGTGTTTCTGCTTTTGACCAGCCAAGAGGTCGAAGAGAGGCTTAGCCATCGTGGAGTAGTTGGGCACAAAATGTTGGTAATAATTCACCATTCCCAAGAAGGACCTCACGCGAGTTTGAGACGGGGTCACTCCATCAAGTTCCATCAGGTCTGTAGTCACCATTGTGTTTACGGCCTCAACTTTCGCTGGGTCTGTTGACACCCCTGACTCATCAATGATGTGTCCCAAAAACTTCACGGACCTCCTGAGCAGCCAACACTTCTTTGGGGCCAACTTCAGGTTGTGTAGGCGAAGCCGACTAAAGACTAGCTCTAGCCTTTCAGAGCCAACGCCTCGGTCGGCGCAAACACCAGCAAATCGTCCAGGTAGCATAGCAAGCTAAGGAAGTTCTGGTCACCGAATATGCTAGTCATCATCCTCATGAAACTGGCTGGGCTGTTACACAGGCCTTGTGGTAGTCTGTTGTACTCGTACAAGCCCATGGGCGTTGTGAACGCAGAGTATTTACGATCGTCTTCGTGCAACGGCATGTTGTAAAAGCCGGATGTTAGATCCATTGTACTGAAGAATGTGTTCCCACCCAGGGCAGCCAGACAGTCAGCTTGGTGGGGAAGAGGATGGGCATCCTTGAGCGTCCGTTTGTTAAGCCATCTGAAGTCTGTGCACACCCGCAAGTCACCATTTTTCTTCCACACCAAAACGAGAGGTGAAGCGAACTCGCTGGTGGACTTCCTGATTATCTCCTTCTCTTCCATCTCACTGATGACCCGGCGGAGCTTCTGATATTCAGCAGGTGGGACACGCCGGTAGGGCAACCGGAACGGCCTCTCGTCAGTGAGCCGAATCCGATGCACAAACTCTTTGGCCTCGCCACAGTCCAGGTGATGGTGGGAGAAGATGTCCTCGTATTTGACCACGAGGTCCGCCAATTTGGCTCGCCACTCCGCCGCCACGTCACAAGACTCAAGATCCAGGTCTCTCAGGCCAACACGCTCCAGCCTCTCCCGCATAGGCTTGACATTTTCCATTGTCGCTGACGGTCCTGCAGTGCCGGTAGACATGACCTGTTGAGCGGCACTGAGCTCCTGAGCTCCCATGTCCTCCAATGCTAGACAAGTGCAGACGTCAGCGAGCTTGGCGTTCCTCCGCAGCGTGACAGGGCTGTCCGAGACGTTAATTATTTTTAGGGGGACCCACCTGTCGCCCCAGAGTGGAGTTACGACTCTGGCGACCATGATGCCCCTGGGTGCAGCATGAGACGATGTCGGCTCAGTCATAACAGTGCTGCCTGGAGATACCTTGACATCCCTGGGAAGCTTGCCCCAGACTAGAAACTCGCTGCCGGCCGGCAAGGTGACGGCTCTGTTGCATCTGACCGTTCCAACCCTGTCTGGTTCTTCATCATCAGACCAACGTTCCAAGCCAGCAAGGAGGGAGAGAAACTGATGACGGTCTTGGCCACCTGAGCTAGTAGATGACACGGCCTTCCAGTAGCTTGCATCATATTTGAATTGACGGATCACATGCCTTATGACATTTGAGCCGATGATTAGTTCATCTTGTTGATTCCGTACAACGAAGGTGGGTACCAACACTCTGCACCCGTACACTGTCATATCTAGGTTTACCACAGACTCTGGCTTCACACGCACGCCTCCGCACCCAACAAAGACAACGTCGGTCATCTCTTGGTTGTTCAGCTGAACACCCGCATTGATCAATTTCTTCCACGCCTCTGCACTCACTGAGCAGGCCATTGAACCGCTATCTAACATAGCACCAAGAGTCACTTCGTTTTCAACTTTAACAGGGGTATAAAACAGACTGTCATTGCTCCTGAGTTTTTGAGTGTTCTGAATGACGACAGTCACCGGCTTATCCAAATTTTTCACTTCGTTAACCGGCTCAGCTGTATCAATAGCGTGGGAGTTCCTGTTAAAACCTGTACGGCCCCCCGCCGCGCACAGGCCAACTAGTTTCCCTGCAAGTTGCTATGAGCTGGAAACTGGCCAGGGCACGACCGGCTTGCGTGGCCGGGTTTGAAACATGTGAAGCAAAGACGGTCAGACCGGCAGTGTGACTCAGTGGTGTGGCCCTTATCATTACAGACCTGACAACTTGTTGCATGGACATGAGGCTGGCCACGGAACTGTCTGCCCCCTCGGCGCACGGCGGGCCTTGCCTGTCCAGCCTGTACGTTAGACAACAGCTCCCTGAGCATCGACATCATCTCACCTAGCATAGCATCGTTGCCCGACTGTTGACCTAGCAACAACTGGTCCCGTGGTGCGAAGGATGGGGACAGCCTCTGAGACTGCGGCAGCGGAGGAAGAGTTTGTCGTTGGTGCTGAGGCATGGGCGGCGCACACGACTGTCGACACTGAGAGACGGGAGAGAGAGAATGCTGTTGGTCCTGAGGCAGGGTGGATGAGGGTGAAAGAGACGACACGCCCAATAAGGAAAGAACCGGAGGAGTGGGGACATTGGCACACGACGCCTCCATGATGGAAGTGTTGCGGGACTCCGTGTGTGTTTCATGACAACCCAGTGTAGCTGCATGAGTCTCCGGTACATGGACTTTCGTCGAAGACACCTGTTCACGCTGATACTCATCCACCCTTTCCTGAATCTCCTTCGTTGTCCATTCGTGTATCTGTTTGTATTTGAACACAGACGCAAGCTCTAGATCTGGGCAGTGCTTCACAAACATCTTGGCAATCTCTCCTCCCATATTCTCCATGCGTCTGCCCTGACGCTTCAGGCCCTCCTCAGCTACATCAGCGGCCTTGTTAAGGCGTAGCCAATAATCAACGGGGTTCTCTCTCCGAGTGGGCAGAGTCGAGTAAAAATCCTGAAGGGGCAGGCACGAGGATGTGCTACTGAAATACTGTGTCAGCATGCTATATATGCAATCTGGAGTGCATGAAGCCTGAAGTGAGGGGTCACTCCTCAGGCCTATCTTAACTACATCCCTGGCTTTCCCCATTAACCTCCCCATTACAACTTCTGTCTGCAATGACCCCTCACACTTCCGTTTCTTGATGTAAGCTTTCATCAACTCGATCCATTCGATCACTGTGCATTTGTCGGTATTATCACCCCTGAAAATGACAGGTTCCTTATCAGACTGAACAATAATGTTAACGTGCGTGTTATCACTAAGTGTGTTGGCACCCCACTAGACTGGGTGTTCATGACATCATGCAGACTGAACTGTGCGTCATTTGTACGGTGAACAGGAGAACTACCCCCACCAACCCCACTAATAACACCACTAGAAACAAGTGAGGCTGTAATAGACTCACCTATCTGCGAGCCTAACATTGAGATCAACCCAGTCAATTGATGTAATGTGGCATTTTCTTCCCCAGGGGTCGAATGATGCAGTTCATCCTGAGACCCACGTCCAGCAAATTCCGTCGAGCCCTGTTTCGACTCTAACCCTCTATTTCCCGCCGGTAACACAGGGGAAGCACCTATATCCATCCCAACAGACTCCTAGACATCAAATAACCACCCACCAGACCTCTACCCCTCCCTAGAGGGAAACGGCTAATGTCAGACCTATCGTCTTGTTTCAGTTCACTGGCCATCACACCACAACCCAGAATGAAAAAAAATATATATATATATATATATGGTGATGAAAAAAATAATAATAATATAATGACCAGACTTTGAAATGTAACCACAACAGTCCACTTAAAACACTCTGTCAAAGAGACATGTCAGTCCTGAGTACCTGACCAAACTCAAAGCTAAAGTACAGACTGTTCGCCTGAAATTCTACGCAGCTCCCACGGCGCGACGATCTGCATCAAGCTGATCTGGAATCACGAGGTCACGGCACCAGTGTAACAATGGTCAGATATTAGGAGACCGGAGGCGAAATGTTGAAACTCTTCTTCCTTTTATTTCCGATCAAAAGTACACAACTTCTCTGATCAGGTAGGGAAGTAACGCGAGACTAATGCAACAGACGTGTAATACACCAAATGGCCAAAGGGGGCTCCATTTACAATTATTAAATAAGGCTGTTCAGTTGTTTTGGCGAAAATCATAATAACAATTGCACTACATATCTAACTCTGTTACATATATAAACTGAGGAAACACACCTGAGTGTATATATAGTTAGGTAACACACCTGAGTGTGTATATAAACTGAGTTAACACACCTGAGTGTGTATATAAACTGAGTTAACACACCTGAGTGTGTATATAAACTGAGTTAACACACCTGAGTGTGTATATAAACTGAGGTAACACACCTGAGTGTGTATATAAACTGAGGTAACACACCTGAGTGTGTATATAAACTGAGGTAACACACCTGAGTGTGTATATAAACTGATGTAACACACCTGAGTGTGTATATAAACTGAGGTAACACACCTGAGTGTGTATATAAATTGAGGTAACACACCTGAGTGTGTATATAAACTGATGTAACACATGTGTGTGTATATAAACTGATGTAACACACCTGAGTGTGTATATAAACTGAGGTAACACACCTGAGTGTGTATATAAACTGAGGTAACACACCTGAGTGTGTATATAAACTGATATAACACACCTGAGTGTGTAAATAAGGTTAGGTAACACACCTGAGTGTGTATATAAACTGATGTAACACACCTGGGTGTGTATATAAACTGATGTAACACACCTGGGTGTGTATATAAACTGATGTAACACACCTGAGTGTGTATATAGTTAGGTAACACACCTGAGTATGTATATAAACTGATGTAACACACCTGAGTGTGTATATAAACTGAGGTAACACACCTGAGTGTGTATATAAAGTTAAGTAACACACCTGAGTGTGTATATAAAGTTAGGTAACACACCAGCTTGGAATGTGTCTGGATGTGGCAGATAAGACCCTCATTTCATGGGGCAGAATGTTTTTCACAGTTAGCTTAGCACGCCTGGTGTGATATCGCTCTGCTTTAGTTCCCATCGTGATTGTTCCCCTGGGCTACTGGGACTGAATTAGACTTCCATATCCAGCCACTATACTTCTGCACACTTATACATCCACACCTTTATTCTGTCCATGGTAAATGCTGTCTCTGGTTGCCTGGTGAGAAGGCCCTGTCAACTATAAACTGGAAAAACAGGTAGGTGTCCTGTTTCCTAAATGTTCCTCTTCCCCAGTGTCCTAATCTCCTGGTTCATCTGAAGTGGCATTTCTGACCAGCTTTGACATTTTTTCTTACTATTCTCTGTTTTCTGACATTGTGTAGGACAACAACAGCGAGATGAGCTACAGCAAACCCCTACATTTTATCATTCAAGAAGACCCTAAAAATTATTTCATTCCACTGAGAATGTCATTATTTTTGTACAAACGGCATATGACTCTAAAGTATAGCTCTGTCCTGATCCAGCTTTGCCATGGCGTCTATTTCAGGCTGAAGAGGAAGTCGTACGTTTCCCCTTCCTAATCTTATATTACTGTGCTGCCATTGGTCAGAGTAGACAGGTGAAAGCCAATCATCTGGTATCAGTTACACCTCCTCCTGCGCTGTAATTAAGTTGTCCACTCAGCCTGGTTAGACTCTACTTTCTCCATCTCATTATCAAACATGATTCATTTTTCTCTTCCTCCGTAATGTCTGTTCTTCCATTTTGGAGCCTTTGTTTCTATGTTTAGCAAAATCATGTTTGTTTGCGTTTTGAGGCTTTCAATTTTATGATCGTTTCATGTTATTTTGGCTTATAGTTTAGTCGTCCTTTGTTTATGTTTCTCTTCTTATCTATCCTTTTGTTCTGCATTGGTTTTCCATTTCTTTCTCTCTTTCTCTCTCTTTATGTCTCTTTTCTTTCCCTTTCCCTCGCTGAATTCCCTGCCGGTTCAAAAATCCTTTTCCTGCCCCTCGTCCAATCAGAACCTTCAGCTGCACCACAGGGTGTGTCATGTGACAGCCCCAGCTCCACCTCTCTGAGGGTAAGTTGGAAGCCGCCTCCCATTGAGACCCACAATGGGGTGTTGATGGGTATTGACCTTCACTACCAGCGAGTGGTGTCTGGGACCAGGCTTGAAGGTCAGGGTTCGGAGGTCAAGCTGCCTTCCGTCCCACCAGACAGGGGGCAAATGGTGTTGAATGGGCTAGAGAAGTGGACCTGGTACCGTGTCACCCTATCAGCCTTCACCTCGGAAGGATCTGGCCCAGAAAGCCCGGCTCTGCTTTGCCGCACGGACGACGATGGTGAATATATGTGTATGTGTGTGTGTGTGTGTGTGTGTGCATATACAGTATGCGTGTGTATATTGATCAATTAATTAAATCCAAGTTGTGTGTCTGTGTGTGTTCATAAGTCCCCAGTGCGGCTCCTCGACAGGTAGAGGTCCAGCCCTTTAACTCCAGCACCCTCTGGGTAACCTGGAGATCTGTGCCCCCAAACCATCGCCAAGGGCAGATCCGTGGTTACCAGGTGCACTATACCTGCGTGGAAGGAGGCTCATCACGTAGCCTGGCCCGGATCAAACACCTGCTGTTAAGAGACAGACAGGTGAGTCTGGTCCTTCATGGATATTCATGTGTGAAGTAACAACTGTGAGACACGTACACACACACACAGTGCTTGAAAATGTAACACTTTTCTGCCAGCTCTCACACCTCGTCAGGCTTAAGGCAGGTTTGTGAAGCAAATCCTCACCATAAATATACGTCTTTAAAGCACATCACTATCTTTTTCTAAATCTAATCTCCCCTTTTGACTCATTCAGTCCTTTATTTCTTGTCCCTCTCTCCTTCGCTACCCTCTGTGTGTGTGTGTGTGTGTGTGTGTGTGTGTGTGTGTGTGTGTGTGTGTGTGCGTGTGCGTGTGCGTGTGCGTGTGCGTGTGCGCGTGTGCGTGTGTGTGCGCGGGATTAGTTTGTGGAAGACGACACTACTGAATATGTGAGTATAGACAATAATGTCAGTATTGAACTGAACCTGTCGTAAAGTGGTTGTAATGTACATTTCATAAGGACATTATTATAAACGTATTAGGGGAAATCTTCTATTATAGAGGCAGTCTGTTTGGAATTGACAGAATTTATGTTAATCATGTTTAAATTGAGATGGGAGACAGAGACAGGCTTCATGGAGGTTTATATCCAAGTGTGTGTGTGTGTGTGTGTGTGTTTGTTACAATGTAGGAGACTCTTTTGGGAGGTTTGAGGCCAGAAACCACATACTCTGTGTCTGTAGCAGCCTATACAACAAAAGGGGATGGAGCACACAGCAAAGCCATAGTGGTGCAGACTCTGGGAATTGGTGAGTACCACACACACACACACACACACACACACACACACACACACACACACACACACACACACACACACACACCACACACACACACACACACACACACACACACACACACACACACACACACACACACACACACACACACACACACACACACACACACACACACACAGAAACACACACAGAGACAGACACCACACACACACACACACACACACACACACATTACATGCAGCCTGCAACTACATGTAACAGTATATTCAAGGAAAACATGTGTCTGTCCAACCTTCTCTGGTCTGCAGGCCCTGAAGCCCCGTCCATGTCTGTTCACTCGGGCTCCGAGCGCTCTGTCGTGGTGAATTGGGAGGCCCCTGACAGGGCGGCAGACTCAGGTGCTGGGGTCAAAGGGATCCTGGGTTACCGGCTGCGGTTGGGTCTGAAGAATGCCACCCAGGACACTACAGTGGAGCTGTCAGCCAGGGAGCGATCGTACACGTTCACAGACGTGATTCCGGGGTCGACATATGTCGTTAGCCTGTCTGCAATAGGCGAGTCCGGGTATGGAGAGGAGGCCCGGGAGGAACTGGCAGTACCCGAGTTCCCACCTCGAGGGTACCCCCGGATCCTGGACTCCATTAACGCCACCTGCTGTTCACTCCAGTTCTCCTGGCTGCCTCCGCTGCCGAGCCGACAGAACTGTGTGATCACTGAGTACATCGTGGCCTACCGAGAAGCAGGGGGTGTCGACCCAACGTCCACCCGCCAGATAACCCTTCCAGCCAGTGAATCCAGTTGCACCATCCTGGGACTGAACCACGGAACTGGTTACGAGGTGCAGATGTGTGTCCACAGCCGCGTAGGGCCTGGCCCCTTCAGTCCCCCACTGCTATATCACACACTGACCTTTGACCCAGGTAGGCCTGGCCCATTCAGTCGCCCACTGCTATATCACACACTGACCTTTGACCCAGGTAGGCCTGGCCCCTTCAGTCCCCCACTGCTATATCACACACTGACTTTTGACCCAGGTAGGCCTGGCCCCTTCAGTCCCACACTGCTATATCACACACTGACCTTTGACCCAGGTAGGCCTGGCCCCTTCAGTCCCCCACTGCTATATCACACACTGACCTTTGACCCAGGTAGGCCTGGCCCCTTCAGTGCCCCATTGCTATATCACACACTGACCTTTGACCCAGGTAGGCCTGGCCCCTTCAGTCCCCCACTGCTATATCACACACTGACCTTTGACCCAGGTTGGCCTGGCCCCTTCAGTGCCCCACTGCTATATCACACACTGACCTTTGACCCAGGTAGGCCTGGCCCCTTCAGTCCCCCACTGCTATATCACACACTGACCTTTGACCCAGGTAGGCCTGGCCCCTTCAGTCCCCCACTGCTATATCACACGCTGACATTTGACCCAGGTAGAGCTGGCCTGAGGGCCTGAATTTGGTGTACAGGGCTCCAGATAAACATCCATACGTCTAAGTGAACGCTGATTTAGAGTCAGATTTGTCTCCTTTGATTCGAAACTCGAATAGCAGAGTCCATAATTCAAAGCTGACTCTTGGCCAGATCTATGGGGGAACCTTCACTTACAGAGTTGTTGAAAACTACTGGATTCTCCAATGGCTCTCAGTCTCTTTCCACATACCACCTCCTCCTTCACCTGTTCCCTTCACCTTTAAAGAAACCGACCGACTACCACGGGATTGAATGTATGGAGGACCGTCTCACACACCCACAGGTAAAAGTCAGTTAAATAAGAGGACTGCTGGTGGACTGTGAGGTAAGTGTTTAGTCTGACTGTGCTGATTGGACAAGGCTTCGTTTCATACACATGGTTGGTAGGTTAAGGTAAGCTTTCACATCAGTTATCCAGCCCCTCTTTGAATGAACCTCACCTGATCGTCGTTGACATGTTATTTAACCCTTTTACCTTTCAACAGGCCCTGACCCATGACACACATTCTTCACTTTCTCTCCCTCATCACTTCAGTTATGAATCCATCCACCTCTTCATCACTACCTTTTAACTGGTACCGGTCCTGATGAAGACCGTGTTCTGTGTCTCATCCACAGACTATCTGTAGTGGATTTTAGAGTGAGGAGTGTGGAGGTTATTAGAGACTGCTATTTAAGACCCTGCTTTGAATTCACGGCATGTATCGCCCATGACTAGGACATCTGTCTAACCTCCCCTCGTTCCCTTTACAGATGCGTTTGGAAGAGAGCAATTTGCAGTTATATATTCTCTGTTCTGTTCTGGAAATCGACAGGAGTGCATTAAATAAAGTTAAAATAAGATTACTCAGAGGATGTCGTTGCAGTAGTGTATGTACACTACAGGTCCCAGAAACCAATCCTCTTCTCTCACCAACCTACTTGGTTCCTACAGCCAATGTACCTACTAGCCTATTGAGGAGTAACATCGCTGTCTTATTTGAGGATTTAGCGTCCGTGTAGAAACTTCTACAATGTCGGTAGTTCGGGTAGCCATGTGATTGGTCAGTCCAGCCTCCTCTGACCCTGCATCTTTTTTCCATCTTCCAATCAGATGTCCCGAGGAACTTCTCTGTGAATCTGGCGACCAAGACCAGTGTCCTGCTGACCTGGGAGTTTCCTGAAAGTTCTTACCCATACCGCTTCATTGTGAGTGTGTACGTGTGTGTGTGTGTGTGTGTGTGTGTGTGTGTGTGTGTGTGTGTGTGTGTGTGTGTGTGTGTGTGTGTGTGTGTGTGTGTGTGTGTGTGTGTGTGTGTGTGTGTACGTGTGTGTGTGTGTGTGTGTGTGTGTGTGAGTTTGTGTGTGTGTGTGTGTGTGTGTGAGTGTGTACGTGTGTGTGTGTGTGTGTGTGTGTGTGTGTGTGTGTGTGTACGTGTGTGTGTGTGTGTGTGTGTGTGTTTGTGTGTTTGTGTGTGTGTGTGTGTGTGTGTGTGTGTGTGTGTGTGTGTGTGTGTGTGTGTGTGTGTGTGTGTGAGTTTGTGTGTGTGTGTGTGTGAGTGTGTACATGTGTGTGTGTGTGTGTGTGTGTGTGTGTGTGTGTGTGTGTGTGTGTGTGTGTGTGTGTGTGTGAGTTTGTGTGTGTGTGCAGGTGCTGGTGCGTTCGTGCGTGTGTTCTATGTGCATGTGTTTTACATGCGTGTGTCCTATGTAAGTGTGATCAACGTATGTGTGTTCTACAGGCGTGTGTTGTACGTGGGCGTGTGCTACGTGCGCGTGTTCTACGTGCACATGATCTACATGCACGTGATCTACTTGCGCGTGTTCTACCTGGGCGTGTTCTACGAGCGCGTGTTCTACCTGGGCGTGTTCTACGTCCGTGTAGTATTCCCATTTGGATGATCTTAGCCTTTAAATACCGTCTCTTGTATTCCTTCTAGGTGGAGTATAATCTTCAGAAGATGGAGGTGGACGCCAGACTGAGGAAGGCGGTGATCCCAAACCTGCAACCAGATACCGACTACGACTTCAAGATCACTTCCCCCGAGGGCAACATGGGCGGACTGAGGCACCGCATCCACGCCAAAACTTCTCCACCAATCACAATCCGTCGCCCGGAGATAGACCACGCCCGGGACACAGAGAGCACAGTGACCATTATCCTGCCATCGCTGGAAAACCACAGTCCCGTCAAGTAATGCCAAATTCAACGCCGTTTTCCATGATTGTGTGTGCTGGTTGTGTAGGAACGTGTGCCTGGTGGTGATGTTTTCTGATTGTGTGTGCTGGTTGTGTAGGAACGTGTGCGTGGTGGTGATGTTTTCTGATTGTGTGTGCTGGTTGTGTGTCTTCTAGGAACGTGTACGTGGTGGTGGTTCCTTTGAGGAGAGCCAGAGGAGTCTTCAGGCATCTGAAGAGCCCAGATGAGATGGACCTTGAGGAGGTGAGCGCTACATCCCTGGTGACCTGTCTGGATCCATACAACACGGCAGCTGAAATCCATTACTCGCCCAGTGTCTTAGCGTTAAAATAAAAACACCCGTCTATTTCTCCCCCTCTCAGTTGTTGAAGGACATCAGCCAGAGACAGAGGGACTCCAGACAGCAGAAACAGGTGGACCTGCGCCGGGCCTACATCACAGCCCGCTTCACACCAGACACCCTGCCGGCCTTCTTTACTCTGGGGGACCAGTTGGACTATGGAGGTTTTGAGAACCGCGCTCTAGAACCGGGACAGGAATATATGTTCTTCATCTTGGCTGAACTCAATGCCACCACAGGGGTATTGGCTCAACCACTGTTATTTCTATATCTCCTACATTCTACAAGGAATCTTTTTTTGCTAGAATTTCACTGAATACATCAAGACAGAAAAGGCAATATTGTTCATTCCTCCTGGCTAGCATGTGGCAGTTTCATCGTGGTATGCATTTGTGTATTCTAGAAGATGTACGTGGCCAGCCCCTACACTGACCCTGTCATCGCCCCGGACTCAGACCCTCAGCCACTGGACGCTGGGGACGGTTTGATCTGGGTGGTCGGACCGGTCCTGGCGGTTGTCTTCATCATCTGCATGGTCATTGCCATTCTTCTGTACAAGAAGTGAGTGACACCCAGGGAGGCACGCTGGATTTACACAGGGTTTCAGAGGGTAAACTGTGGAACTGTGTTGCCATACATAGAAAGGCCAGTTGTTCTTACAAGCCAGGCTATTGTATCTTTATCTCAATGTATGTTAACATGTAATAGTTTCATCGAATGTGTGAGTACCTAGTAACTTGCTAACCAGCCAACACATTATGAACAGCAAACGTTCTGACATTCAATAAATAGCTAAGTTACAGTCATTTATGGATATCTATCTCTTAAGTGTTAGAATGATTTCTGTTCATAGTGTGTTGGCTGGTTAGCAAGTTACTAGGTACTTACACATTCGATGAAACTATTACATGTTAACATACATTGAGATAAAGATACAATAGCCTGGCTTGTATGAACAACTGGCCTTTCTCGGCTGAAGAAATTCCCTCTTTGTTACCCAGCTGTGGAGCATCTGAATACAAATGTATGATATTGATTTTTCTCTCTCTCCTACTTTCATTATCCACTTCCTCCATCGCTCCTGTTTCGAAGCAGCAAGCCGGACAGGTATGTGGTCACCATACGAAATGGCTGGTTGGTTGGTTGGTTGTGTTGACATGTTCTGAGTAAGTGGTCACCATACGAAATGGCTGGTTGGTTGGTTGGTTGTGTTCACATATTCTGAGTAACTGGTCACCATACGAAATGGCTGGTTGGTTGGTTGGTTGTGTTCACATATTCTAAGTAACTGGTCACCATAATAAATGTCTGGCTGGTTGTGTTCACATATTCTGAGTAAGTGGTCACCATTCTAAATGGCTGGTTGGTTGTGTTCACATTTCTGAGTAAGTGGTCACCATACTAAATGGCTGGTTGGTTGGTTGTGTTCACATATTCTGAGTAAGTGGTCACCATAATAAATGTCTGGCTGGTTGTGTTCACATATTCTGAGTAAGTGGTCACCATTCTAAATGGCTGGTTGGTTGTGTTCACATATTCTGAGTAAGTGGTCACCATACTAAATGGCTGGTTGGTTGGTTGTGTTGACATGTTCAGATTTTTAAGAACAAGTGCAAATTAAAATGCCTAATACATAGAAATTGTATATGATATAATGGTAATTGTGTTCGTTGTGCCAGTATATTGTACTGACAGTCACTCTTACGCTCTCTGGTATTTGTCTTGCCTGGCCTTGCTCCTGTGTTCAACAATGACTAGTAAGAGGAAGGACTCTGAACCAGGCACCAAGAGCCTTCTGGGTAATGCTGAAATGATGGCCCACCATCCCACAGACCCTGTTGAGATGAGACGCATCAACTTCCAGACCCCTGGTATGCATTGTGACAAATACACACACACACACAGACACACACACACATGACCTGGAGTTGCTGATGTGAACAAATCATAAATTGTATGCTGAGTGTACTAAATCGCTTTTCTGAATTGCTATTTTGCATTGCTATTATTCAACTGAAAAAAGTTTTTCATCGCAAATACTTAAATAAATCCGATCTCAGAAGCATAATCACATTTAGAGAAATTCTAATTCAGTTTGTACAATATTTTGTTTCACCATGATCTGATTTGTAAGTGTTTCACCTATGACATCTGAACATTGTGGCTTAACCCATTGTCATGTTATATTTTTTTGGGAATTGGAAATGGAAAATAACAATATCACATGATATTTTTATCAAGATGTTTTATTTTTATCAAGATGAACACACTTTTTAATCGTATATTCTGTCTAAATAAATTAATGAAAAGTTGCTCTACATATGTGTATAGTAAAAGGCACTACATTTAAGATCAAATTAAGTGAATTGTAAGTGTAAAAAGTGTTACCACAGCAAAACATACCGTAATGGTAATGTTTTGTAACACTAACACTTTCGCCTAACATTGAATTTCCTGTGAGATCAAAATGGCTGTCGTTCAGGTTAGTGCTGTTAAGATGAGTCATCATCTATGAGTCATAACTGTGCGACGGGCACCACAGTCCACCTGGTGGGCACTACAGAGCCAATCCAGAGGGGTCAAATAACCACAACATCAGAACTGAAAAACACTGTAATATCACTTATATGTTCTGGAAACTATTGAAGTTTATAGTTTAAATCACGTGTAGCTAGCAGAATGCTATTTCTGGCTAGTAAGCGTGGTACGGCTATCCTGTAGTCCCTAGTGTGTCCAGGCAGGTCTGACTCACTCTGCCTCCATAACCTCTGTGACTCTCACCTACAGCTACTGTTGTGTTAAGTCATACAGCTACGCCTACATCCATTGTGTAGCCCTTAGTTTTAAGATACTGCTTCATTGCTGATTAAAGTACAGAAGAAATAGAAGGAGGTCATTCAACTTTGTATTCTCATGCGATTATTTTTAGGCGGCATTAACATTATTCATGCATCACAGGTGTTGTTAAATGTTTTCGTCTGTTTTCGTCTGTTCAGATTTGGCCTATATTTTACAACAATGCGTCATGTCATATTTGGAAGATGTGTTTTGAAATCTTCAAAAGAAATGTGTTTTCTTGCACAAAGTCATGCTAAAAATAAATCATATTTTACAGCAACCTCTCTAGACATTGTGTGGGGGCCATCCCTGAGACAGATACCCCTCTAACCCCCGCTGTGTGTGTGGAGAGATTCAGAGTCCTGTTCCGCCTAATTAACACAGTGTCTTTGTTTGTTTTCTCTGAGTCATTGCTCATGGTCCTGACCGCTCAGAATCAAAGGGAAAAGGTCCAAGCAAACCGGATCACAGACGTTGTACCTTTAAGTAGATCAAAAAGGATTCCCTTTTTGCTGTTCATTTAATGTTTTTTTTACTCTGTAATTGTATTTTGCCATCTAGTAAAACACTGTAATTTGTCTTGTGCTTTGACAGCCAAGTGGGACTTGGTATTTCCTGCATTCTTATGTAAGCCTCCAGGGCTGGAAAGAGGTAGCTTTATGGGCATTATGTAAAAGACCTTGATTTGAAGCCATAGCCAAGAGAATGGAGCCAGATTGGGGTCAAATGTATTGGCCATAAAAAAACTATTGTGGCTGAAATATATATTTGTATAATATTTTCTTTCCAATTACAAGTAGGACTGTAGGACTGAGAAGGTGCTGTTCTAAGTCTGGTCATATCTTCCTCCCTCAGGGGCATTCAACAGGTGGCACTCTGACTCCACTTCTGGGTTCATCTGACAGTGGTCCTACATATCATATAATGTTTCAGAAGGGTTGCTGTCTTAAGTGCAGATATTTGTTAAAAACAAATAGCATGAGTGGTAACAATGGTCCTAAATAAGGCATGACATGTGAATCTGTTGCGTTTGTTATGGTTAAATCTCCCTGGAATAATCACTTAATGTCCCATCATACAGTGTTACTAATTGCTTGCTTTTTTAAATTGCATAATGCTGGTTGTCTATGCAGTCTGGAATGTACTATCCATGTACTGCAATGGACAAGCTGCACTGTCTAACGACATTAACAAAATATCAGCGTTACCGTAGCAACCCAATATCTACCTACTTAGCGGACAGTAGTTAGGCTGTAAACATTAGGTAACAGAAGTAGTGTACTAAAGTAATACAGCTATAGCTGTTACGTGTGTTACATAAAGAAGTACATACTTAGGGTTTGTCACACAGAAATGGTAGCTACTTATCGTTATATTAAAATAATCAACACAGCACGGCTTACACAGTGAGCATTTCACCGTTTGCCCATGACATGCGGCAGGTCGGGAGACCCCCATGTTTACATTCACGGCTAACAGAAGTGGGTGGGGCTGATGGCATTGATAACCACACGCCATAAAAGGGGCAAAAGTTTGGTCGTAAAAAATACTTGTAATCGAAAAGAAGAGAAGTGAAACTGGAAAGAAAATGTAAACAACCACTTTATGCGTTCAGAATATGTTTTATTACATTTTAAGCATATTTTCTGTAAACAATGACATTTTCTTTTGCTTACCATGTTTTCATTTACATGTACAAATATATATTTCAGCCTTTTTTTTACGGCCAATACATTTGGCCTCAATCTGGCTCCATACAAGAGCCCTTCAAATCAACCGTGACCTCTGACCTCTGCCCTTTACCCTATGTTTTTGTGTTGTAGGCATGGTAAGCCATCCTCCCATCCCCATCACAGAGTTGGCTGAACACACAGAGCTTCTCAAGGCCAACGACAACCTGCGTCTGTCTCAGGAGTATGAGGTGAGACATGTGTATAATGCTATATGGTTAGCATCCTAATGCTAGTGGTATTACTGCTGTAGCAGTTGTCTAATAGCATCCCATTGTAGACTCTTTGATCTCCATCATTATGCTGCTAAAATCCAACCTGATGGGTAATGGGTAATCTCAATGTTATTTTATCTACTGTCAAATATGGTAGATCTGTTTCTTGGTCTCAGCAGTTCACCTGGGAGCCTAAACCTAACGTTGACCTCTGTGTTTCAGTCAATTGACCCTGGACAGCAGTTCACATGGGAGCACTCTAACCTGGAGGTGAACAAGCCCAAGAATCGCTACGCCAACGTTATCGCTTACGACCACACCCGAGTGGTCCTCTGTCCCCTAGAGGGTTCTAGTCCAGGTACAGTCCAACAGATGTTCTCAGAGGGTTCTAGTCCAAGTACAGTCCAACAGATGTTCCCAGAGGGTTTAGTCCAGGTACAGTCCAACAGATGTTCCCAGATGGTTTAGTCCAGGTACAGTCCAACAGATGTTCCCAGAGGGTTCTAGTCCAGGTACAGTCCAACAGATGTTCCCAGAGGGTTCTAGTCCAGGTTCACTGTATTACCAAAGTTCCTATAGGGATTACCCCAGGTACAGTAGAACAAAGTTTCTTTGGAAGTTCTAGCCCATGTAGATTGAAGTAAACATTTCTTGGGGGTGGTCAAATAAAATGTAAAAAATCCACCATTGTATAAAGTATGTACTTTGTGTGTTCTGGAATAATGTTGGAAAAACACCTGTTCCTGAGAGTTTTATCTACACAGGGGTAATCTCCTGCAGTTTTGTACCAGATTTACCAGATTTGTAGTGAGAAATAAAAATCTAATTTTTATTACGATCGCTTTTTGCGAACAGGTATTACTTGTGTGAACCTGATTCTATATACCAACCAATTTTCGTTTGTGACTTTAAAACAGATAACCCCAATTTTTAGAGGAATCACTAGTGTTCAGCTTATGAATTGTTAATAGAATTACATTTTAAATGCATGTCAATTGAAGTGAATTTACACCTCAAACAATCTCCTATTTTCCTAATCGCCCCTCTCCATATCCAGGCGTCTTGGGTAGTGACTACATCAATGCCAACTACATCGATGGTTACAGGAAGCAGAATGCCTACATCGCCACGCAGGGCCCACTGGCCGAAACGTTTGGGGATTTCTGGAAGATGGTGTGGGAACAGAGAGCAGCGTCTGTGGTCATGATGACACGCCTGGAGGAGAAGTCACGGGTGAGATGTCTCCATACGCTTTGTGGATCCTGCTGGAACCCTTTGGATGTGAACAACCTTTTTCCGTTACACTTTTCCTGGAGAAAGGATTCCTCAGTTAGAGGAAGTTGGCAGAGTTAGTTTCACAGGATTCCAGATACAGTCCCAGCAGCATGTTCTTTATAAAATGACCGTCATCCAATCACAAAACAATGGAAATGTGTGGGAGGAAGGAACCTTACTTCAGAATTAGAGTTGTTGTTTCTATCTGGGTTTTTTACTTTGTTTTTGGTGAAAACTCTGATTGTGATGCGTGTATCGATGTCAAACAACCTTGTGGAAGTATGGAGGTATAGTCCGTGGCTTGAGTGGCTGAGGTCTTTCATTGTACATAAAGGCTTCCTATAAAGGACTAGGATGACAGAGAAGTTGGCCCGGGTTTGGCCCGGGTTTGGCCCGGCCGTCTGTTTTCAACCTCTGAATCGACTTGCGGTCCAAGTTGTTTCAGTGGTGCAGCTGCGAAACCTTTACAAGATCTGAGGACTAATGCCAAATCTCAGTGGGCACAGGCATGAGTCATCCGCTGAGGATGATTGGGTACAGCCATCGTTTTTAATCCGCTGCCTGTCATCCTAATAGAAGCACTGAGTCATCTCGTTGATCAGAGACATATTTAGACATCTAAGTAGGTCACGACAGTTAAATGGATATGTTGGGCTCTTTACAAAAACGGTGTGGGATGAAGAAGATGATGATGATGAGGGGGGACCTTGTTGACGATAACAGTGATGATTACAATGAGGATGACTGTGAGAAAAAAGATCAGAGTGACGGCGATGATTACATTGATCTTGACAAATGAAGACGAAAATCTGCATTAGCTGTTGACATTAATGATGTTGACTGAGGATGCTGAAGACGATGATGATTGAGACCACAGGGATGTTGATGAATGTGTCTTTTCCTCCTGTAGATTAAGTGTGACCAGTACTGGCCAACCCGTGGCACAGACACATACGGGATGGTCCAGGTCACTCTACTGGACACTATGGAGCTGGCAACCTTCTGTGTACGCACCTTCTCACTGCACAAGGTTAGTAGACGCACGCACGCGCACGCGCACACACACACACACACACACACACACCTTCTCTCTGCACAAGGTTAGTAGACGCACGCGCACACACACACACACACACACACACACACCTTCTCTCTGCACAAGGTTAGTAGACGCACGCACGCGCACACACACACACACACATACACACACACACACCTTCTCTCTGCACAAGGTTAGTAGACGCACGCACGCGCACACACACACACACACACACACACACACACACACACACACACACACACACACACACACACACACACACACCTTCTCTCTGCACAAGGTTAGTAGACGCACGCACGCGCACACACACACACACATACACACACACACACCTTCTCCCTGCACAAGGTCTTTCTTTCTCCGTCTACTCCTCTCTTTGCTATTTTTCTCCCTTTGTTCATCTTGGTTAATCGTCGTCGGTTGCTGCTGATTAGTTTTCCGTCATGCCCCATGATATTCCTGCACTCTCCATTGGCTTATGAATCAGAAACAATTGTAATGGATTTGAATTCCCGTCTTCAATGTTAGCCTGCGAGACTGGAGCCGAGAGCGAAGGTGATTAAACTGTGGTTAATGGAGCGTTACTTCTGTCCAGTCAGCCAGTCAGTCTGATCCTGTGATGAAGCATATTGTTCTACAGAATATCCCCGTGGGAATCACATCCTGATGAGTAACATGGAAACTAGAGGTCTACAGTGCTCCGGATACACAGGAACTATGCCAGCTGGCTTTTTCTGCTTTAAGGAAGTGCTTCCCAACCAGGAGTACTGTATCCCCTGAGGGTATTTGGCCTATTCATCCATGTAGGTACTTGAGAACACTCATGAGACCATACACTTACTGGTTAAATGAACACCAGGGAATACTTCGGGGCTATTCTATGCGGACTAAATCCTGGTTGTGGTACAGCAACCAAAAACGTTCAGGAACCACGGCTTTAAGGTGCATACAGTATATGTGTTAGTCGTGACTGTTAATATGGATGGGAATATGTTTGGAAGCGTAGTCATTATGAAATTCCCCTTGAGAAGCAGAAGACAGGCTTTTGTTGCGTTTCTCTCTTTCCGGCTGGACAGTAGTAATGTTGATGGCACTCTATTGGCTTCTACCTCTTGGCTTCTTCATATTGGCTGTCTCAGAACGGTAGCAGTGAGAGGAGGGAGGTGCGTCAGTTCCAGTTCACTGCCTGGCCGGACCATGGCGTTCCTGAATATCCCACCCCGTTCCTGGCCTTCCTACGCCGTGTAAAAGCCTGCAACCCCCCTGACGCAGGTCCTGTCATCGTACACTGCAGGTAGGAGGACACACACATGCAGGAACGCATGCCAACACACACACACACACACAGACCTGTTACACACAAACACACACATGCAGGAATGCATGCCAACACAAACACACACACACACACAGACCTGTTACACACAAACACACACAGACCTGTTACACACAAACACACACAGACCTGTTACACACAAACACACACAGACCTGTTACACACAAACACACCCTCTTTCTCTTTGTTCCCCAACCCCTCGCTTTCTTTCTCTCTCTCTTTTTTCTCTCTGTTTCTCTATCCATCTCTCTCTCTCTGCCTCTCTCCCTGTCTCTCTCTCTCTCTCTGCCTCTCTCCCTGTCTCTCTCTCCCTGTCTTTATCTGTTTCTCTCTCTCTCTCTCTCTCTCTCTCTCTCTCTCTCTCTCTCTCTCTCTCTCTCTCTCTCTCTCTCTCTATTAGTGCGGGGGTAGGTCGCACAGGTTGCTTCATCGTGATCGACGGCATGCTGGAGAGAATTCGCCACGAGCGCACGGCCGACGTCTACGGTCACGTGACCCTGATGAGGTCACAGCGGAACTACATGGTCCAAACGGAGGACCAGTATGGCTTCATCCACGAGGCGTTGCTGGAAGCAGTGGCTTGTGGGAACACTGAGGTGGCGGCCAGGAGCTTGTTCTCCTACATGCAGAAGCTGGGCCAGGTGGAGACCGGAGAACATGTCACTGGCATGGAGCTGGAGTTCAAGGTAGCTTAGTACCACATAGAGATCCAGTGGATATGACATTTGGCGGTTCACCATCACATATATGGGAATGCTTCAATACACACCCCTCCGTGTCACGACCTCACTGTTTGTTCTCCTCCTCGCCCATCTCTCCTGCAGCGTCTGGCCAACACCAAAGCCCACACGTCTCGGTTCGTCAGTGCCAACCTGCCGTGTAACAAGTTTAAGAACCGCCTGGTGAACATCATGCCCTATGAGACGACCCGTGTGTGCCTGCTGCCCATCAGAGGCCTGGAGGGTTCGGACTACATCAACGCCAGCTACATCGATGGATACAGGTACCACTCACCCGTAGCAGGGGACCCCACATCAATACAACAGTGTGTTACTGAAGGAATACTGCATAGACAGAAACCCCTAGATAGGTTGAATCTGTGGGTAACAAACTGCCCACCATGTTGAAAAGGACCAGGTCCAATGAACTGTGTTAAACGTGCTACGTGTTTCTCTATAGTCTGTTCATTTAGTGTGTGTGTGTGTGTGTGTGTGTGTGTGTGTGTGTAGGCAGCAGAGAGGTTACATTGCCACACAGGGACCCCTGGCTGAGACCACAGAGGACTTCTGGAGGATGCTGTGGGAACACAACTCCACCATCGTGGTCATGCTCACCAAACTCCGAGAGATGGGACGGGTGAGGTTACAGACACGCATGCACACACACACAAACACACACACACATGTGCCAGATCTCTGTTGTTTTCTGCGTTTCTATAGGAGAAGTGTCATCAGTACTGGCCCGCTGAACGCTCTGCCAGGTACCAGTACTTTGTGGTGGATCCGATGGCTGAATACAACATGCCCCAGTATATCCTCAGAGAGTTTAAAGTCACTGATGCAAGGGTAAGTGTGTGTGTGTGTGTGTGTTTGTGCGTGTGCGCGTGCGCGTGTGCGTGTGCGTGCGCGTGTGGGATCCAGGTTTTCCTGTACATCTGGGATCCCGCTATAAAGAGTTATCACATCCAGAGTGGGCTCAGTAATGCTGTTATTTATAGATATAAATAGAACATGTTAGGATTAGGCCCAGGATACGTTTGGGAATAAACGTTATGTAAATGTTGGTATAGTTAGGTTTTGGTTAGGATTAGGCCCTGGATACGTTTGGGAATAAACGTTATGTAAATGGTGGTATAGTTAGGTTTAGGTTAGGATTAGGCCCAGGATACGTTTGGGAATAAACGTTATGTAAATGTTGGTATAGTTAGGTTTAGGTTAGGATTAGGCCCAGGATACGTTTGGGAATAAACGTTATGTAAATGTTGGTATAGTTAGGTTTAGGTTAGGATTAGGCCCAGGATACGTTTGGGAATAAACGTTATGTAAATGTTGGTATAGTTAGGTTTAGGTTAGGATTAGGCCCAGGATACGTTTGGGAATAAACGTTATGTAAATGTTGGTATAGTTAGGTTTAGGTTAGGATTAGGCCCAGGATACGTTTGGGAATAAACGTTATGTAAATGTTGGTATAGTTAGGTTTAGGTTAGGATTAGGCCCAGGATACGTTTGGGAATAAACGTTATGTAAATGTTGGTATAGTTAGGTTTAGGTTAGGATTAGGCCCAGGATATGTTTGGGTATAAACGTTATGCAAATGTTGTTGTAGGTTTAGGTTAGGATTAGCCCTAGGATATGTTTGGGTATAAACGTTAGATAAACGTTGTTATAGTTAGGTTTATTTTAGAGTTAGGTCCAGGGTGTTAGGTAGCTGGGTTTTTAGAACCCACACAAACAGAAAAAGACACCAGTGTTTGTTTTTGTGTTTTGTTTTTGTATATTTTGTGTCCTCATGAGGAAAGTCCAGGCCAGCGACGCATGCCTCTGCACTTTAGTGTGTCGTAAAGGTTGTAAATGTTACTGTGAATATATGATGCTTTTTTAAGTGTATTTTATATTGGTATCAGACAATAAAACGACAGTGTCCCTGACCTCTACCCTCACTCTTCCATCAATCAGAGGAGTGTGTGAGGGCTTTGACAGCTAGCATGTTCCATCGACCCACTGGAGATTACTCTAGTCAACCCTGTCCGGTCCTGATGCTGTCAACGTGTCTGTGTCTGTGTGTTTTGCTGAGTTGTTGCGTGTATGTTTTGGTGTGTGTGTGTGTGTGTGTGTGTGTGTGTGTGTGTGTGTGTGGGTGTGTGTGTGTGAGCCATAGATTACTCCAGTTAAGCCTGTGCTGTCCTTACGGCATTGACAGATGTTGTATTGATCTGTGTTAAAGTGGAGTCAGGCAGTCTGAGCAGAGAAAAGATGTAATTGGCTACAGACAGACTGGCTACCCAGTCAGACAGGACTCATACAAACATAGATCTGACAGAGAGATGAAAAAACCAAAAGTAGACCAGGAAAATGACTGAAACAATACCCCGTCTACACTGATAGTGGAATAGTTTAAATGGTAAATGTAGCAGGAGGTACTTGTTGTTTTCACTCATCAAGTCTCAAACAGAGCAGTGAGTACCAGGTACCAATCAGGAGGAGAAAAGGAAAGATATGTGGGCTATTTATAATCAACATTGCTCCTGCCTCTGTCCCATCCACTCTCTGATCAGGATGGCCAATCACGGACAGTTCGTCAGTTCCAGTTCACTGATTGGCCAGAGCAGGGAGTTCCTAAATCTGGAGAGGGCTTTATTGACTTCATTGGCCAGGTGCACAAAACCAAGGAGCAGTTTGGTCAAGATGGCCCAATCAGTGTCCACTGCAGGTACCAGTGATAGTCACAGCTGTTTGACCAACAACTCACACACCCCATAATCCTTATGGCTGCTGTATATTTCTACCCCAACAGTTAAGGCACACGGCTGATGTTTTGTGTCTGACCTATGACCCTGTGTGTGCAGTGCGGGCGTGGGGCGAACTGGAGTCTTCATCACTTTGAGCATCGTTCTGGAGAGGATGCGCTATGAGGGAGCTGTGGACATCTTCCAGACGGTCAAGATGCTGAGGACACAGCGGCCTGCCATGGTTCAGACTGAGGTAGGCATCTCTAACACACCAACAGGACCGACGGACCGATGTTGGTCCACGTTGCCAAGGGAGATGTGTTTTTTCAGTGTTTTACACTCAACCACATTGTTTCCTTCCGCCCAGGATGAGTACCAGTTCTGTTACCAGGCGGCTCTGGAGTACCTGGGGAGCTTTGACCACTATGCAACCTAAGAGAAGTGGGAAAGGGCAACCTCTTCATCCTTCTTCTCAGATAAAGGTCTACAGAGAAAAAACGACAGAGAGAAGCAGGCTGGAAAACGCCAGAACTATTTACCTGGAGGGACGACAACACAAACAAGGAGTAATTATACAAAAGCAACAAACGACGACAGCACAATAACCGGAACCCGACCAATGTCAACGGAAGAGCTACACTTTAAGGAAAGACGTGGAATCTGAGACAGACAATTACATGTAATCCTGTATATTCTTCTTACCTCAGTGTTCAACGTGTGGAGGAATTATGATACCCGTGTGTGTTGTGGTCGGCTATTTCAAAAATGAAACTAGAGAAAAACAAAACTGCTTTGGAAACGGAGTTATGATATATATGTCTAAAAAATACGAGGACACAAAAGGCCTGGATATTTGCTGCACCCTAAATGGGCTTTTTATTCTATTTCTATCTATGGGTTTAGTGTACAAGGGGTGGAGGTGCTAAGGTGAATGTGTCAGTTGTGCTGCATCCATGGTGTCTGTTTCTGCCTCAGACAGTCCTGACCTGAGCATGGTTCCAGATAGTGGACTAAACCAAGTCCAAGGCATCAATATCGGACTAGAGGGTTTGTTTGAGCTTCATATCTGTGATTGGACACCAAACTCTCCAACCTACTGGGCCAAAAGAAACCACACTGTTCAGGGGATGAATGGTACTATATATATATATATATACCCTACTATATCCAGCAGGCAACACATGAGCAGGCAGCAGTTACCCTTTAGGAACGGATCTAGGATCAGTTTACCATAGTAACATCAAACCCATTCTTGTAAAAACGCTAAACAGAACAAATATTAGTATGTCATTGTTAGGTCCAGTCATCATTTCTTGCTTGTGTATGAAATTGTATAACCTAATAATAGTGGAGGTTAAACACCCTATAGACAAATTGAAATGTCATATATAAAAGGTCATATATTAATTGGCATATATAAGGACCATTCTAATGAATTACCTGAAATACAATGATTTCCATCAGTGGAATGGAGTCTCTTTAGGCGGTTATTTTCTCCATTCTGCTGTAATGAATAATGATTTCATTAATTCATTGTGTTTGTTCCCTGCTCTAAGCCTCTATTCTACACACCTGAGCTGAGCATTGAGTGGCATCAAGTAGCTTAGACCTGAATTATGTACTGTAATGGTGGTCGTGGTCCAGTGGGTTGGAGCGTGTTTCTGATGGAACAAAACCCGGTTCTGTACTGTAATGGTGTTCAAGTCCCAGTGGGTTGGAGCATGGTTCTGATTGAGCGCAACACGGTTCTGCACTAAAATGGTGTTCATGACCCAGTGGGTTGGAGCATGGTTCTGATTGAGCGCAACACGGTTCTGCACTAAAATGGTGTTCATGACCCAGTGGGTTGGAGCATGGTTCTGATTGAGCGCAACCCGGTTCTGCACTAAAATGGTGTTCATGACCCAGTTGGTTGGAGCATGGTTCTGATAGAACCCGGTTCTGCGTTGCTGACTATGTGTGTTACCTTGACTTGGATAAAATGCATTTTGCTTGATAAACTAAGTAAGGCCTGATAGGTTGAGAGCAGAACACAGAGCTTTAAACTCCGCCTTCTCCATCAGTCTCTCGCTCTTTGAGCCTGCAGTAACACAGTACTTTTCCTCTCTCTGTCCTGTCTTTTCCCATTCTTACTGTAAAGAAAAACGACACAACCTGATACTTTTCCTGAAGTCCACTCCCCTACAAACCCTTTAGTTACGTCCTCTTCTCATATGAACTCAGTGTACTATAATCTGCTGCCCCAGATATGTTGTGATTGCAGAGCACATTATGGTTATGGTACGTGGACTTGAACTGTACATACTGTCTGACATATAGAGTACTTTATAGTACGGTACATAGACCTGAGCACAAGCTGTAATAAGTGGGGCTTAATTATTATCAGCAAGAGCCTAATCGTAATTGTAGACTTCGTCAAAATGTTTATTTCATATGATTTTACGAATGTTTATTATCATTCTATTTTGTTACTGCTATTATAACTATTGGTTTGACTATTGTTTTATATGCTTATTGATTGTTTTATTTTGGGAAATTACAGAATATAACCAATGAGATGTTGTTTACTTGGCTAGCCAATTTTATTGTATCATATACTGTTTTTTTTATTGTCATTTTTCAGTGCTTTTTTATTTGCTTTAGTATATTGTATACAGCACTCTGTGTGGAGTGCTATTTGATACTGATGTCCTCCTAGATAGATTTTTAGAGCCAGACCTATTTCCTTTCTACAGTGACAACCCCTCCTCTATTGAATAATAGCAACAGTTGGACCTTCCAAACGCCCATGTAGGATTTAGCGTTCAGGACATAGTGAATTTAAATACGGTAGGTGGTGATAGTCTGTGTTCCACTGTATTCAGTGAACAGTTCTGTTTTAGTTTGTGACTAAAGCTAGACGGAATAAGCTGCATATGGTACCACTCTGGTACAGGGGATTAGGAAAGATACACATCTTTTGAAAACAAGACAGATCCTCATGACTCGTCATTTGTGTCTGTTTGAGAATTCAATTCAAATAATGACTAACAACTATCATTATACTGGAAATATAAAGTCAGGCGAACTACATGTGACATCAATTAAATGCCAGTTCCTAAGACGTCATGTCATCAACTTTATTGAACCTGTTACCTGGTAGCTGTTATTTGCATTAAACACTTGATGTATATAATATGTATGTTGACTTTGTATTAAAAGCTGGGATGGTGGAACATTCCATATTGACTGATTCGGTTCCTTGGTCATCATATGTGATTGTCTGACAGCTGGCTGAATGTTGCACTGTAAAGGTATTGGACTGAAACATAGAAAGGAGAAAGTCATGAGATATCAGGTGTGATATGTTTTGATCATATTTTAGTGTGTATCTGATTTCATACTCAAAAACAACATGATAGTTCTAAGCAATTATGTATACAAGCAATTGTTTACAGTCACCTTCCCTGAAAATTCTGGTTGGGAAACACTTATTTGTATTTACATTTTTACAAGTCTAATGATTTCCTTTCAAATGTTGTGGGTGGAAAATGTTGGTGCATAACCTAAAACTCATAAAATACAATTCCACCTGTTATAATACCATCACATCACAACTTCACAATACAATTCCATCTGTTATAATACATCACAATGGTCACAATACAATTCCACCTGTTATAATACATCACAACTGTCACAATACAATTCCACCTGTTATAATACCATCACAACTGTCACAATACAATTCCACCTGTTATAATACCATCACAACGGTCACAATACAATTCCACCTGTTATAATACCATCACAACGGTCACAATATAATTCCACCTGTTATAATACCATCACAACTGTCACAATACAATTCCACCTGTTATAATACCATCACAACTGTCACAATACAATTCCACCTGTTATAATACCATCACAACTGTCACAATACAATTCCACCTGTTATAATACCATCACAACTGTCACAATACAATTCCACCTGTTATAATACATCACAACTGTCACAATACAATTCCACTTGTTGTAATAGAATAACTCTTAATAAGTCCCTACGGTGGCCCAGTGGTCCAGGCCGCTGTAATGCACATATACACCGCTCTGCGCATGCTTAGCAGGTAAAACCGTATTAAATGTGGGGATTTCCGTTGATGGCTTATTTTTGCGTAACACTTTGAACATTCTCAAAGCCTGCACATCACATCAATCAGGCATGCGTGCATTTTCTTTTTTCTCCATCTTACATTTTCTAATTTGCAACACAATAACACAATAACAACACAGAGGACTCGTAGAATCAAAGTGTGAGACTGTCCTCCTGTTGAGATAACTCGCTCCTCCAGAAACTATTCCTGGTAGTGTATTCCCGGTAGTGTATTCCCGGTAGTGTATTCCCGGTAGTGTATTCCCGGTAGTGTATTCCCGGTAGTGTATTCCCGGTAGTGTATTCCCGGTAGTGTATTCCCGGTAGTGTATTCCCGGTAGTGTATTCCCGGTAGTGTATTCCCGGTAGTGTATTCCCGGTAGTGTATTCCCGGTAGTGTATTCCCGGTGTATTCCGTGTATTGTATTCCCGGTATTCCCGTGTATTCCCGGTAGTGTGTATTATTCCCGGTAGTGTATTCCCGGTAGTGTATTCCCGGTAGTGTATTCCCGGTAGTGTATTCCCGGTAGTGTATTCCCGGTAGTGTATTCCCGGTAGTGTAATACCCCAGCCGGCGACCACGTGTAAACTCAATTCCAAACATCCCAACCTGCAATAAAGAATGCTCGTCATAAATATGACAGTTGTTGTTTTGATGTGACTTTTCTCCCCTGAAATGTGTGAACTGTGTTTATTAACACCAACGCATGCGTTTACACCACTGAGGATTATGTTCACGCTGACGTACTCACGTTGGTTTGTTTTATTGGGATTTATTTTCTATCAATTGTACTCGTCCTCCCCACCGTCAGGTCCAATTCACACTTACTGACTTGCCTAATCGCACCAAATCAGCACGGGACAGTGGAACGTTGAGATGGAGACGTTTTGCTCCTTAACACACTAATCACAGTTGCTAAAGTGCAAATCCTGAGAGTAATGACGCACCTGACCATTAGGCATTACTTCTGCCTCTGAGAGATTATTCAGTCCCTCTACAATCAGTAACACAGAAAACACAAACACTGGCCAATTTTCCAATTTGGGTCAGAAATTTCACACCCTATGTGGGGTCATTAACAACTGAGACTTCCAGTTTTCATAGTCAGAAAAATAAATCCTGTGACGCGAGTTCCGCTTTTGGGTGTTTTTACGAGGCAACACTGCATTTGAACTAATTGGAAGCTCACATTTACTGCATTTGTTGAACAGTGCTGGATTTAGTTCCAGACGTCTCTCAGCACACTGACTACAAAAGCACATGCCATTAACAAACTACAGTATTAAGGAGAAGCTCTGAATGCCTAATCACAAATCAAGTTAATCATGCATGAGCTATCCATCACCTGAGAGGCCATTATCTTAGCCAGACAGATATAGCTGAGTTTCCTCATACTCAAATATGTATATGGCAAGAAAAAGTTTTCCAGGAAATGTACTGTGTGGTGTTAAACAAACTTGCTGTACAGCCTACTACAGTGTTTAACACACACACCTTACAGCCTACTCCTTACAGCCTACTACAGTGTTTAACACACACACCTTACAGCCTACTCCTTACAGCCTACTACAGGGTTTAACAAACACACCTTACAGCCTACTCCTTACAGCCTACTCCTTACAGCCTACTACAGTGTTTAACAAACACACCTTACAGCCTACTCCTTACAGCCTACTCCTTACAGCCTACTACAGTGTTTAACAAACACACCTTACAGCCTACTCCTTACAGTGTATAACAAACACACCTTACAGCCTACGCCTTACAGCCTACTCCTTACAGCCTACTACAGTGTTCAACAAACACACCTTACAGCCTACTCCTTACAGCCTACTCCTTACAGCCTACTCCTTACAGCCTACTACAGTGTTTAACAAACACATCTTACAGCCTACTCCTTACAGCCTACTCCTTACAGCCTACTACAGTGTTTAACAAACACACCTTACAGCCTACTCCTTACAGCCTACTACATTGTTTAACAAACACACCTTACAGCCTACTCCTTACAGCCTACTCCTTACAGCCTACTACAGTGTTCAACAAACACACCTTACAGCCCACTCCTTACAGCCTACTCCTTACAGCCTACTACAGTGTTTAACAAACACACCTTACAGCCTACTTCTTACAGCCTACTACAGTGTTTAACAAACACACCTTACAGCCTACTCCTTACAGTGTATAACAAACACACCTTACAGCCTACACCTTACAGCCTACTCCTTACAGCCTACTCCTTACAGCCTACTACAGTGTTCAACAAACTCACCTTACAGCCTACTCCTTACAGCCTACTCCTTACAGCCTACTCCTTACAGCCTACTACAGTGTTTAACAAACACATCTTACAGCCTACTCCTTACAGCCTACTCCTTACAGCCTACTACAGTGTTTAACAAACACACCTTACAGCCTACTCCTTACAGCCTACTACAGTGTTTAACAAACACACCTTACAGCCTACTCCTTACAGCCTACTCCTTACAGCCTACTACAGTGTTCAACAAACACACCTTACAGCCCACTCCTTACAGCCTACTCCTTACAGCCTACTACAGTGTTTAACAAACACACCTTACAGCCTACTCCTTACAGCCTACTCCTTACAGCCTACTACAGTGTTTAACAAACACACCTTACAGCCTACTCCTTACAGTGTATAACAAACACACCTTACAGCCTACTCCTTACAGCCTACTCCTTACAGCCTACTACAGTGTTTAACAAACACACCTTACAGCCTACTCCTTACAGCCTACTCCTTACAGCCTACTACAGTGTTCAACAAACACACCTTACAGCCTACTCCTTACAGCCTACTCCTTACAGCCTACTACAGTGTTTAACAAACACACCTTACAGCCTACTCCTTACAGCCTACTCCTTACAGCCTACTACAGTGTTTAACAAACACACCTTACAGCCTACTCCTTACAGTGTATAACAAACACACCTTACAGCCTACTCCTTACAGCCTACTCCTTACAGCCTACTACAGTGTTCAACAAACACACCTTACAGCCTACTCCTTACAGCCTACTCCTTACAGCCTACTCCTTACAGCCTACTACAGTGTTTAACAAACACATCTTACAGCCTACTCCTTACAGCCTACTCCTTACAGCCTACTACAGTGTTTAACAAACACACCTTACAGCCTACTCCTTACAGCCTACTACATTGTTTAACAAACACACCTTACAGCCTACTCCTTACAGCCTACTCCTTACAGCCTACTACAGTGTTCAACAAACACACCTTACAGCCGACTCCTTACAGCCTACTCCTTACAGCCTACTACAGTGTTTAACAAACACACCTTACAGCCTACTCCTTACAGCCTACTCCTTACAGCCTACTACAGTGTTTAACAAACACACCTTACAGCCTACTCCTTACAGTGTATAACAAACACACCTTACAGCCTACTCCTTACAGCCTACTCCTTACAGCCTACTACAGTGTTTAACAAACACACCTTACAGCCTACTCCTTACAGCCTACTCCTTACAGCCTACTACAGTGTTTAACAAACACACCTTACAGCCTACTCCTTACAGTGTATAACAAACACACCTTACAGCCTACTCCTTACAGCCTACTCCTTACAGCCTACTACAGTGTTTAACAAACACACCTTACAGCCCACTCCTTACAGCCTACTCCTTACAGCCTACTCCTTACAGCCTACTACAGTGTTCAACAAACACACCTTACAGCCCTATCCTTACAGCCTACTCCTTACAGCCTACTACAGTGTTTAACAAACACACCTTACAGCCTACTCCTTACAGCCTACTCCTTACAGCCTACTACAGTGTTTAACAAACACACCTTACAGCCTACTCCTTACAGTGTATAACAAACACACCTTACAGCCTACTCCTTACAGCCTACTCCTTACAGCCTACTACAGTGTTTAACAAACACACCTTACAGCCTACTCCTTACAGCCTACTCCTTACAGCCTACTACAGTGTTCAACAAACACATCTTACAGCCTACTCCTTACAGCCTACTACAGTGTTTAACAAACACACCTTACAGCCTACTCCTTACAGCCTACTCCTTACAGCCTACTACAGTGTTTAACAAACACACCTTACAGCCTACTCCTTACAGTGTATAACAAACACACCTTACAGCCTACTCCTTACAGCCTACTCCTTACAGCCTACTACAGTGTTTAACAAACACACCTTACAGCCTACTCCTTACAGCCTACTCCTTACAGCCTACTACAGTGTTCAACAAACACATCTTACAGCACATACCATCAGAATCTACAGTTATAATCACGTCATCATTCTCACGCTTCTGTATGAACTTTCTCTTACATTGTTATCATTGTCAGTGCTGTGATAATCATCTTTACATAAGCTGTTTCGTCACAAATCTGACAATGTCACCTGAGCTGTCATGAGCCAAAACAGGCTTGGTGAACTTTGTTCAACCATTAAAGCGTGCCCAGACTCCTCTTAACCCTTTATTTCACCAATGACGTTGTCTAAGATCTGGTTCTCAAATGCAATACACGGGGAGCAATCATGTTTTACAGCTTTGCTAAAGAACAGCATGTTTGTTTTTTCTACCTTGTTGGCTCAGGGATCTAGCAAGCTTTAGGTTTCTTGTCAGATACTCTATCCACTAAATATTGCCCCCAGTGTTCTGTGTTTGGGTCAGTAATTGATCCAGGTGTGTACATACATTTGGAGAACAGAAAACAATAGTAACATCTGACAAATCAGTCCACAAAAGCAAAAAAGTGATTTCCTGTTTAGGTTTAAAGTAGAAATCACTATTTGAGGTAACTTTTAGACTCAACATTGGGGCTAGGTTAAGGTTAGGCATAAAGGTTAGGCTTCTGGGGTTAAGGTTAGGCTCATGATTAAGTAAAGGGTTAGGGGGTGTGGAAATGTCCCTATACGAATTGAATAACAGACGTGTGCATATAATTCACTCTAACATGAGGATGAATGACAGAAATCCAGTTTAGTCACAGTTACTTGGAGCAACATATGTTGCCAATAGGGATAATGACAACGGAAGATGATTGGCTAGAATTGAATAGCATTCCCGCCTCCAGTGAAGCTACAAAAATAAGTCACCAAGTGTGATTGGCTCATGAGAGCTGCCTCTCTGCAAACTTAAAGTCAGGTAGCTGACACAGAGACATCCTTAAGTGAATAAAACAGGACAGGGAAGTACAACGTAGTGCAGTTGAGAGTAGGATTACACACAGTCCAGTAGAGTAGAGTAAACAGCAACTGAGTGTGTACGACTGTAACGAGGAAGAGTCACATTGTGAGGGAATTAACCAGACCATGAACATGCACCGGCGGTTCTCCATTGACAGCCCAGAGTGAGTATCAAGTCATTCAGCATGTTTGCTATATGATAGAAAAAATATGATGACAAAAAAATAACAACGGTCAATACCATTACCTTTGTTTGTAATTACAATAGGAATATCTTTTCACAGAAGCTTTTTGGATTTTCTAACAGAACATTTCAGTATTACTGTCCATAGCTACCACATAGAAACATAATCATTATGGAGTGTTTAGATATCATATAACCTGGTTGGTTTAAATAATATGTATGTTGTTTGTTTGATAGCTGTGACATATGACACAGTACTACGGGTGTGACATTGCATCACCTTTTTTCTTCTCAAATTACATTTGTAACTGGTTTGTAAGAGCATTACGCACCTAGGGTGTTTGGAATGTATTGCCAAAATATCACAGTCTTATGCAAATCACAACCATGTGGGCTTTGTGCATAGAAATAGAGCTCATACAAACTGTTGTGTAAAACGACCACACAGAACACCTACGTGACCACCTCATACATAGACACACAGTATTATATCGGCCCCAAATAGAAAACAAAAGTATATAGCTACCACAAAGAAAACAAGCAGAAATCTGTAGCTACCATATAGCACATATGGCATATTCATCTATACAGAGAAACAGACAAGTCTAGTGTGTCAATGCTTCACATTACAGTTTGACCTTTGACTGTAGTTTGTTGGCCAACAACTACTAAACAAACCAAAACGAAACATGTCTTTTAATGAAGCAGAACTAACAAGTGTAATGCTTTCTACTTTCTAATGTTTTTTTTCTGTCTGGTGGAGGAATATAAACATTGTATACAAGTCTTACCTGAGTGTCAGTTCACCAATCCAGTCCACTCCAGAGTCTCCCCTTTAGCGCTCCACCTCGCCGTTGCACAACAACCGACAGTCATCTTGAACGCACCCCAGTCCTGAGCACCTGTTACTAGTTACAATCACCACCAAAATTATTTAAGTTGCTCGCTTGTTAGAACTCATCATCTGCATGTGCTCTGTGTATTTACTATTTACATGTAAATATTCAAACATTTTGCTCATCGTTCCCTTTTACCTATTCCGTGCTCATTCCTCTTGCATGTTAAACTGACCCCTTTTCTAAGCACTGAATCACAATTTATTCGATCATATTTGGCAACCTGGATTCTGCCTGTTTCAGACTTTTATCCCTTAAAAACATTACCTGGGCTATTAGTTTCCTGATATTCTTTCTCAAAGTTTGATTAACTCATAAACACCATAATTGTATATATCTGTGTGAAATGCTTAATGCAAATAACAAATGACCTAGGCCAATAATATCGAAACACAAACGTCTTCTGAAACAGAAACCACTTCCCAACTGTTCAACAGTTAAGTGTCCTGTATTTTCAGGTCCCTGAAAAAAGATTCTGGAAGTGATCTGACAGGTCAGAAGAGATATAGCAAAGAGAGGAGGAAAAGCCTCAATCCTCAGATTCCCCATCTGGATATCCAGGAGCTGAACAGATCCAACTCACTGAGGTCAGACTTCACTCCAAAAAAATAAGTTCAGGATTTGGCTTGGAGAAAACAACTAATTGTGTGCATGTTCAGTCAGAATCTGATTGAGATCATTACCAATCCACAGGTCCCAGATCATAGAAGAGGAGAAGTACCATCTTCCTGATGCCACCGTCACCAAAAAAAATGTAACTCCAATATACCCTAAAACACCATGATGGTTTTGGCCTCTGGCTTTCAGATGTTTGCAGATTTATTCCCTAAATGGTTATTTGGTGGTTTAATTGCGTCAATTACAGACGCCATTTCTTCATTTGAGCCCAGTTTCATTAAGCGCGAAAGTGGTCCTGAAGCAACAGCAAATGTGTCTATTTATGTGGACGATAATTAACATAACTTTCCATCAGAAGAAATCAAGAGAGACATTCCAAACATTGTCAGGAAACACCTAGCAGCATCCACACGATCTAATGAATACACAACGTGAATAAATAATATCCTGTCTTTTAGAGCTTTACGAAACACAGCAAAACCTTTCACAAAGTCTTCCAAGAGATTCCTGCGGAGGAGGAACTAACTCATGGTGAGTTGTCCCACTGTGTGTCTAATGTGTTTATGATTTCATTGTCGTCACCCACTGCCTGTCTGGGCTGCATGTCTGGTGGAGTCCTAGTGGTTAATGATAAACGCATTGAGATGTTTATTATATCTGAATTCCACAATCTGTGCCTTGTATTCTTTGCCACCAGCTAATACGATGAATGAAACACAGATGTATCACCTTGGAACTACAATGAACAGCTAATTTGGAGGTCATTCACCACCTCACACTGTTATGGGGCAACAAATGTCTAATTTGTCCACTTTCCCGTGTGTTTCAGTGTTCACCTGTTCCCTGCAGAAGGAGGTGTTGTACCACGGGAAGCTGTACGTGTCAGACAACTATGTGTGTTTCTACTCCCCGTGCTCCTCAAAGACACCAAGGTAAGGGTTAGGTTTCAACTCAAAGAGTAGACAACCGCAGTGTGTTATGTGACTGTGATGTGACTGTGATGTGACTGACTGACGTGACTGTGACTGTGACTGTGATCTGACTGACGTGACTGTGATGTGACTGACATGACTGTGATGTGATTGACGTGACTGTGATGTGACTGACGTTAATGATATGTGACTGATGTGACTGTGATGTGCCTGTGATGTGACTGTGATGTGACTGTGATGTGACTGACGTGATGTGACTGTGATGTGACTGATGTGACTGTGATGTGACTGACGTGATGTGACTGTGACGTGACTGTGATGTGACTGATGTGACTGTGATGTGACTGACGTGACTGTGATGTGACTGTGATGTGACTGACGTGACTGTGATGTGACTGTGATGTGGCTGTGATGTGACTGTTGATGTGACTGATGTGACTGTGATGTGACTGACATTACTGAGATGTGACTGATGTGACTGTGATGTGACTGATGTGACTGTGATGTGACTGTGATGTGACTGATATGTGACTGTGATGTGACTGATATGTGACTGTGATGTGACTGATGTGACTGTGATGTGACTGATGTGACTGTGATGTGACTGACGTGACTGTGATGTGAATGATGTGACTGATGTGACTGATGTGACTGTGATGTGACTGACGTGACTGTGATGTGACTGTGATGTGACTGTGATGTGATGTGACTGATGTGACTGTGATGTGACTGATGTGACTGTGATGTGACTGATGTGACTGTGATGTGACTGATGTGACTGTGATGTGACTGACGTGACTGTGATGTGACTGATATGTGACTGTGATGACTGTGATGTGACTGATATGTGACTGTGATGTGACTGTGATGTGACTGATGTGACTGTGATGTGACTGACGTGACTGTGATGTGACTGATGTGACTGTGATGTGACTGACGTGACTGTGATGTGACTGATGTGACTGTGATGTGACTGACGTGACTGTGATGTGACTGATGTGACTGTGATGTGACTGACGTGACTGTGATGTGTCTGACGTGACTGATGTTGTACCTCTGTGTCTTGCTGAAGGTGATGATTCATGTGTCCACCGTTGAACAAGTGAAAAAGCAGAATGCGGCTCTGTCTATGCTCTCCATCCGCACTACAGGTGGCGACAAGGTCAGAACTGAGTCATTGGCGTGTGTGTGTGTGTGTGTGCACGTCCTGACGTAGATCCTTATTCTGTTGTGGTTCCGTTTCAGTATTTCTTTGTGTCGTTGCGGAACCGACAAGTGTGTTACAACACCCTGCTCTCCGTGTGCAGACAGACACAGGTACCCCCACATGACCTCTGACCTCGGGCTCACTCCCTATCTCATCCCCTCTCCACAGAGGACTGTTTTGACGCCTTGTGCTTTGTGTGTTGACAGCAGCAGGGGGGTCATGTGGAGAGTGGTAACAGCAGCCCCCGTTTGTCATCAGCAGAGAACAGCACTGATGCCATGGGTCCGGACATGGACACGGTGAGTCTCCCAGAACCGCTGACTAGTCCAACCAGTTCCACCCAGCACCGCCCATCTGAGTAGTCCAACCACGCCCCACCCAGCACCGCCCATCTGAGTAGTCCAACCACGACCCACCCAGCACTGCCCATCTGAGTAGTCCAACCACGCCCCACCCAGCTCCGCCCATCTGAGTAGTCCAACCACGCCCCACCAAGCACCGCTTATCTGAGTAGTCCAACCACGCCCCACCAAGCACCGCCCATCTGAGTAGTCCAACCACGCCCCACCCAGCATCGCCTATTTGAGTTGTCCAACCACACCCCACCAAGCACCGCCTATCTGAATAGTCCAACCACACCCCACCCAGCACCGCCTATCTGAGTAGTCCAACCACACCCCACCCAGCACCGCCCATCTGAGAAGTCCAACCACGCCCCACCCAGCACCGCCTATCTGAGTAGTCCAACCACACCCCACCCAGCACCGCCTATCTGAGTAGTCCGTCCACAACCCACCCAGCAACGCCCATCTGAGTAGTCCAACCACGACCCACCCAGCACCGCCTATCTGAGTAGTCCAACCACGCCCCCACCAGCTCTGCCCATCTGAGTAGTCCAACCACAACCCACCCAGCTCCGCCTATCTGAGTAGTCCAACCACGCCCCCACCAGCTCCACCCATCTGAGTAGTCCAACCACGACCCACCCCAGCAACGCCTATCTGAGTAGTCCAACCACGCCCCCACCAGCTCTGCCCATCTGAGTAGTCCAACCACGACCCACCCAGCACCGCCCATCTCTGTTTTGTCTCATTTTACTGGAAATGAAAAACTGTCTCTCCTTGGGTCACATACTGGTGTCTGATGATTGAGTGGCAAATTCCATCTCGGAATTTGCTCTCGGGAATAGTTACATAACTCAGGGTGAAAGTTCCAGTTAACTTTTTCTGTTGTATTTACAGACAGCACTTACAGGAATCAGGAGATATTTGCATTATGGGATGTTTAACCCTTCTCTCACCCCGCAGATCTCCAGCCACTCCAGTGTGGGTTGGAGCCATCCCTTAGAACTGGCCGGCAGAGGTAAGACAACACATTTTAGAGAGACAGTTAACAGACAGAATGCCACAAGCAAGGTCATTGGAGAGAAGTGAATGTGATGTCACATTACTCACCATTTCAGAAACTGGCAAAAGCAACCCTAGTAATAATCTGGATGAGCAGCCCCGATTCACAGATGGAGACTCAGGTGAAACTCATACACACACAGCTACCGACATACGTGTGTGCATGCAGTGATAAAAATGCTTTTTAACCCAGACAGCTACCTCACACATTCATTTACACTTTGAATGGCGTGTTGTGTTTTTGTCTCCTGACCAGATGATTTGTGGGTTTGGAGCATCACTAGAAGGGTGAAAATGCTACTCGGAGTGATGAGAAAGTTCAACCTCCTCCTCATCATGTATCTGTTTCTGTGAGTACTGTTCTCTCCTCCATCTGTTTCTGTGAGTACTGTTCTCCCGTCCATCTGTTTCTGTGAGTACTGTTCTCTCCTCCATCTGTTTCTGTGAGTACTGTTCTCTCCTCCATCTGTTTCTGTGAGTACTGTTCTCTCCTCCATCTGTTTCTGTGAGTACTGTTCTCCTCTCCATCTGTTTCTGTGAGTACTGTTCTCCCGTCCATCTGTTTCTGTGAGTACTGTTCTCTCCTCCATCTGTTTCTGTGAGTACTGTTCTCTCCTCCATCTGTTTCTGTGAGTACTGTTCTCTCCTCCATCTGTTTCTGTGAGTACTGTTCTCCCGTCCATCTGTTTCTGTGAGTACGGTTCTCTCCTCCATCTGTTTCTGTGAGTACTGTTCTCCCGTCCATCTGTTTCTGTGAGTACTGTTCTCTCCTCCATCTGTTTCTGTGAGTACTGTTCTCCCGTCCATCTGTTTCTGTGAGTACTGTTCTCTCCTCCATCTGTTTCTGTGAGTACTGTTCTCTCCTCCATCTGTTTCTGTGAGTACTGTTCTCTCCTCCATCTGTTTCTGTGAGTACTGTTCTCCCGTCCATCTGTTTCTGTGAGTACGGTTCTCTCCTCCATCTGTTTCTGTGAGTACTGTTCTCCCGTCCATCTGTTTCTGTGAGTACTGTTCTCTCCTCCATCTGTTTCTGTGAGTACTGTTCTCCCGTCCATCTGTTTCTGTGAGTACTGTTCTCTCCTCCATCTGTTTCTGTGAGTACTGTTCTCTCCTCCATCTGTTTCTGTGAGTACTGTTCTCTCCTCCATCTGTTTCTGTGAGTACTGTTCTCCTCTCCATCTGTTTCTGTGAGTACTGTTCTCCCGTCCATCTGTTTCTGTGAGTACTGTTCTCTCCTCCATCTGTTTCTGTGAGTACTGTTCTCTCCTCCATCTGTTTCTGTGAGTACTGTTCTCTCCTCCATCTGTTTCTGTGAGTACTGTTCTCCCGTCCATCTGTTTCTGTGAGTACGGTTCTCTCCTCCATCTGTTTCTGTGAGTACTGTTCTCCCGTCCATCTGTTTCTGTGAGTACTGTTCTCTCCTCCATCTGTTTCTGTGAGTACTGTTCTCTCCTCCATCTGTTTCTGTGAGTACTGTTCTCTCCTCCATCTGTTTCTGTGAGTACTGTTCTCCTCTCCATCTGTTTCTGTGAGTACTGTTCTCCCGTCCATCTGTTTCTGTGAGTACTGTTCTCTCCTCCATCTGTTTCTGTGAGTACTGTTCTCCCGTCCATCTGTTTCTGTGAGTACTGTTCTCTCCTCCATCTGTTTCTGTGAGTACTGTTCTCCCGTCCATCTGTTTCTGTGAGTACTGTTCTCTCCTCCATCTGTTTCTGTGAGTACTGTTCTCCCGTCCATCTGTTTCTGTGAGTACTGTTCTCTCCTCCATCTGTTTCTGTGAGTACTGTTCTCTCCTCCATCTGTTTCTGTGAGTACTGTTCTCCCGTCCATCTGTTTCTGTGAGTACGGTTCTCTCCTCCATCTGTTTCTGTGAGTACTGTTCTCTCCTCCATCTGTTTCTGTGAGTACTGTTCTCTCCTCCATCTGTTTCTGTGAGTACTGTTCTCCCGTCCATCTGTTTCTGTGAGTACTGTTCTCTCCTCCATCTGTTTCTGTGAGTACTGTTCTCCCGTCCATCTGTTTCTGTGAGTACTGTTCTCTCCTCCATCTGTTTCTGTGAGTACTGTTCTCCCGTCCATCTGTTTCTGTGAGTACTGTTCTCTCCTCCATCTGTTTCTGTGAGTACTGTTCTCTCCTCCATCTGTTTCTGTGAGTACTGTTCTCCCGTCCATCTGTTTCTGTGAGTACGGTTCTCTCCTCCATCTGTTTCTGTGAGTACTGTTCTCCCGTCCATCTGTTTCTGTGAGTACTGTTCTCTCCTTCATCTGTTTCTGTGAGTACTGTTCTCCCGTCCATCTGTTTCTGTGAGTACTGTTCTCTCCTCCATCTGTTTCTGTGAGTACTGTTCTCTCCTCCATCTGTTTCTGTGAGTACTGTTCTCTCCTCCATCTGTTTCTGTGAGTACTGTTCTCCTCTCCATCTGTTTCTGTGAGTACTGTTCTCCCGTCCATCTGTTTCTGTGAGTACTGTTCTCTCCTCCATCTGTTTCTGTGAGTACTGTTCTCTCCTCCATCTGTTTCTGTGAGTACTGTTCTCTCCTCCATCTGTTTCTGTGAGTACTGTTCTCCCGTCCATCTGTTTCTGTGAGTACGGTTCTCTCCTCCATCTGTTTCTGTGAGTACTGTTCTCCCGTCCATCTGTTTCTGTGAGTACTGTTCTCTCCTCCATCTGTTTCTGTGAGTACTGTTCTCTCCTCCTTCTGTTTCTGTGAGTACTGTTCTCTCCTCCATCTGTTTCTGTGAGTACTGTTCTCCTCTCCATCTGTTTCTGTGAGTACTGTTCTCCCGTCCATCTGTTTCTGTGAGTACTGTTCTCTCCTCCATCTGTTTCTGTGAGTACTGTTCTCCCGTCCATCTGTTTCTGTGAGTACTGTTCTCTCCTCCATCTGTTTCTGTGAGTACTGTTCTCTCCTCCATCTGTTTCTGTGAGTACTGTTCTCCCCGTCCATCTGTTTCTGTGAGTACTGTTCTCCGCTCCATCTGTTTCTGTGAGTACTGTTCTCCGGTCCATCTGTTTCTGTGAGTACTGTTCTCCCGTCCATCTGTTTCTGTGAGTACGGTTCTCTCCTCCATCTGTTTCTGTGAGTACTGTTCTCCCGTCCATCTGTTTCTGTGAGTACTGTTCTCTCCTCCATCTGTTTCTGTGAGTACTGTTCTCTCCTCCATCTGTTTCTGTGAGTACTGTTCTCTCCTCCATCTGTTTCTGTGAGTACTGTTCTCTCCTCCATCTGTTTCTGTGAGTACTGTTCTCCTCTCCATCTGTTTCTGTGAGTACTGTTCTCTCCTCCATCTGTTTCTGTGAGTACTGTTCTCTCCTCCATCTGTTTCTGTGAGTACTGTTCTCTCCTCCATCTGTTTCTGTGAGTACTGTTCTCTCCTCCATCTGTTTCTGTGAGTACTGTTCTCCCGTCCATCTGTTTCTGTGAGTACGGTTCTCTCCTCCATCTGTTTCTGTGAGTACTGTTCTCCCGTCCATCTGTTTCTGTGAGTACTGTTCTCTCCTCCATCTGTTTGTGTGAGTACTGTTCTCTCCTCCATCTGTTTCTGTGAGTACTGTTCTCTCCTCCATCTGTTTCTGTGAGTACTGTTCTCCTCTCCATCTGTTTCTGTGAGTACTGTTCTCCCGTCCATCTGTTTCTGTGAGTACTGTTCTCTCCTCCATCTGTTTCTGTGAGTACTGTTCTCCCGTCCATCTGTTTCTGTGAGTACTGTTCTCTCCTCCATCTGTTTCTGTGAGTACTGTTCTCTCCTCCATCTGTTTCTGTGAGTACTGTTCTCCCCGTCCATCTGTTTCTGTGAGTACTGTTCTCCGCTCCATCTGTTTCTGTGAGTACTGTTCTCCGGTCCATCTGTTTCTGTGAGTACTGTTCTCTCCTCCATCTGTTTCTGTGAGTACTGTTCTCTCCTCCATCTGTTTCTGTGAGTACTGTTCTCCTCTCCATCTGTTTCTGTGAGTACTGTTCTCCCGTCCATCTGTTTCTGTGAGTACTGTTCTCTCCTCCATCTGTTTCTGTGAGTACTGTTCTCCCGTCCATCTGTTTCTGTGAGTACTGTTCTCTCCTCCATCTGTTTCTGTGAGTACTGTTCTCCCGTCCATCTGTTTCTGTGAGTACTGTTCTCCCGTCCATCTGTTTTTTGTGAGTACTGTTCTCCCGTCCATCTGTTTCTGTGAGTACTGTTCTCTCCCGTCCATCTGTTTCTGTGTGTGCTGTTCTCTCCAATCTAACCCTTTCAGGTCTCTTAATCCTGAGTAGTTCATCACCTCTATTTACACACACATGCTGTCAAAAGTGTGAAGATGCATACATGCAAACAGTTGCTTGCTACATCTACAGGGGCACACTCCCATTATTTACAATGAGAGCCAGGGAAATGGGCAACAGTGGGTAAAGCTACGCTCAGAGACAATATCTCTGAACCGCAGCAACATTTGTGGGTTGAGATATGTCACGTTAATTCCCAGCGGTCAGTGACAAAGATCAGCGACTACCGATGTCAGGGTAGATGTTCTCTGCATCAGGAAGTCCTTTCTCTTTTCCACTAGCTTTAAACTCACTAGCTAAAAACATGGATGAGAGCCTTATCATTCCGGTATTTAGTTTTCCAATTATTTATGATGCGTCTCTGGCTTCATACAGAGATTAAACTTTTTTAAATGTTGCATGGAAAATTGTTTCAGACGGTGAGTGATACATGTGTAACATACATACATAAATCGCTAGTTGAACATTGACAAGTCTGATGTTTGGGAATATGCGTGTTGTTTCTGCTCCATTCTAGAAGTCTGTCTCGTTAGGTATGTTGTCTATCAGGATACCTAGGAACCATTGAGGAAAGACAACCTCTCACCTGATTGTCTGTTGTCCAATGTCAGGTTAATTCCAACACAGATGGGTAGAGAGATGAATCTGAAATTACATCGTCACAGAGTTTTACTTTTTGTAATGTGAACGTCAGGCAACAGGAGAATGGTTTCCCCTTTAGAAAATATCCTGTGAATAGAGACATTTAGTAAATAGTTTAGCTGACGGCATATAATGGTCATTAGATTATCCATCAGATTATTCCATGGTCTGTTTTATTAATACATCCTTTAAGGTCTAGAGAGGTTCTCATCACTTGTCCTTTTATTTCAGGTCTCCATTGGTTTTTTGTTCTTTCATTAGAAGTGTTCATTACGTCATCAGTATGCTTGTATTCTTCACAATATTTTTCAAAAGCCCCTCAGTGTATTAATCAAGTGTGTGTGTGTGTGTGTGTGTGTGTGTGTGTGTGTGTGTGTGTGTGTGTGGTGTGTGTGTGTGTGTGTGTGTGGTTTAGCTGTTCTACTGGTGTCATCAGGGTACATTGGCCTGCGGATATTAGCTCTAGAGAAGCAGCTGAGTTCTCTCCGGACCCTGTCTGAGTTCTCCAGACCCCACAGAGAGTGAGTTACATGCCTTTTTTTCAATTCCTCTTAGGACTGGAAAACCTGTGGATCAATGTTCCCTATCCCTTAGTCCTAATCATAACACAAAAACGCAAAAATATAAAACCCCTTCTCAAACGATAACTGCACTAGAATGGAACAGGGTGCGACCTCAAACCATGTGTAGAGAAAAAGATTAAAAGGTTAAGATCAACCGCCCAGAGGAATGTCACCTTACATATATGATACAGAGGTATGGGAACACCTAGTCTGGTCATTTCAGTTTTCACTTTCATTTTAATTTAAATGTTTTATTTTGTTAGGTACTGTAATGGCTTTAAGGCAGGGCTACCCAACCCTGTTCTTGGAAACCAGAAGCTTTTCCTAAACCAGTTGAACAACGCGATTTAACTTTCCATCTAGTATATGCAACATCTATATAAAATTTACATATTTTATTTACAAATTGGTAGAGGGCATACGAGATGAAGTCAGAGCACTAGATATACTATATAATAGACTGGTGAGCCAAAACATTATGACCACAGGTGAAGCAAATAATGTAAATCGTCTCCTATTGATGGCATGTCTCTGTAGACTAGATGGTTAGCAAACAATCAATTCTCGTAGTCAGATGCAGGAGAAATTGGCCGGAGTGAAGACCTGAGTGACTTTGACCTGGAACCACAATGATTGTGGGGTTCTCCCGGTCAGCAGCGGTGAGAACCTACCAACAGTAGTCGGAGGCGGGACAACCCACATCGGTGACAGGGTGTTAGGCGCCCAATGCTTATTGACGCGCGAGGGCAACGAATGCCGTCCCATCTGGTCCAAAGCGACAGAAGGATTACAAGTCACGGAAAATGTTAATGATGGTTACAGGAGGAATGTGTCACATCACACACTGCATCACACTCTGATGACCATGGTGACCCCGCGCCTGCGATGGGCACGAGAGCGTCACGTCGACTTTGGAGCATTTTTTTGCCTAGTCTCTTGGGTCCAGTATTCATTTACATCTCATCGTTGGCTGTGTACGTGTGCACATTTTTTGGGAATGGGTTGAGGAAGATGATGTAAAGTTCATGGTGTCGCCCTGGCCTCCAGATTTCCGAGATCTCATTTCGATTGAGCATCTCTGGGATGTGCTGGATCAACAAATCTGATTCACGACGGCACCGCCTCTCAAATTACAGACCTTGAAGGATCTGCTGCTAATGTCTTGGTGCCAGATACTACAGGACATTGTAGACACCTCTACAATGTCTTGTAGAGTCCATTGCCACGGCGAGCCAACGCTGTTTTGGCAGCACGCGGACGACCAACAGCATATTAGGCAAACTGTTCTAATGTTTTGGATCATCTGTGTGTATGTATGGTATAGTTTGTCAGGGAGGTCAGAGAAGGCTGTATGTTGTCAGCTTGGACGTATTGGTCTCTATGGGACAAATGGCAGGTGACTGAGGGCCACAACACAGGGGAAATGATAGGGTTAATAATGCTACAAGATCTGCATAGTGGCAGGTCTCTGGAAAATTTTCGGAAAACAAATTATTTAACAAGTGCGCGTGCATACGTGTGTCTGTGTGGGAGTGTTGATCTCTTCCTCCTTTCACAGCTTGTTCCTTTCTATTCACAGATAACAGGAAATGTAGTCTGACGAGACACATGCTGGAAGACTGAAGTGATTAGTGTATATCCAATCCAGCAAACTAAACAGTAAAAATATTTCATGTCATTTAAGCTGCACCGTTGTTAATATACTGTATAAAGCCAACTCTAGCACCACCTACTGGTGACTGAAACCCCAAATAATGGTGTTCAGTAAGCAATGTTTCTTCCTTATACATTGACCTGTCACATGGGGAATTCGGCGCTAAAGCCAATTTTCTGCAGTTACCCAGTCAGATGAAATCATGAATACCATGTTGATATCTGTGGGTTCAGTTTGAAGTCAGCTGCCAACTAACATTAGCTATTGTGCTAACGCGAAGACCAACGGCAACAACAAATGAATTTGACTGTGGAGAGATTGGGTTTGACTCTCGTTTTAACTAAAGTGTATATTATGTGTAAAAACATGTTTCCTGTTGTGGTGGGGGGTGGGGTCCTTCTGCAACATGTTATGTTCTGTCCCTAATACAGCCTGAATATTTAACACACATGTGCAGATGTATGTAAAGATGTTTTAGCATAACAATCCCAAAAATGTGAATGTCATAAATAATTAAAAAAAAACTTTGTGGAAACAGAAAATGTATCTATCAATACAATTTACATTAATAATCCCTAAATGACTCAATACCTAAACACATGTTCTATATGGTTTTGATAAGAATTGTCACATACTCGATATATTATCATGTTTCACATTATTTAGACATATATTGTGATATGTGCATATACACTGAACATTATGACCGCAACCAATCCGTTTCTGTAATGTGTTAAATGCATGAGAAATGGACAGGAGTTAAGAACTGAAGGACACATTTTTATGGCCAGACGACTAGGTAAGGGCATCTTTGAAAATGCAAGGCTTCCGGCCAGCAGTAGTGACGACTTACCGACAGTGTTCAGAAAAGGGTCCAATCACAAACTGGCCACAGGGTGTTGGGCGCCCAAGGCACAATGATGCGCATGAGCAACAAAGGCTATTCGTCTGGTCAAAACGTACTAGCTATCTACATTTGAATGATGTTTATGCGAGGAATGTGTCAACACTCCCCACAACCTGCAGCGTAGCTATGACGCTGTGTAACCACAAACTGGTCAGACTGTCCATGATGACCCCTCTCTATTGTTAAAAACTCCTATGGGCATGCGAGCATCCCAAATGAAGCTTTGAGCAGAGGAAGGCCTTACGTAGGCCGATGAGTCCTGTTTAATTTTACACAAGTACGGCTGCGTACGCGTGTGCTGTTTACCTGGTGAAGCAATGGAACCAGGAAGCACGGTGGGGAGACGACAAGCCGGTGGAAAGAGTGTGATGCTCTGGGTAATGTTCTGCTGGGAAACCCTGAGGCCAAACATGTGCCAAACATTGTTGCAGAAAAAGTACACCCCTTCATGGCAATGGTATTTCCTGATGGCAGTGGCCTCTTCTGCAGAATAATGCGCCCTGTACATATATGCACTGTACATATTGTTTGCGAATGGTTTGGGAAATATGATGACGCGTCCTGGCCTCCAAATTCCCAAATGTCAATACGATTGAGAATCTGTGGGATGTGTTGGACCAACAAGTCTGATTCACAACGACTCCACCTCGCAGTTTGTTGCTGATGTTTAGGTGCAATATACCACAGGACAACTTCAGGGGTCATGCCTCGGCAGGTCGGCTCTGTTTTGGCGGCACGCAGAGGACAAACAGCATATATGGCTCAATGTCATGTTTTTGCTAATCGGTGTATACTGTACAGCAAACTGAAGGTATTAGAACGGACGGCACCACTGTCAGTCTCAGTAAAAATTTGCAAACCGGGGACAAATGTAGTTTCATCTCAACTGGCAATACCTATTTAGTGGTTTGACTGTATACTGTGTTCTGCTTGTAAATTAATAATGCAAGCTTACATTATCATTTAGAACTTGCTGTCAATAAAATGATCTAATGAGATGTACTTTCTAGTGTAATATAATCAAGCCAGCAGGGGGCACTCTCTCATCAATACCAGAGGCCGAAGGAAAAACAATTGCTGTACAAAAACAGTAATTATTAGTAAGGTATTCATCTGTGTCGTGTATGTGTAAAATCTATAAAAGTATGTATTAAAAATGATACTGTGAACTACATATAGCAAACATCCCTGTGTAAACACCCTTTGTACACACTGAATAACAATACATACCTTTTCTCAACAGTAAGTCTTTTTTGAATTTTGTACATAACTTTTCTTTATTTTTTTGCCCAATTGTCAATAAAAATGTCAAGATTTAGTCCCATTCATTCATATCATTACATCTTGTTTTTGTTCAAAAAAAGAAAAAAAATACAAATAATAACAAACATACTGTAGAACAGAATAGGTAAGTACAATATTCATATATAAACCACACCCACATGTTCTAACCACACCCAGTGTGTCCCCATCCAAGTTCTAGCACAAAACTCAAATCAATACATCATTTTAGTTTCAGTAATAAAAACGCAATTGATACCCCCCCTTTTAAAAAGCTCCATAGTGATGCCTTTAGTTCTACTTTTCCAACTGACATAACACACGCTAAGTTACACCCCCATCCAGCAAAACACAATTAATGGACATGCATACAGTTGCCAGGGTACCAAAACCCAATACCTCAAATCATCATCACAGGGTCCAGAGACAACTTCTTTAGTCTCAAGTCTCATTGAACATTAAGTATTACTATCTCAGCAAGAACCTCTTAAGTTACAGTCTCATTAGAAGCCCAGAGAGCCTAGAATCCAGAACAGCCACAATGGAAAGTGAGGCTGAGGGACTTCCACCAGTATACAGTGACAGTGGAGCACGTCCTTGTTAAAAATGAGCATGTAAAAGCAGCCCACCCAGCGGTGGTATGTAGTGTTGTTCAGTATACAGTATCCCTTCAGTGGCGAGGTACAATTACTTACAGTAACTTTAGTATTTTACAACTAGATCATTCATAGAGTCCTGGCTTCTAGTATTCCAGGGGGGGATCGGTTATTAAACAATGCTAGTATACCTACAAACATACATATTATAGTTTCACCTACACTTTGGATGCTTTGTACAATAGTGCTGAACTTAAGACCTGCTTGTCATGCTTGAGAGTGTGTGTGTGTGTGTGGTGGAACCTGCACCACACTAACACTGAAAGGCTCATTCAGGGTTACTTCACCATCCAAGAGCTCTAATAGATATCGTCTGAAAGTAGAATTCATGTTGGCTACAAGTTATTGTCCTACAAAACTTGAACCTAATTGATTTCAAAGAAAGTTTGATTAAATCTGTGTCCATCTGCAGTTCAGCTATACACTATGCGTATATATATATTTATGAATTGAGAAAAATACATAAATCAATATTTTGAGGACATTTATAAGGACTGTAAATTAATTTCAGACGTTTGAGTCAGTTAAAGATGCTATACGACCACGTCTTAATCAGAAACATGAATATAAAAGGTCTGTCGTGATACGGAACAACTGCAAACCGAACCACCATTTTATAAATATGCAATCAAATGTAAAACATGAAATAACATTATAGTTTGACAGAGAATGGCAGCATTGATGGCCTTACAGATGCTGTCCACTGCAGTTGATCATAAGTCCTGCTTTTTCTGTGGTACACGAAAGTCTTCTTAAGAGTTGTAGAGAACGTTTATAAATAAACCCATATCCCTAAAAACTGATAACCAAAGATGTTATTTTCACATTAGTTATCGAGACAGAGGCTTCCCTACAAAAGAAAATACACTAGCCATCGGCTAGCCTGATTAAAGATGTGATATTTACAACCAATTGGCCTTAAAAAGATCTGGGATCAGGCCATGGTCATCTCACTCTTCATAGACAAACTCCTCCACCCCTAAAATACAAACACACTGGACCATATTAAGGGTGGACCGCAGACCAGAGAAATAATTTAGTATTTTCATTCCCGCTGTCACTCATTTATCGCCCTCAGCTGACCAGTTCAAACAAACTTTTAGTACTAGTTAAATGTATTCTGTCCGCTTGCCCAGCAGAGGTGGATTGGTGAAGGCAGTAGAAGGGGAGCTGTCCATAACCAGAGCAGACCGACAGCTGTCCACTGTTCCATATGTCAACTCCATATAGACAGCATGATACATACACAACACACACAGACAGAAAGACAGAGACAGGAGGTCTCTAGAGACTCACGTGGAAGGACTGACAGTTGTGTCATTATCAGTTTCCATGAGGAAACACACACAGACCCAGCTGATGCCGCGCACATACACATACACACACACGCACGGCCTCAGATGACGCCACAAACACACATACAACCCCAGATGACAGCGCACACACACGCATGGCCTCAGATGACACCACAAACACACATACAACCCCAGATGACGGCGCACACCTATATGGCCCCAGATGATGCACGCACACACACGCACAGAGCCCCAGATGACGGCCACACCTATATGGCTCCAGATGACAGCACGCACACACACGGCCCCATATGACACCACACATGCAGACACACGCACACACACACACGGCCCCATATGACACCACACATGCAGACACACGCACACGCACACACGGCCCCATATGACACCACACATGCAGACACACACACGCACACACGGCCCCATATGACACCACACATGCAGACACACACACACACACACGGCCCCATATGACACCACACATGCACACACACGGCCCCATATGACACCACACATGCAGACACACGCACGCACACACGGCCCCATATGACACCACACATGCAGACACACACACACACGCACACACAGCCCCATATGACACCACACATGCAGACACACGCACACACACACGGCCCCATATGACACCACACATGCAGACGCACGCACACACGGCCCCATATGACACCACACATGCAGACACACATACTCTTTTATGAAAGTGGATGCTCCTTTTAACATACTAACTCACATACACAAAAACAAAGATGTACACATATCACACAACAGACAGAGACAGAAACATGACAAACAGACAGACAGACACAGAGGTCTCCTCTCAGGCATGTGCTGCGGCCAGGTCTTGGTTAATGAAGCGTCGTAGTCTCTCCAGGTACTGGCTGTAGAGCTCTATGTCGTTGTGTCCCGCCCCCTCCACCCAGAGGGGCTCCACAGCCTTGGGACAGCGCTCAAACAGAGCCAGGCCGTGGGAGAAGTCGATCACCTCGTCCTCCGTCCCGTGGATGATCAGCACCGGGGAAGGGATCTTGGACACCTTCTCTATGCTGTAATCACAATTTAGAAGCAGCTGGTAAGCAATCTCCAAAAGCATCATCTCAGCCAGTAGTTGTGATAGTGGTTTTCCACAATTTATATAATTACGAGAGCATTAAATAAACATGGTGTGTGTGTGTGTGTGTGTCTCACTTGGGGAAAGCGTCGAAGCAGTAGGTCTTCTTGGTGTCGGGGAAGGCCACCCTCATGCCAGAGGTGAGGGGGGAGTGGAGCACCACGGCAGCACACTCAAACCTGGAGGCCAGGTCCACCGTGGGCACTGTGCCAATACTCTGCCCGTACAGGATGATGTTCTCTGGGCTGATGCCATACCTGAAACACACACACACACACACAATTGAAGAGATATGTTGGTCCTAGTTGGTATACATCTATTTTTCACAGAGTGTTGTATACAGTGCTTAGCCACAGTATACTGGTAATGTATCACACCCTGTGTGTTGCTTACATATACCACAGGTTTATGGCAATCAGCAGTTAGGACTCTAACCTCCTGGTTTATAATGATGTTTTTTACTTTTTGGAACTGCCAAACTAGTGAAGACAGAGTACCTTCTAACAAAAGGATGATATATTTTACCACCCAAGTTTGTTTTCACTGTCTCAGAGTAGATGTGTGGACAGCTACCTGTTCTAAGCAAACTCCTAAAGGGCAACAGTGCGTGTGCTCAGTATCAACAGCAGCTGATCAAAGGTCTTCATGATAAGTTGATGAGAGGGAGTGTGTAGATCAGCTGACCATTGAATTCAGCTGATAAACTGAACAACAGCATTTAATGCAACTCAATGCATTTTAAGGATTAGCTGTAATACACATATCAAAGTCCCAAGTTCACCCATTTACATTTTGTTATCACATAAATCCAATCAGAGGACCGACACAGCCAGCCTTCTACTCACAATGTCACTTCAGGCAAACCCAATACAGTTTAACCAGAGAATGTGTGTAAATATATAGTATATATAGTGTAACAGTCAAAAGTTTGGATACACTTTCTACCATCTTCCACAATTTAGAATAACACTGAAGGCATTAAAACTATGAAATAACATACGGAATCGGGTACTATCCAATAAATAAAGTGTGAACCGATTCAAATCCATTTCACATTGTCAATTATTTCAAGTAGCCACGTTGTGCCCTGATAAACATCTTTGCATAATCTTGGTTCTCAACCAGCTATGTGAGGTAGTCACAGACACATCTTGACGTCAACTGTTCTGAGAGACTGAGTGACTGAGTGACTCAGGCTTTTATGGTGAAAATGCTGCAAAGAAACCAGTACTAAAGAACACCAATAAAATGAGAACTGCTTGGGCCAAGAAACTCACGAAACCTTTCTTTTGATCTGATGAGTCAGAATGTGAGATTTTTGGTTCCAATCGCTGTGTCTTTGTGGGATGCAGAGTGGGTGAACGGATGATCTCTACATGTGTGGTTCCCACAGATTAGCATGGAGGAGGTGTGATGGTGCTGGTGACACGGTCCATCTGGTTGGTGCTTAGTGAGCCTATCATTTGTTTTTCAACAGGACCAGGACCTAAAACACATCACCGGGCTGAACTGATTGATGACTACTTGAACTGATTGCACGACAGCCATCCAACCTACCCAGACCTTGACATGCGCCCTTGTAAGGAGATAATCAATGTTATTTGCTTCACCAGTGAAGCATAATGATTTGGCACATCAGTGTATATGTATTATAGACAGAGGAAGAAACAAGGCCTTCGACTTGCATTAAATCACATTGCACTTGGCTTGTTTCCTTTCAAAGGAGACCCTGCTGTTCGCAGCTTATGTGGTTGTTACACTGACCCACCAAAAAATAACTGCACAAACTGAAAATGTGTCTGGATTAGAGAATCCGATCAAGTTATAAAATGCTAATATATAAATTATAGACTTTTACGACACCAACTTTTTTTTTTTTTTTATGTATTGATTATCAATAATGTGTGTATTTACCGGGAGCGTAGGGCGTGCCAAGCTGCGTCTATGTCAGCATAGAGGTTCTTCTCAGAAGGTTTGCCTGTGCTGACGCCATAACCAGAGTAGTCATAGGAGAAGATGTTACAGTTGATACGTGTGCCCAAACCAATGTAGAAGCTACTCATCTGACCCAGATCTACTGCATTTCCATGGGAGAACAGAACTGTGAACCTGTAAGAAACGTGGAAGAGAGGAACATGAGGGATTAAGAGGACAGTAAGAAATAAAAATAAAAAGAATAGGAACAAATTGAAGTGTGACACTCTACAACAGAATTATATAATTAAATTGTACAACATCCAACTTAAACGTGTCTCTATAAATAGAAAAGCTTGTACAGAAGTCTATTTCTACCAGGACACTAACTGCAGGCAGAAACTCTCTCTCTCCCTTTGTTAATGAACAAGAGAAACGTCCTGCCACACCAACAGATACCAACACAGTTCTCCGTCATCTCTTCCCACCACTCACCTGGCATTAGGGGCACAGCGGATGTACATGCAGCCTACTCGGTTTCCCCGGCTGGACCGGGTCAGAAACACATCAGTCATGTCCAGCTCTCTCTGGGTGTACTGAAACTCCGCCCTCTCTGTCAGGTGGAGCTTCCACTTGCCCTCACTTCCTCCTCCGCTGCCGCCCCCACCTCCACCTCCTACACCACCGCCCCTGTCCCCTCCACTGCCGCCCAGCCTGGAGCGGAGGCCTGGAGCACCTAGAGATGGGGGAGCACCCACAGGAGTAGTCCCGGCTGCTGCGACAGCTGTAGCCTCTGGATCAGGCAGCATGGCGTACGTGGGCTCCGGAGGGAGGAAGGCCAGCTTGGCTGCGATTCGACTGGGGCAAGGAGGGCAGCAGAAAAGGCAGCATAGCTCTCTAATTGACAGCCCGTTCATCGTCTACTGATGACAGAAAGGGAGAGGGTGAGTGGACTGAAGCACACTGGAGGGAAGAAGCATCTGTGATGGTGAAAGGCAAAGAAAAGCATTTACCAGTATTCAGGTCCCAGAGGTTCTTGGTTTAAGACGGCACACAGAGGTGCCAACGTCACCAGGTCAGGTCACTCAGTAGGCTGAATCAGGGGATCAAGAAGCGCAATGAACACACAGTACAGACCTGCTCATCAAACTACCATACTATTCTGTAAAATAGGACAGACTAGTTAAAGTTGAATCGGTGCCCCAGGATACATGCCATATGGACTTGACCTTTTTGTTAGAGACTTAGTATGATAGATGTACAGACAGAACTACTGGTTAGCTGGAGCAAGGAATTATCAAAGTTTACAAACTAAGGCCTATGTTCGTTCAACAGACGTAAAATAACATACGTTTAATCTATTGTAAACGTCTTAGATTCTCACAATTACTTGACTACGTTATCTAGTAAGCCACATACATAAGAAATATGAGTGGATACCCAGCAAAGATGGTTTAAAGGCCTTAAGTTTAGTTGTAACTTCAGTTTAGATACCATACCTCACAGAACAAATCACTCATTTCTTGATGTAATGTTAAATAATTTGGATTATGCCAAAGCGTTAGCAGACTGTCCAGATAAATTGAAAACGACTAGGTTGATATACTAAGCTAGCTATCTAACGTAGCCATCGTAAGCTTTACTGATGCACGCCATCTGAACCAATTCTTACTATCTAACGGCGTGTAAAAAAATGAAAATTGTTATAATAGCTAGTAGTTATTGGAAAAACTAGCTTTTGTCAGCTACCGGTAAACCATCTTTCTGTCCGGTGTGTACCAAATGCCAGTTTGTTACGCTACGCTCGCTATGTCAAACATCAATCAGCCACTGTACTGAAGCTAGCTAGTTAGCAAACGTTAGCTGGCTAGGTTAACTTACCAATTCACGATGGGTTTGCGGACAATGTAAAATATTCCTGTCTATCAAAAAAAGCTGCACAATATAAAGAAAATCCTTCTTGTACCCTGACATGGATAATGTACTCTGTATATTTCGATATGTGCCTGTCATTTGTAGATTGGCTAGCTAAATATCATGACAACCAGTTTTTTTCCACAACCCTGTCCGACTATACCCGGAAGTGACGTGTGGAGGGAGGCGTGGCCCACATGCAATGTAGTAAACATTTATGAAACCGACTAATTATTACGCATTTATGTCGTTTAAGCATCGTTGCAACCGAATTTCTGCATTGTGAATAGACTGAACGGGTCTCAAAGCCCATGAAGTATAGTGACTACATGTGCTACTGGTTCTTTTTGCGTTTCACAATTAATTTAAGGAATTTTAGAATCGCTTCAAATTAATGTGTTTCTTTCCTTACAAATGTTATATTGATTAAAGGGGTACTTGCGCTTTTGATATTAGGCCTACACGATTATGAAAATGGCGAGGTGGTGTTATCAGCCTCCACAAAACGAAATTGGATATAAATATTCCATATGAATGGAAATGTTTGGTGTAAGAAACCGAAAGAGTCACATTTTTAGTTGTGCTGCAATGTTTTTATGAGGATTATGACTATTAAATATAAAATAATAAAATGGTGTCTCATGTTCTACAAAAAAGTGTACTCACCACTTTGTCACTTTAGGCAAAAACTTAAATAATCTAATTGCATTGTTGTGCACACACACATATTTGTCTTTATATCCTAAGGGACCTGAAAAAAAATAATCCAATTTTTGTCAGCTAAATACACAGTAGCCTATTACCTAGCACTAAACACTAATCTTAACTTCAATGTACCTACATTTATTTTCGTCCCTTTTTATCTTACTGAAAATAAAACCATTGAGCCAGAAACTGACTTTTTTCATGTCCAGATTCGATAAAAATCGGGGAGACCACAATTCTATGTTGCCAGCATTGCAAAACAATACAATACTTACAATACATACAATACATTTTACACAAAAAATTCCCAACAAAGATACAAAAATCTGAATGTAAACGTTTTTGGGCAGACCCTTATAGGGTTAGGTTTTTAGGTAAAATGTACAGTCTGTCCTGTCCTACGTTAACTTTTATTTTTTAGTATAGGCCTATTACGGTTAAGGGTTAGGCATAACAGTTTTTTTCTGTCCACCCCTCGCATAATTCAAACCAACAATCCTCTGAAGACAATGTCTCCTGTCACTAAAGCTGCACAAAAGCCACAGCTTTTTCGGATCAAGGGGAAACAACCACTTTAGAGCCAATAAAAAATATACCACCTGCAGCCAACCATAGGCCTACGCCTCACTGACTAGTCTAACTAACAATTTTACAGATATATCATAATTTCGGACAAAAAGGTCAGGTTGTCAGGGTTATGTTTAGGGTTTTGGTATTGGAAAAATATTTACATCTATAACGGATAAAATTTCAGTTTTTTACATTGGTCCGTTTTTGGTATACCAAAAGTATTTGGAAAGTAGACTTTACAGCTTTTTGAAGTCTAATGAACAATGAGACAATGATTAATCTTTCTGTCTACATTTTCTGTATGATGTGTCTGCAGCAGTTTAAATTAAAGTGTTCAAGGAGAGTACATTTTTTTTGTCTTATTTATTCATTGGATGGTGCTTTAATTGTCATGCAGCAGGACAACAATCCAGATGTAATCGATTAAGCTACCAATGTTTTGTTTCTTGGGCCAAAAACTATGCCATTTTTGACTGGTCAAGTCAAAAACCTGGTCCATGGTTACTCTACCAGTACTCTACGAGGACCGCAGCCTGCTAGTTTTCAGTTCTACCTCATCACTAATTGATCACTAATTGGTGTCCCAGGTCTAAATGAGTCCCTGTTTAAAGGGTTGCATTAAAAAACTAAGTGGACTCGTCCACGAGATCCAGGTTTGATTTGAAGACTCCTATTCAATTTAAAGGCAGAAATGCCCCTGAAACAAGCAAGAACTGGAGGTGGCAGCAATCAATAGAGTTTCAGATGTCATCCAATCTTTTTGTGCAACGTAGATAGAATGAACCAAAACAATAAATGTGTCTCTATCCACAGGTTAAGCCTAGTCCTGACTAAAACGGTGAACCCTATTGAGCTTGAGTTTTTAGTCCCAGACTATAATGTCACCTGTGTCTGGACCTTGGACTGTATTCAGTTTTCATCAAATATAGATTTGGTGGAGAATATATTGATTATCAATCAAAGGCCACATTATGGTCAGAAAAGAATATTGGGTTATGTGACAACTGAAATGATTTTGTTTTTTGTTCTACATAAAATGCTTGCTGAATATTTTGCTCAGTGCTTCTAGATCATAATGCACACATTTCAGGATTGCTAACATTTTCCCAAATCAGACGTTGATTTATGAAGTGAAACCCAAACAAGCAAACGGCTGCAGTCCCATCAAATGTGCTGAAAATATAAACAAATGTATCCACAGTTTGGGACTTAATGAAATGTGGATTCACTGATTCTTTGATTTCAGTCAGATACAGTGTAGTGTAATTTGTTCCTATATTTGTTGTGTAGTAAACAATGAACAGCTGCCATTGTGAAAATCCGTTGTAGATAGGCCCACACCTACCATATACAAACAGTCCCTTTACACCTAGCTGATGAAACCCTCCCACGAAGAAAATGGAGTACAGTACATTCAATCTATAATTGGTTCGTTATGGAACTGCTCCTCACAACTTAGTCATGCGACTCTGACTAAGTGTCAGCCACATTTAGAAAATGCACACATACCAACTGATTGCGGTGTTTCTCTGAAAGGGAAACACCAACACGGCCCAGATCCAATCAATGACAAGGATGACCTTTGTGCTTATAAATTAACAACTCCCTGTATATGTGGTCTATACGTTCCGGCCTCCACAGCACATGAGTTGCTGCTGCGTATAGGTTGAAATGTGTCCCATTGCTCTTTCGGCAATGTATTTAAATTGGCTTGTTGACTGGTGCATTTTTATTAGGTGCATTTACACATAATTACAGTACAACAGCATTATGGAGTTATTCTGCTCTCGTTGTTGGGATTCCTCTAAGACATCTGCCACTCAGACTGCTCCTTGTGTTCCCCTGTCATTTCATTTCTTTAGTTTTGACAGCTTTCACTTGATAGCGATGGAAGTCGATGACAGCAACGTTTCCCAGTGGGAGATGATCACACAAGCGTCTTTCCTCTAAGCTCATTTCATTCTTACCGCAGTGGTTCTTTTATATGCATTTTTATGAAGGATATAACAATCTTTGACATTTTCACACTCATCTTTGTCCTTTAAGGGTCATGGTTTATGGACATGTATAATTTGATAATTGATTCATTAGATTATATTGGGTCTTTATAAATTACATGTTTTCTCGAAAATAGACTTTTCGATCCTAATTGCGCCGATATTTTTTCTAGCTTGCATAACTATAGTTATTTTACAATGCCAAGTAATGTGAAATACTGGTGTGCGCGCGTGCGCGTGCGCGTTCGATATAGAGAGGGAGAAACACAAGTGGAGAGAAACAGGAAAGACGCCCCATTCGTGCGTTGTGGGGTGCAGTGTGGTTGTGCAATGGGCCCCTGAATATGTATATGTCTCTGTTTTAAGTGTTTAATGTGATAGTGCTTATAGGAGCCACGCCTTATCTTTTCTATAGAAACCGAATATGGTCTCGGAATTGCCTAAAGCCTGGTAATTAATAGCGCTTTACCGGTGGCGAATAGATCCCGGGAGGAGAGCCAACAGCAGTGGATGCATGCAAACCTAGACTGCTCATCTGAGGGGCCACAGACAGAGAGATCATGAATTAAGACTCAATGGAAAACATCGTGAGTATTTTCTTAGCAAATTATAACCAATGGTTTAAAGTCATAAAGGTAATGCTTGTTTATGCAAACCTCTCTACAGCAAATATAGACCTGCGCATTTGTCATCTGCAGAGGGGTCCTATCTCGATCTTAGGCGGTGGCAGTGAAACGTAACCTTTAAAAAACCCTACACACATACATGCGGAGTATTGCACTTTCATCAGCTTTATTGGGAAGGTTCAGACCGGAAAGTGTGCACGCGTTCACTGGAAAATAACGGGGATGCCGCGGTTACGCGCAGAACCCGCTCGAAGAAGAGACAGGTGCGACAGAGAGGATTGGGTTTAGGCGAACTGAGGCGTTATAATAATAGACCCAGAGTGAGCTGCGTGCCGTGTTCCAGTCCACTCCAGGTGGAGGAAAACCTGTTTGCACTCAACAAGACGAGTGGTACCGGAGCAGACAGCTTCCCCTCCATACCTGCTCATCCAGTGAATGGTGAGTGAGATAAACGGAATGGTGGAGGATGGTGAACAGGTATACTGCCATCGCAGTGTTATATCAGCGGCCGCACCTTTGGGTTCTGGTCTTGGACGTTCGTGCTCTGAATACAGGCGTCCCATGTTGTGTTTCATCAGCTGCCATTCAATGCTTTGGTTATTGGTGATGACAAAGGACCAGGGTATTCATTTGAGGTAGGGCAGGCTAAATCTGCCTCTTACGCGTTTGCAACGGCCATATGCTCTTTGTGTAATCTAATGCATTCGTATTAACATGAAAATCATCATAGGCATTCATTTATATGTTTTATATGTTTTGTTGTTGCGTCATTTCGTCTGGAAATTGGTATGAGCCTGAATGTGCACAACTGCTCTCAATGTCAACATGCAACAGCAGACATTCCAGGAAAACAAAAAGACATATATTATTGATGTCTGTTCACAGTGTTTACATAGTGGGGTGGAATAATAGCTCATAATAATGCTAGTTTTGTTTAATTCCTGTACGTCGGCTCATTCTTGTTCAGTGTGACTCTCAACCCTGAAGCCCCCCGGGGGACTAGTATTAAAAGGTGATGAATGTCGTTTTCTCAAGGCTTTCAGTGATCTACAGTATATCAAAGGTCAGACATATGGTAATCTGCCTGCCGACACTCCATTGATTGGCTCATTATTCTTTTAGAGATTAAGTTACTGTAGGACTATGTCCGAAGGGCTATAATGTAAACCACTTTATGACCTACTGCGTACACGGCCAACTGGCAGTTGCATTAACGGTCCGCCTTTTCAACTAAACTCATATTATTTGTAAAATGAATGCATGTCCAGACAGACCCGTTGGTTGCCATGTTAATTCTAAGTGGCCTTTGATTTGCCTGTGATTGGTTAATAGGGTTTTGATGTGCAACCAGAACCACACCGAGTTCCACAAACATGGCATTATATTGTATTGGTTCATTCTATTATGTATAATCTAGTGTGTAATGTTACTGGGATGTAATGGCTTTGGGTCTTCAGATGAGATGACTGTGAGTGGTAGTTATAATGATGCCTTGTAGTTAGCAGGGTCAGAGCTTTCCCTAAAAGAGATACAATGGCCATGCTTGAAGAGGCATTGAATGGACAATTGGAGGAGCTTTGTAGCCTTAATTTAAGGTGAGGTTTAAGGTTAGTTGTTGTCATCACATTTGTGACAAGATAGAGGTGTACTTGTCTCCATTCTACTGTGGTCTGACAGTGTTCGCCAGATCATGGCTGACGAGATGAGGGATTAACATCGGATATGCGTTTTTGGCTAAATTCCACGACAGACAGGTTGATACCTCTTAACGTTTGTGTCCATCTGACATCCAGTCTAATGCGGCTCCCTCAGGTACCAAACACCGTCCTCAGTGGCCCAGGAAAACTGCTCACTAACCGCTGGCCTTTCTGTGGCCAGCAGAGTGATTTATCGGTTATGTATTATTTATTGTTTACAACTTCCCCCTTTACATCCAAGGCCGGTGAGTTCCAGCGGGGGATTTTAACTGCCTCTGGTCGCAGTTGTTTATGTTTGTGTCAAAAGAGAGGAGGAGGAGAGAGATGGGAGTGAGGAAGAGGGACACGATGAGAAGAGCGGATAGACGTTAGGACAGATGGTGGGGTATATGCTGAGGGAGTCAGAGAAAATGTTTAGGACAAGGAGGATAGAGAGGCAGAAAGCAGAAAGAGAGAAATGGATGTAGTGTGAAAGAAAGAGAGGGGGAGGCATGCAGACGGTCTGAATGGTTTCCCTGTTTTCCGTGCTTGGGACCCTGACAGCCACACAGCAGCCCTGTGAGCAGGTGGTCAGTCAGCACAGCCAACACAGGGAAGGACAAGTCACTCACCCAGCACAGCCAACACAGGGAAGGACAAGTCGCTCACCCAGCACAGCCAACACAGGGAAGGACAAGTCGCTCACCCAGCACAGCCAATACAGGGAAGGACAAGTCGCTCACCCAGCACAGCCAATACTGGGAAGGACAAGTCGCTCACCCAGCACAGCCAATACAGGGAAGGACTAGACGCTTACCCAGCACAGCTGACACAGGGAAAGATAAGTCTCTCACTTAGCACACCCAATACAGGGAAGGACAAGTCGCTCACCCAGCACAGCCAACACAAGGAAAGCTAAGTCGCTCACCCAGCACAGCCAACACAGGGAAGGACAAGTCTCTCTCCCAGCACAGCCAATACAGGGAAGGACAAGCTGCTCACCCAGCACAGCCAACACAGGGAAAGACAAGTCTCTCACCCAGCACAGCCAACACAGGGAAGGACAATTCTCTCACCCAGCACAACCAATAGGGAAGGACTAGACGCTTACCCAGCACAGCTGACACAGAGAAAGATAAGTCTCTCACTTAGCACACCCAATACAGGGAAGGACAAGTCGCTCACCCAGCACAGCCAACACAGGGAAGGACAAGTCGCTCACCCAGCACAGCCAAACCAGGGAAGATAAGTCGCTCACCCAGCACAGCCAACACAGGGAAAGATAAGTCTCTCACACAGCACACCTAACACAGAGAAAGACAAGTCGCTCACCCAGCACGGCCAACACAGGGAAGGACTAGATGCTCACCCAGCACAGCTAACACAGGGAAAGACAAGTCGCTCACCTAGCACAGCCACAACAGGGATGGCCAGGAACTTTCCTCAGCATAGTCACAACAGGGTGGACAGGTACTCCCCCAGCACAGTCACAACAATGAAGAACATGCACACCCCCCAGCACAGTCACAATAGAGTAGGACACGTATTCCCGTCAGCACAGCAAACACAGGGAAGGACAGGTACTCTCCCCAGCACAGTCACATCAAGGAAGGACAGGTTCTCACCTCGCACAGTCAAAATAGGGTAGGACAGGTTCTCTCCCCAACACAGTCTCAATAGGGAAGGACAGGTGCTCTCCCCAACACAGTCACAATAGGGTAGGACAGGTTCTCACCTCGCACAGTCAAAATATGGTTGGAGAGGTGCTCTCCCCAGCACAGTCTCAATAGGGAAGGACAGGTGCTCTCACCAACACAGTCACAAAAAGGAAGGATATGTACTCTCCTCAGCCCAGTCACAACAAGGACAGGTGCCGCTTCTTCACCTTATGTTTTCTTAAGAATGGGTTAGGGTTAAGGTTAGGGTTAAGTTTAGAGTTAGTGTTAAGTTTAGGGTTAGGGTTAAGGTTAGGGTTAGTGTTAAGTTTAGGGTTAAGGTTAGTGTCCCGCCCCTTACCACCCATCCTCTTCCACAATAACTTCATAGTTCTTCTGAAACAATTTATGTTAGTTATGGTCAAATAATTCATTTATTTTCAACTCTTAGGGATACAGGAAATTACAATTGAATGGGTAATGAAGTAGTTTAAAAAGCCCTAATGAAAAGGGGATAAATAAACGTGATTGAATTTACAGATGAGTTAAATACAAAACTGATTTAGAATGCAATTGAAACAATGAAATGTGAATCCAGAATTGCCCAAGGAGGATATTGTTCACTCTAGAGCTCTGACACTACATGTGAAGCCTAAGTAGGAAAAACTCTAACTTGTCCCCTGTAAATCAGGAATCCATTTTTAGGTCCATGCAAATGCACCTTTTCAACAGACCTGTTCACGCGTCAGTATGTTTTTGTCTTGGAAACGTTTTGCGTGGCTACACAAACTGCCTTGCTTCGGACAAACGCTGTGCTTTTCCGCAGAGTGTCTGAATCCGAGTACCTCGAAGACCATTTTTAGATTCCAATCGTAATCGAATCATTGTAATTGCTCTTAGAAAATGATTCTGTCTGATTGGTTTCAGAAACTGAATAGTTCCGTCTGATTGCTCTCTGAAACTGAAAGGTTGGGCCAGAGTTTACTCAGATTAACGCTGATCGATTGAACGAGTTCAGAAATGCAGATTATGGAAAAATGCAGCTTCACTTGAACTTGAAAATGTATAAACATCAATTTGCCTGTGTTAGTCTTCCGTAAAGGCCTAATTGGAAATGAAAATCTAGGTTCAGTAAAAACTACTGCTTTATTATTAAAATGTGGAGTGAATAATTATGTTTTTATTGTACTGCAATTTAATATTGAGTGGCCGAATATTTCTCACACATTCGTACAGAGTGGGCTGAAGCTTAATTCATGATTGACTGGTTCTTCAGTGAACAACAGAGGGGGGCCCCTTGCTTGATCGGTTCTCCAGGGCCCCGTAACCTTAACACTACAGCATGCTCTGGTAGTCCACCAGCTACTCACAATTCACCTTCCGCATTTGGACGGTCCACATAAGAGGTGGAACAATTAAAAAGAACAAATCATCGCCCTGATACAGATGCTCATCACTGGCTTTGTTTATTCATACCAATAAAGCGGCCTGTACTAAACAAATGCAACGTTAAAAATAAAATACATCTGCTAATATGTCCAATTGTTGACGGGAAAATCGTTTACACATTTTTACAACAATCAAACTACTAGTTGCTAGTAGCTAAAGGGTCACACTTAAAAAAAAGTTTATGTTTAAAATGCATAATTCTATTCAGTCATTGCATCAAATCAGCTACATGTTTTGCCGTATGTATTCCAGCTAGTTTGGCCCGGGTCTCATCTAGGCAACAAGAGAAACTCCATCAACTGTGATGTATGCTGCTGTTCTTCTGTTAGATGGATGGTGTTCAGCCGGAGGTCCTCCTAAACGCCTAGAGATCCACAATAGAACTGAGCGGGTGGGCTTCCTCAGCGCTTCGTCAACACTTTAAAAGCAGCCGTGTAAAGCATCTGCATACCTCCGGGTCTATAGGATCAGAGGGCTCTGACTGTGCAGGCATCTGCTCGGTGACCTATACCATAAGGGTCCTGGGAGGGAGGACCTGAGGGAGCTATTCTTCATCATGAGGAGGGCAGAGGCACAGGGCTCACTGAGGCAGACCATTGTACTGCATGTCAGAACGTGGATCCTGTTGAGAGGACGGGAGGTACCGCAAACAAACCGGGTCAGTCTGAAAGAAGGCCAGATGGCCCAGTTCCATCTGCTACCTGGTCGGACTGCATCCCCTCCCTTTGGTGTTGACACATCTCATACGGACGGAATCTGATTCCCTGCCAGGGCAACATATACAAGCGCTTTGATTAAAAGGCTCTGTGGAATAATTTATTACACGGTGGTAACTTAGGTTGGTATTTATGTTCTCTCCTTTCATCAATACTCTCTCCCTTGAGCTGTGTCCATTTTCATCGGAGCCCTGATACCCAGATAGCCGTGTCTTGGGCGTCCCACCCGCTGAGTGATTGGAACATGTGTGTTCACTTGTGTAACATATGGTTCTCATAGATCCTCAGCCTTAGATCCCCTAGTGTGACAACGCCTTTTGCTACACTATAATTAAAAAGAAGCAGGATCCTAATGGCACATATGGTTAAGTTCAGGTGTGTGTGAGTGTGTGTGTGTGTGAGTGTGTGTGTGTGTGTGTGAGTGTGTGTGTGTGTGTGTGTGTGTGTGAGTGTGTGTGTGTGTGTCTGTGAGTGTGTGTGTGTGTGTGTGTGTGTGTGTGTGTGTGTGTGTGTGTGTGTGTGTGTGTGTGTGTGTGTGTGTGTGTGTGAGTGTGTGTTGGTGTGTGTGTGTGTGTGTGTAGAGAGAGCAGGTGTTTTGCGGATGTTTATTACTGAACCCTTTCATGTCTTTACCTTGTAGCCATTGTTTGTGGGATGTAGTGATTAGGTCCGGGTGAGATCCTGATGATGAACAGACAATATGTGAGTCCCTTTCCCCCCAAATGGTCTCTATGAGCCCAGTAATGATCTACAGGGACTCTATTTAGGTATTCACCTAAAGTGGTTATCTAGCTCAATTAAATGGCTAAACATATAATGAATAGAACGAGTCCCTATCCAAGGCGATGATTCACCCAGTCTTTTCATTGCATTTCTACGATATCCCAAAATCCAGGTAGTTTACTAATGCTCCCAGGGATTTGTTTCATCATCTCATCAGATTCTATACTTTGCTTTCGATTTCATCTGACATGGTACATCCATTTCTTTACAACTCATGCTTTGTTAGATATTATTTGCTAGATATTATTTCTGCTTAAGATCCATTCCTGTATACTTAACCTGGCTATAAATATAGTTGGTCCTGATGGCCACAACGAAAAGCTTTGGATAGGTCACCAGGACCGCCCAATAGTTTGGGAAGGACTGATCTAGGACCTGCATTCAGTGCAAAGTCATTGTGTGCTGTAGTCTATGTAGAGAGGAAGAGCATCCTGAATATAACAGATTGTGACATAACACTGAGAACTGGGTAGACTCTTACACTGTTTTACATAGGCTTTAGGCTATTTTCACAGGCCTATTTATTTTCTTATCTTTATAAGTTGACTATAACGTCATGATATCGCATTAATGCAAATATATTCCGACAGTGCACAATTGCTTCTTTACTGCTGCACTCATTTGGAGAACTTTATCTTTGCCTTCTCTTTCCTCCGGAAAGATGGAAGTTATTCCTGCGTCTTCTTATCTTCGTAAACTCATTTGCATTGAGGTACCCGTCCACTTCAGGTGCCCGAGATTAACTGAACTTTTGGAAAACCTTAGTTGCACTAGGCTTCCGTATCTCCTGGACCGGAGCAGGGAGGAGCTGGGAAATGATGCTGCAGTCCGCTTGATTTAGAGTTGGCCACTTTCACTAACCAGGAGAGAGAGGGAGTTCGCAGGGCTCAGGAGCCAAAGGAAGTGTTAATAAATAATACATCCAAGCCTTAGACAAAGCAGTAAGAGGATTGTATCGGGAGACAGAGTTGGAGATGGTTTTGGTCTGATTGTGTTTTCCCCAAAGATAATCCCCTCCTCCTCATACGTGGCTCCTCATCCGCTCTCAGATGCCACGGTTCTCCTCTCTTAATATAGTATTTTCAGAACTGGATAGGATAGAAGGACAAGAGCAGCATCCTAATTCTGCCTATGAATTAGCTCATTACAGGGTTCGAATCCCGGGCTGCCTCTGCTCCCTCCGCCTTCAGGCTGTAGGTCAGTAGGGCAGCACTGCATGTCTTTTTTCCCCATCTTCTTCTGTTCTGACCGTGGCCCTGAGCTGCTCCCTGGGAGCCCTTAAACGCTTCTCCTGAGGTCCCAGTAGGTAGCAGCTGGGTAGGGGCACGTCTGTCCCTGTTGGAGGCTACAAAACCTGCCAGCCTCCTGTAAAGGGGACATTGGTGTGAAGCTGATTTGTCCTGGGTTTACACCAGAGTATGTGAGTTTGATCATGTGGGAATTGACATGCTTTGGTTATGGTGAGTGTGTTTACATGTTTCTGGTGTGTGTCTATGTATGTAGTGTATTGCGTGTATTTATTATTTTATTGTGTTTTGTGTGTGTTTGTGCTTTCTCAGTTGTTTGTGTGTTGTTACCTATGTGTTATTACCTCAGTACCTATACAAACATATGGTGCAGGGAAGACGATCTGAGTCCAGGCAATAAAAACAGATGGTTGTAATGTTTATGGAGCGCTGTTTCTTTCTCACATTGCAGATACATGCTTCTGGTTCATGTGTACATTGCAGATACATGCTTCTGGTTCATGTGCACGTTGCAGATACATGCTTCTGGTTCATGTGTACATTGCAGATACATGCTTCTGGTTCATGTGTACATTGCAGATACATGCTTCTGGTTCATGTGTACATTGCAGATACATGCTTCTGGTTCATGTGTACATTGCAGATACATGCTTCTGGTTCATGTGCATTGCAGATACATGCTTCTGGTTCATGTGCATACATGCTTCTGGTTCATGTGCACGTTGCAGATACATGCTTCTGGTTCATGTGCACGTTGCAGATACATGCTTCTGGTTCATGTGTACATTGCAGATACATGCTTCTGGTTCATGTGTACATTGCAGATACATGCTTCTGGTTCATGTGTACATTGCAGATACATGCTTCTGGTTCATGTGTACATTGCAGATACATGCTTCTGGTTCATGTGCACGTTGCAGATACATGCTTCTGGTTCATGTGCACGTTGCAGATACATGCTTCTGGTTCATGTGCACGTTGCAGATACATGCTTCTGGTTCATGTGCACGTTGCAGATACATGCTTCTGGTTCATGTGCACGTTGCAGATACATGCTTCTGGTTCATGTGCACGTTGCAGATACATGCTTCTGGTTCATGTGCACGTTGCAGATACATGCTTCTGGTTCATGTGTACATTGCAGATACATGCTTCTGGTTCATGTGTACATTGCAGATACATGCTTCTGGTTCATGTGCACGTTGCAGATACATGCTTCTGGTTCAGATGCTTCTGGTTCATGTGCACGTTGCAGATACATGCTTCTGGTTCATGTGCACGTTGCAGATACATGCTTCTGGTTCATGTGTACATTGCAGATACATGCTTCTGGTTCATGTGTACATTGCAGATACATGCTTCTGGTTCATGTGCACGTTGCAGATACATGCTTCTGGTTCATGTGCACGTTGCAGATACATGCTTCTGGTTCATGTGCACGTTGCAGATTATCTTATCCGATAAAAATGGTGGTTTAGTTCAGAGACCTCCGGGTTTCCTGTTTATTATGTTATTATCTTTATCTTAGAGAAACTTAGAATATGACGGAATATTGGAACATTTGTCCAGTGGTAATTTTGAAGAGAGGCTTTATGTGACTTGGTGTTAAGTTCACAAATGGGTTTTGAATTAGGGTTAATTTAGGTTTTAGGTTTAGATTACGTTTGCGCATACAGGGTTATGGTTAAGATCAGGATTAGGTAAACTGTTATTTTGGTTTTGCAGTCTTCACCTGGTTGGTTTCTGTCCTGCATCCTCTATAGGCTTGACATCCCAATATTGGGTGGTGGATATTCTTTCTTTAGTTATGCTCTGTGCCCTTGCTGCAGGTCAGTACTGTTTGTGAGTGTGTGAGTGTGACTACGTGTGTGTGTGTGTGTGTGTGTGTGTGTGTATGTCTATGTCTAACTCAGCTGAAGCATATTACTGCACCATGAACACATACGTCCTGCTGCAGACCTAGCTCAAAGTAAAGCCTCTGTGTTTGATGCAATACCGCATGTGTGTGTGTGCGTGTGAGTGTCTGTGCATTCTGGCTGATATTCTGTGGGGAGATATTTCACTCGGGGCTCAAAGACAAGCCAAGGGTACTGCTAAACACTCCCCATTAGTTAGACCAGAATAATGTGTCTGAGAGATGAGGGTAGAGAGAGAGAGATAGAGAGAGAGAGATTGGGGAAGGAGAGGAGGGGTGGAGGGACATGGTGGAAGGAGGGGGGTGGGTTGAGAGAGATATGGAAAGAGAGGTGGGGGTGTAGGCTCATTGGGGAATGAGGTGGGGGGGATGGGGTAATGAGAGGGGGTGGGGGAAGATGGGGAGGAGAAAGTGAGATGAGATAGGTCCAAGTTAAGGAATATGCAAATAAGGCAATTATAAACATAGGTGTTCTGTTTATAAGGATTAGATGTCACCCTGTTGTAGCCCTCTGACACACTCATAACCTGGATCTGCTTTCTCAGCTGTCACTCCTACAGGACTCTTTACAGCTCATCTCTTTTTGACAGACTGTAGCTCTTAAAACCAAACCATTACAATTTATCTAAATGTTGAATCATTTAATGAATTCTACTGTAATACAGCGTTCAGACTAGTTTTATGCTGTAGTGGTGATATGATCAGTCAATATTGGACCTCCTGAGACTGAGACCTGGAGGAGAGGAGAGAGGGGGAGAGAGAGAGAGATGGGGAGAGAAGGAGAGAGGGAGAGAGAAGGGGAGAGAAGGAGAGAAGGGGAGAGAAGGAGAGAGGGAGAGAGAGAGAGGGGGAGAGGGATACCTGGTGGAGAGGGGGAGGGAGAGAGGGGGGAAGGAGAGAGGGGGAGAGAGGGAGACCTGGTGGAGAGGGGGAGAGAGGGAGAGAGGGAGAGAGAAGTGGAGAGGGGGAGAGGGAGAGAGGGAGACCTGGTGGAGAGGGGGAGGGAGAGAGGGGGGGAAGGAGAGAGGGGGAGAGAGGGAGACCTGGTGGAGAGGGGGAGGGAGAGGGGGGAAGGAGAGAGGGGAAAAGAGGGAGACCTGGTGGAGAGGGGGAGGGAATTGGTGGAGAGAGGGGAGAGCTGATGGCGAAGGAGAGACGGGGAGAGAGGGAGACGTGCCTTAGAGCTGGCTTCTCTCCAGCCCTGACCAGCCTCTTTATAATTACCTACTGCCATAGACCCACGGGAAAACTCTCTTTCTTTTATTTTCACCCTCTCCTCCCCCCTCTCCCTTCACCCCCCTCTCCCTCCACACCCCTCTCCCTGATAACATACAGCACTTCTGCCAGGGAATCGAATGCAGACGTAACCTGGGCATTAGCATATAAATTACCCTGCAGATTGAAAAGTGCATTAGGATATTTAACAGAGAAATGCCATATTCCCTTAACTGTGATCAGGCCCCAGTCTGGGAGGCAGCTAGATACTATTATCCAATAACACGCTAACCTTGATTGGATAAAAAACTGATCTTATTGATTTCTATGCTGATCTGTGTGTGTGTGTGTGTGTGTGAGTGAGTATATATGTGTGTGTGTGTGAGTATATGTGTGTGTGTGTGAGTGAGTATATGTGTGTGTGTGTGTGTGTGTGTCTGCATTTCTAAGTAATGTACCTTCCCTTCTGCCATTTACTTTAAATACCGTGTTTTAACATCCAACCGTGATCATTATCAGTGTCCGTTTCCTAATGAAACCACTAAATGTAGTCGTGCAGACAGTTTGATGGTGAAGGTGACCCAGTTGTCTCAGTTTATCCACCTCAGGTGCTGATGCTTTATTCAGGGACTTTAAATGACACTTAAATGGACACTAGGATGGTGTACACTGATGAGGCAAAACATTATGACCGAGTTAAGTGATTAATGATCTAATAACATGGGCACATGTCACGGTCTGGGTAGATTACATAGTACACACTGTTATTGTGGTCAACGTGTGTCTAGAGAAATGGAAAGACCACAGTATTGACATGGGTCAAATTATTATGGCCAGTTGACTGCTGAAACGGCAAGACTTGTGAGGGTGCTCCGGGTCACTAGTGGTGAGTACCTACTGACAGTGGTCCCAGTCACTAGTGGTGAGTACCTACCGACAGTGGTCCCGGTCACTAGTGGTGAGTACCTACAAACAGTGGTCCCAGTCACTAGTGGTGAGTACCTACCGACAGTGGTCCCGGTCACTAGTGGTGAGTACCTACAAACAGTGGTCCCAGTCACTAGTGGTGAGTACCTACCGACAGTGGTCCCGGTCAGCAGTGGTGAGTACCTACCGACAGTGGTCCCGGTCAGCAGTGGTGAGTACCTACTGACAGTGGTCCCAGTCACTAGTGGTGAGTACCTACCGACAGTGGTCCCGGTCAGCAGTGGTGAGTACCTACTGACAGTGGTCCTGGTCAGCAGTGGTGAGTACCTACTGACAGTGGTCCTGGTCAGCAGTGGTGAGTACCTACTGACAGTGGTCCCAGTCACTAGTGGTGAGTACCTACCGACAGTGGTCCCGGTCAGCAGTGGTGAGTACCTACTGACAGTGGTCCCAGTCAGCAGTGGTGAGTACCTACAAACAGTGGTCCCAGTCAGCAGTGGTGAGTACCTACAAACAGTGGTCCCAGTCAGCAGTGGTGAGTACCTACAAACAGTGGTCCCAGTCAGCAGTGGTGAGTACCTACTGACAGTGGTCCCAGTCACTAGTGGTGAGTACCTACTGACAGTGGTCCCGGTCACTAGTGGTGAGTACCTACTGACAGTGGTCCCAGTCAGCAGTGGTGAGTACCTACTGACAGTGGTCCCGGTCACTAGTGGTGAGTACCTACTGACAGTGGTCCCAGTCAGCAGTGGTGAGTACCTACTGACAGTGGTCCCGGTCACTAGTGGTGAGTACCTACTGACAGTGGTCCCAGTCACTAGTGGTGAGTACCTACTGACAGTGGTCCCAGTCACTAGTGGTGAGTACCTACTGACAGTGGTCCCGGTCACTAGTGGTGAGTACCTACTGACAGTGGTCCCGGTCAGCAGTGGTGAGTACCTACCGACAGTGGTCCCGGTCAGCAGTGGTGAGTACCTACTGACAGTGGTCCCAGTCACTAGTGGTGAGTACCTACCGACAGTGGTCCCGGTCAGCAGTGGTGAGTACCTACTGACAGTGGTCCCAGTCACTAGTGGTGAGTACCTACTGACAGTGGTCCCAGTCACTAGTGGTGAGTACCTACTGACAGTGGTCCTGGTCAGCAGTGGTGAGTACCTACTGACAGTGGTCCCAGTCACTAGTGGTGAGTACCTACCGACAGTGGTCCCGGTCAGCAGTGGTGAGTACCTACTGACAGTGGTCCCAGTCAGCAGTGGTGAGTACCTACAAACAGTGGTCCCAGTCAGCAGTGGTGAGTACCTACAAACAGTGGTCCCAGTCAGCAGTGGTGAGTACCTACAAACAGTGGTCCCAGTCAGCAGTGGTGAGTACCTACAAACAGTGGTCCCAGTCAGCAGTGGTGAGTACCTACTGACAGTGGTCTCGGTCAGCTGTGGTGAGTACCTACTGACAGTGGTCCCAGTCACTAGTGGTGAGTACCTACTGACAGTGGTCCCGGTCACTAGTGGTGAGTACCTACTGACAGTGGTCCCAGTCACTAGTGGTGAGTACCTACTGACAGTGGTCCCGGTCACTAGTGGTGAGTACCTACTGACAGTGGTCCCAGTCACTAGTGGTGAGTACCTACCGACAGTGGTCCCGGTCACTAGTGGTGAGTACCTACCGACAGTGGTCCCAGTCACTAGTGGTGAGTACCTACTGACAGTGGTCCCAGTCACTAGTGGTGAGTACCTACTGACAGTGGTCCCAGTCACTAGTGGTGAGTACCTACTGACAGTGGTCCGGCGAGGGTGAAACCACAAACTGGTGACAGGGAGTTGGACTACCAAGGCTTATCAATGCGCATGTGCAACTAAAACTGTCATGTCTGGTCCGAACCGACAGGTCTACTGTGGCACAAGTTACACTAAATGTTAGTAAAGGTTACGGGAGGAATGTGTCACAAGATACAGTGCATCTCACCCTGCTGGGTCTTGTGGAGTCCAGGTCTTGGTGCCAGATATCACAAGACACCTTCAGGGGTCTTGTATAGTCAGTGTACACTGTATTTATATATAATTATGACAGAGAAAAGAGGAAACAGAGACAGAAACAAAGAGCAAATATTTATTAAGAGTGTGCTAAAGATGTTTCATCTTTCAGATAGAAAGTGTCAGAGGAGAGATGATTTTCCCTTCTGGTGTGAATACTGTAACTTAATGTGGGAACAGTTTGTTTCCTAGCACAAGCCACTCATTTTAGAAACCTATCTAGTACCACTGGTAGGCTGGCGTTTACCACACTAGGGTTATGGGTCTGTATCCCACAGGGAGCAACAAAAACATTCTGCTTGTTGCTCTTGACAAGGTAAAAAAACAATTCAACCAGCCTGGCATTTCTTCTGATCCCACAGGCTACACTTAAAGCACAACACAATGGGACACCTTATTCACAATGGAACGGAGTTGAATCAAAACCATAATTATCTGTCAGACGTAGAAGTGAACTGGAAAACTCATTCAATCAGTAATGCATTTGTGATATTTCCTCTGACACCAGTCTGACTGAAGCGTGTATGACCAACTCCATGGCAGCCGGAGCTGGGGCTGTGGATTTAAAATGTCACCAATATCCCTGTGTAAACATGTATAAACATAACCTACAAAAGGTTCCTCATTCAAGATTACTGTAATTCATTTCATTTTGCATTTACTGATTTACATTTTATTGTTTTGTGAATAAAGTTAAAGCTGGAATAAAATAAAATCCTCACAAACAAAAGAGTAGTTCAATTAATGATGTTGAGCCACATTTCCACTAAACTAGAAGTATTTTGTTTAATATTATGAATTACTTATCCTTCCATCCTTTTTTGCTTCTCAGACAAAACATAAAAAACTCTTAATTTGACAGTTTGTCTTTTCCATAGGTTCTTAAACTAAGCTCGGTATTCTGTTTGCCTACGCCACCTCGGCTTTTGTGTGACAGTTTAAATATCTGTACGACAAGTTACTTTTAGCAATATCGTTGTTTTAGTAAAGTAAATTGATAAAAATGTGTTGAATATATATTTCAATATGTCAAACCATGTAGTCGATGTAAGCTTATATGAAACACAGACATTATCTGAAGTGGATCCAAAATTCTTTATGGCATCAATGAAGTGTGACAAATGTACACATAATTACTGATATTGTATGTGGTTATACTCCCTCTGAAGATGTCATCTGCTCCCCCTGATCCGGCTCCATCTCCCTAATATTACCAAGACTAGTGAGGAGATGGGGGTCCTATCCATTGTGTGTGTGTGTGTGTGTGTGTGTGTGTGTGCGTGCGCGTGCGTGCGTGCGTCCCTAACCCTCTCTTTGGGACACAGAGAGACAATATAACCCTACATGCCTCCCTTACAGACAGAGAGAGACAATATAACCCTCCATGTCTCCCTTACAGACAGAGAGAGAGACAATATAACCCTACATGCCTCCCTTACAGACAGAGAGAGACAATATAACCCTCCATGTCTCCCTTACAGACAGAGAGAGACAATATAACCCTCCATGTCTCCCTTACAGACAGAGAGAGACAATATAACCCTCCATGTCTCCCTTACAGACAGAGAGAGAGACAATATAACCCTCCATGTCTCCCTTACAGACCGAGAGAGCCAATATAACCCTCCATGTCTCCCTTACAGACAGAGAGAGACAATATAACCCTCCATGTCTCCCTTACAGACAGAGAGAGACAATATAACCCTCCATGTCTCCCTTACAGACAGAGAGAGACAATATAACCCTCCATGTCTCCCTTACAGACAGAGAGAGACAATATAACCCTCCATGTCTCCCTTACAGACAGAGAGAGACAATATAACCCTCCATGTCTCCCTTACAGACAGAGAGAGACAATATAACCCTCCATGTCTCCCTTACAGACAGAGAGAGACAATATAACCCTCCATGTCTCCCTTACAGACAGAGAGAGACAATATAACCCTCCATGTCTCCCTTACAGACAGAGAGAGACAATATAACCCTCCATGTCTCCCTTACAGACAGAGAGAGACAATATAACCCTCCATGTCTCCCTTACAGACAGAGAGAGACAATATAACCCTCCATGTCTCCCTTACAGACAGAGAGAGACAATATAACCCTCCATGTCTCCCTTACAGACAGAGAGAGACAATATAACCCTCCATGTCTCCCTTACAGACAGAGAGAGAGACAATATAACCCTCCATGTCTCCCTTACAGACAGAGAGAGAGACAATATAACCCTCCATGTCTCCCTTACAGACAGAGAGAGAGACAATATAACCCTCCATGTCTCCCTTACAGACAGAGAGAGAGACAATATAACCCTCCATGTCTCCCTTACAGACAGAGAGAGACAATATAACCCTCCATGTCTCCCTTACAGACAGAGAGAGACAATATAACCCTCCATGTCTCCCTTACAGACAGAGAGAGACAATATAACCCTCCATGTCTCCCTTACAGACAGAGAGAGACAATATAACCCTCCATGTCTCCCTTAAAGACAGAGAGAGACAATATAACCCTCCATGTCTCCCTTACAGACAGAGAGAGAGACAATATAACCCTCCATGTCTCCCTTTGTATCTGCTGGAATATAAATGCATGACCCAGCGTTGCTATTGGTTGCTATGGTAACAACAGGGCGCAGAGAAGAGTGGCTGCAGGAATGATGATGATGATGATTACTCCATTTCCAGACCCAAACAAACACACACACACACACTAACACAACTACAACAACACACACACTAATACAACTACAACAACACACACTCACTTATACAACTACAACAACACACACACACTTATACAACTACAACAACACACACACACTTATACAACTACAACAACACACACACTTATACAACTACAACAACACACACACTTATACAACTACAACAACACACACACACTTATACAACTACAACAACACACACACTTATACAACTACAACAACACACACACTTATACAACCACAACAGCACACACACACTTATACAACTACAACAACACACACTAACACAACTACAACAACACACACACACTTATACAACTACAACAACACACACTAACACAACTACAACCACACACACACTTATACAACTACAACAACACACACACCAATACAACTACAACAACACACACACACTTATACAACTACAACAACACACACTAACACAACTACAACACACACACACACTTATACAACTACAACAACACACACACTTATACAACTACAACAACACACACACACACACACACACACTTATACAACTACAACAACACACACACTTATACAACTACAACAACACACACACACACACACTAACACAACTACAACACACACACACTTATACAACTACAACAACACACACACTTATACAACTACAACAACACACACGCACACACACACTTATACAACTACAACAACACACACACACTTATACAACTACAACAACACACACACTTATACAACTACAACAACACACACTAATACAACTACAACAACAACACACACACACACACACACTATACAACTACACCAACACACACACTTATACAACTACAACAACACACACACACTTATACAACTACAACAACACACACTAATACAACTACAACAACACACACACACACACACTTATACAACTACACCAACACACACACTTATACAACTACAACAACACACACACATACGAACACAACTACAACACACACACACACTAATACAACTACTACAAACACGACCAATCCCACAACAGCACATTTCTATAGGTTTGTAGCAGAAAATACCTGCTCACATAAAGCAATTATTATCTAGCTAAACGATTGCTTAGAAATTACTGGTATATACATTCGATATTTTCATCTTTAATAAATGCGATGGTATGAACTGTGGTCTGTTTTTTTACAGGAAACAATGTTGGTTCGTTGTAGGAAGATCTCTTGGAATGCTTTTTCTCTGTTATGCATTTGAAACTCAGTGAGTATGGATTTTGGTTTAGGGTTCTATTGAAACATAATAGGGGCCTATTAAAACCCAGGTTAAAGGCCTCTTTATTTCTTATTTCTTTACTTTACTTTGAACATGCTTACTCATCTTGGTTGCAGCCTAGGTGTTTGCATGTGCGTTCTCTGTCATCAGCAGATTGAAGAAATGCTTTATATAATACACTTGATTAATTGATGTTCCCATGCAGGCCTACAGAGGTATTAATCTGACTGAAGAGCTGCCTGCTTTATTTACTCCTCTTCACATGTTGTGGTCTTGGCAATCCTTTCAATGTCAGTTCATGCCATCGAGGTGATTATACACACCCAGCTAACCTCCTGATTGGATAATGATGTGGGAGTGATGTGTGTCACTGTCATTAGATCCACTAGAGAATCCCACACCTGGTTACCATAGAAACCACGTCAGTGTCACTTCATTACACTCAAAAAGAGGGAGGGTTGTGCTGAAACAATACCTGACAACACCTCTTTCTGTCTGTCTATCTCTCACTTTCTCTCACTCCACTTAATCTGTTACTCTTGCTTTCATTCTGACTGTCTGTCTCCCACGTTCTGCCCGTCTCTCTGTCTCCCACGTTCTGCCCGTCTTTCTGTCTCCCACGTTCTGCCCGTCTCTGTCTCCCACGTTCTGCCTGTCTCTCTGTCTCCCACGTTCTGCCTGTCTCTCTCTGTCTCCCACGTTCTGCCTGTCTCTCTGTCTCCCACGTTCTACCTGTCTCTCTGTCTCCCACGTTCTACCTGTCTCTCTGTCTCCCACGTTCTGCCTGTCTCTCTCTGTCTCCCACGTTCTGCCTGTCTCTCTGTCTCCCACGTTCTACCTGTCTCTCTGTCTCCCACGTTCTACCTGTCTCTCTGTCTCCCACGTTCTACCTGTCTCTCTGTCTCCCACGTTCTGCCTGTCTCTCTGTCTCCCACATTCTGCCTGTCTCTCTCCTGTCTCCCACATTCTGCCCGTCTCTCTGTCTCCCACGTTCTGCCTGTCTCTCTGTCTCCCACGTTTTGCCTGTCTCTCTGTCTCCCACGTTCTGACTGTATGTCTGTCTCCTACGTTCTGCCTGTCTTTCTGTCTCCCACGTTCTGCCCGTCTCATTGTCTCCCACGTTCTACCCGTCTCTCTGTCTCCCACGTTCTGCTTGTCTCTGCTTCCCACGTTCTGCCTGTCTCTGTTTCCCACGTTCTGCCTGTCTCTCTGTCATTCTTGGCCTTCCTCTTTCTGTCTGTCTGTTTCTCTGCCCGTCTCCCTCTGTCTCTTGCTTTCTATTTCTTTCTCTCTCTCTATTTTCATTACCTTCTCTTTCTCTGGCTTCCTCTCTCAATTTAAATCTTAAAATGAATGACATTTTTTAAATTTAAAGGAAAATGGGAAACTTTTCTACTTACTTGAAAAACAAGAAATATTTAAAATAGAGAATAAAAAGGCAGTCAGAAATTCTAAGTACCGTCAAAGGCTTAATTTATGTATTCAAATGTTATACCCATTAAAAATGAAAACACCATGAGAGCTAAGTATTGACCGTGCTTCACTGGTTGCGGTCACAAGTATCGCTTATTCTTTAGTTTCAAAGGAAGCATGTCCAGACCTTAAAAGAATCAACAACAAAAATGGTTCCGCATAGATAACTGCTCCTCTGCTGTTGTGTACAACAGGATATTAAATGTCTACACTCCCTTAAAGGAAAGGCATTTGTCTTTGTGAAGGCTGGAATATCATCATGTCAGGACTTCTTTTTAGAGAACATTTGTAGGGGAAAACATATTATTATTATTGACTGTTTCCCTGTAGTTCCCTGTAGACGTTCGATATCACTTCCTGCCATAAGACACTAGGTAGCCAATAGACTTCTAGAAATTGTCCAGGACGTATCTTCGATAGACAACAAGCGTGTGCGATAAATACCGCCTTAGGCCGAGATCTGGAATGAGATCTCAAAGATCAATAATATGCCTAATGAGGGTTCTTCATTAGTGAGTTGTTGCAGTGTGTGTGTGCATAGTGGCTCTCAAAATTATTTATTTCATATAAATTTCCATATCTGATTGTCTTACAACATAAAAATCCAAACAAATTTATATTGCAGACTTTGCACAAAAAAGTCTAAAATATATAAATAACTAAATATTATTTTTTACTAAATAAATTAATTCCGAATAGAAAAAGAATAGAACTGATTGTACATGTATTCAAGGATATTTCTCTTCCAGCATTGCACATTGCAAAGGCGACCGTAGCAACTTTTCCTCCAGGATGTGTTTGTGCTTTACTGCATCCGTTTTGCCTGCTATCTTCACAACCTTTTAAAGCTATGGCACTGAGAAGCACCCCCATAGCATGACGCTACCACGACCATGCATCAGAGTATGGGGCGTATGGTTGGTCTCAGAGTAACTCACAAGCTTTCATCAGTAGTATGGTTGGTCTCAGAGTAACTCACATGCTTTCATCAGTAGTATGGTTGGTCTCAGAGTAACTCACATGCTTTCATCAGTAGTATGGTTGGTCTCAGAGTAACTCACATGCTTTCATCAGTAGTATGGTTGGTCTCAGAGTAACTCACATGCTTTCATCAGTAGTATGGTTGGTCTCAGAGTAACTCACATGCTTTCATCAGTAGTATGGTTGGTCTCAGAGTAACTCACATGCTTTCATCAGTAGTATGGTTGGTCTCAGAGTAACTCACATGCTTTCATCAGTAGTATGGTTGGTCTCAGAGTAACTCACATGCTTTCATCAGTAGTATGGTGCGTATGGTTGGTCTCAGAGTAACTCACATCCTTTCATCAGTAGTATGGTTGGTCTCAGAGTAACTCACATGCTTTCATCAGTAGTATGGTTGGTCTCAGAGTAACTCACATGCTTTCATCAGTAGTATGGTTGGTCTCAGAGTAACTCACATGCTTTCATCAGTAGTATGGTTGGTCTCAGAGTAACTCACATGCTTTCATCAGTAGTATGGTTGGTCTCAGAGTAACTCACATGCTTTCATCAGTAGTATGGTTGGTCTCAGAGTAACTCACATGCTTTCATCAGTAGTATGGTTGGTCTCAGAGTAACTCACATGCTTTCATCAGTAGTATGGTTGGTCTCAGAGTAACTCACATGCTTTCATCAGTAGTATGGTGCGTATGGTTGGTCTCAGAGTAACTCACATGCTTTCTGATAAACTCTAGCGCCGATTTGCTGTAATATGTTTGGAGGACTATTTTGTTAAGTTACCGGGTTATTGTTGCAGTGTACACAGTGACTCCCAGCTCAAACCAAAGTAATCTTCCAGAGTTGCCAATGGTTTTGGTGGTTTGGTCCTTACTAGAACACTTCTCGTCTGGATACTCCGTTTTTGGATACTGGCCTGTTTGATACATTATCACTATGCCAAGTTCTTTTCATTTCTTAATGATGGGCTTCACCCTGTTTGCACATGTTTTCAGAGTAATAACTGTATTTATATCCGACTCCTAAGTGGCATTTTTGAAAGATAAGGTGTCCACTGTCCAGTCATCTTCATCCGGTAGTTTCTGTTAGGAATTGTGTTAAACAACTGTGGGACCTCCCAGAGACAGGTCTATTTAATCTGAAATCCTAATTGCACCTTGATGGACTCCATTTAATTAATTTGTAACTCTATATTTCTAATTAATTCAGAAGAAGAGTGCTTGTTTTATTTTGAACTTGCTGTCTGGTAGAACTCAAATTGCCCTTAGAGACTGTCAGATGTCTCCCCTCTAATGCCCTTGGCATGTGTAGGCGTTTGTGTGTATCAAATAACTACCACCATTACACAGACTCAGAACCAGGTCCATGTTCCTTCACTTTCCCTCCTATATCTCGCTGCAACTGTCTCCGATTAGCAGGAGATGCTGTTTCCATAGCACCCATCACGATACAGGTGTGAAATAGAAGATGACTGTGTTCCGATTACACCGAGGAGACGAGTGCATCTGTTGCTCTGTGTGGATTTGGCGTCGACGGCGATGCGATGAAAAAAAATGTCCGTACTATTTTCTCTCAGCAAAAGAAATGTAACAATTCTCCTGTAATGACTGAGCAAATGGAGTGAGGCCCAGCCTTGGTGCTGCAGTGCAGTGTGCAGTGTGTTTATGCAAGAGAGTCCACAGCTCTGGAATCACAGAGGAGCAGTGCCATTTAGACGGCTGGGTGTGTAGACTCTGTCAGCCAGTCTCTGTCATTATTTATGTGTGGCAGTTAGTGAGCCTGCTGTTATTCCACTGGGCTGGTTTTAAAGAGACCAGTGTGTTGATTCATGTACAAGCCTGTGCATGCCCACATTGGACTTGCTCACCCCGCTACTATGGTGCGTCGAGGGTGGGGCAATGTGAGCTTGTTGAGATTTGGGTTAAGGTTAGGTTTAGGGTTAGGATTAGGGTTAGGGTTAGGGATGGGGGAAACATGTTCTGGTCCACACAATGACAGTAAATGACAAATGTGCTTGTGTGTATTTAAAGGAGAGTAAGTGAAAGAGAGACATGTGTAGGAGAGGAAATGAGAGAGTGAGGTTTGGCCGTATGACCTCTGACGGTTTCCTTCCTTCGTCCGCCTGTAATTCACTTCCTTTTTGACCCCTGCCTGGGAGGTCATCGTAGTTGAATCGCCGACGCACCAGTTGAATAGATTTGGAGGATTGTTGAACGGGTTCACTGCACTCAGTACGTACTGAGTTATATCATTCTTAATATAAGAACCTTAAAATTAGTATATATTATTACAACTAATGATTAGGAATGTTGTGCATTATTAAGCATTGAACATTATGTAATATATATATATTTATATATATACAGCTTGTATCTGACCAACCTAAACTACCCTTTGATGTTCTCCAGTCTTTCTCAGTTTCTATTGGTCTACTAGGACACAGGTTCTTGATTTATTAGATTTGTATGGTATATGGCCCTGTCAGTTTCTCTGCATAGCTTTAGGTCTTTATTTATGGTTTTAGGCTGGTTTGGCCGGGGTCACTGCGTTGAGATGGAAATGCGTTGTCTTTCTGCACAATAGAGGCACATTACCCGGTGTTTTACACAATGTCCACCCTGCTGAAGTCAGATTGGTGGAACTGGTGGCATTTAGACTGCTTTATTTCTGACACCTCCCTCTTTCACCACTATATTGTTCGTGTGAAATGTGTGTGTGTGTGTTAAGTGTGAATCCTTGCAATATGTTCAAAATGCACAGAAAACCTGCCTGTCTTTGTTGTAGAGTGTATTATAATCTTGTGTCCAGAACTGCCTGCCAAAATTCAGAAAATGTTTGGAATTAGATGTTAATGACTGTACATTTATTGTAATGTCTAAACATGTCTGGTTCTGTCTGGTTATGTCTGGTTCTGTTTGGTCCTGTCCGGTCCTGTCTGTTATGTCTGGTAATGTCTGGTTATGTCTGGTCCTGTCTGGTAATGTTTGGTAATGTCTGGTAATGTCTCGTAATGTCTGGTAATGCTGGTTTATGTCCGGTAGAACACCAATCTGGCCTTCAGCAGATCAGTCCTGAAAGGCATTGATGGACATTGGTGTAATCTTCTTAGTCTACTGTCATTGTGATTGGTTGCTGTGTGACAGCTGTGAAGGCATCCAGTACAGCTGAGCTGTCACACGAATACTGACTCACAGCATAACACCACGGTTCTTACATCATTAAAACATTGGGACATTATGATACAAATGTGTTGTAGACTATTACCTGGTAGTATGAAGTGGCTGGCTCAGCCGATAATTATTGTCATCGAAGTGCTTGTTTACATCAGAAATGAAGCTTCCTAATGGCACACCTCACTGTGTCTTCATTTGCCAACTCCCTTTACTCCCCCTGTAATGATACTGTCAACCCCCCCCATGCTCAATGTGGTTGTGTGTTCTGTGCTCAATACCACCTGACTGTCCTTATCTTCCTGGTTGTGTTACTGACTGATTATTCCACACTCCACCTGACTGTCCTTATCCTCCTGGTTGTGTTACTGACTGATTATTCCACACCCCACCTGACTGTCCTTATCCTGCTGGTTGTGTTACTGACTGATTATTCCACACCCCACCTGACTGTCCTTATCCTGCTGGTTGTGTTATTCTGATCTGGTTGTGTTATTATTATTCCACACCCCACCTGACTGTCCTTATCCTGCTGGTTGTGTTACTGACTGATTATTCCACACCCCACCTGACTGTCCTTATCTTCCTGGTTGTGTTACTGACTGATTATTCCACACCCCACCTGACTGTCCTTATCTTCCTGGTTGTGTTACTGACTGATTATTCCACACCCCACCTGACTGTCCTTATCTTCCTGGTTGTGTTACTGACTGATTATTCCACACCCCACCTGACTGTCCTTATCTTCCTGGTTGTGTTACTGACTGATTATTCCACACCCCACCTGACTGTCCTTATCTTCCTGGTTGTGTTACTGACTGATTATTCCACACCCCACCTGACTGTCCTTATCTTCCTGGTTGTGTTACTGACTGATTATTCCACACCCCACCTGACTGTCCTTATCTTCCTGGTTGTGTTACTGACTGATTATTCCACACCCCACCTGACTGTCCTTATCTTCCTGGTTGTGTTACTGACCCACACCCCACCTGACTGTCCTTATCCTGGTTGTGTTACTGACTGATTATTCCACACCCCACCTGACTGTCCTTATCCTCCTGGTGGGTTACTGACTGATGATTCCACACCCCACCTGACTGTCCTTATACTCCTGGTTCTGCAGCTGACTAGGATTCTGTTTAAATACTCTGGACATTAATTTATTGACCTGCTTGTCATCTGACCATACAAAATACAATGATTTGGCCACAAAACTCATACTATCTGACCCTGACACAGCCAGACGAGGTCCCTTCCAGGTCTGCTTTCCCTCTGCATTTCTTTCTAGTTTTTGTCCCTACTGTACATCAACTCTGTTGTTGCTTGCTCTTTGGTGTGTGTATAATGTATGTATCATGTTTATTGTATTGTTGTATCAACTCGATCTAGAACGTGTTATGCAGTAAACAATTCATAGCCATAGTATGCTAGCCATTTACCACACACCTTACTAACACCCTTTAGCATTATAGCTTAATTGTAGAACTGTGAAGTGTATATTTAGTCAATATAGCACACTGGCCACTGATTACTGTCTCTTTCTTTCTTTTCCTTTCTAGTGCTCGTGCTGTGCTGCCATGACGACCATGTCCCCTCCGCTTACGTTTTTCCTCCTGCTTTTCCGATTGGCTCAGAGCTCTTTCCCAGAGGAGCCTGGTCCTCTAAGCTATGCTCCCTTAGAGGGTAAGTGTCCTTCTGTGTGTGTGTGTGTGTGTGTGTGTGTGTGTGTGTGTGTGTGTGTGTGTGTGTGTGTGTGTGTGTGTGTGTGTGTGTGTGTGTGTGTGTGTGTGTGTGTGTGTGTGTGTGTGTGTGTGAGCGTGTGTGTGTGTGTGTGTGAGCGTGTGTGTGAGCGTGTGAGCGTGTGTGTGTGTATAAAGAGTGTGTATGTTTGTATGTATGTATATATGTATGTATTTCTTTATGTATTTATGTATGTATGTATGTCTTTATGTATTTATGTATGTATATGTATGATGTTAGTATATGTATGGTGCCAGTGTATTGAATCAGTATGTACATATCTGTGCAGAAAGGTCAGAGTTCACAGCCTCAGTCTGGAGCTGTTTTAACACCAAACAGCCATTTCACTATAAATAAATAGCAGCACTGCGTTTCTCCTTGAATGCAATATTATGGATCCACGACGTGAGGTCATTACTTTGCTGTTGTTTTATTGGTTATTTGACTAAGCATCAATCTGGTTCAAGGGGAGGGGGGAGAGGTGAAGGGAGATGAGGACACAAATTCAGCCTGAGATGGAGATAGAGATGGAGATAGAGGGAGTTATATAGACAAAAAGGTAGCGAGAGAGAGATAGATAGAGATCAAAGAGGAGTAAAGGGAAAAATCAAGAGGACAGATGGGTCGATGGAATTCAGAGAGGTGGTGATAGACGGCCAGACAGACGGATGGATGGGGGTTATTATGTTGCTCCCTGCAGTCAAGGACAAGGAGACAGAGGTCCCACTTAATCTCCTGAAGAAGTGTCCTCTCCCTTGCCCCTGCAGTGTCCTGCGCCCTCATGCATGCTGTCTGTCTCCCCCCTTCTGCCTCCCCCTCTGCCATGCCCCTCTCAGAGTTGTCTTTCTAATCCTGGAGGAGCCGTTCGATGTACAGCACAAATGAAAAGAAAACCCCACATAGACATACTGTAGATACAGATTTCAAATGGTATTGGTTCTTTCATAGACATACTGTAGATACAGATTTCAAACGGTATGGGTTCTTTCTTAATCATTTAATTGTTCCTCTCTCCATTACCGCATATGTGAGGATAAAATACTAACAGCCACGTTCTGTATCTCTGTTAGAAATGGAATTACATGTCTGCCTATAGGAATGTATTGACAGAGTAACATTTGTATACATGGCCAAAGTAAACATTCCACACATGAAAGTTTAAAAAGGATAAAGCTATTTCAAAGGTTATATTATTGGCTTTGTACATCAGGTGAACAATTTGCAAATAGAGCATAACGCCAAGGGGAACATAGTACTGGTCATGTATACCATGCTGAGCTCCAGGGGCTGTCCTTTTGTCATGGCAACGGGTCTGCTATGATTGGACATTCCTATGTTTTCCCTTTGGTCTGTCTTCTCTTGGTTGGGTCTGACACGCTGTCTCTCTCAGTGGTGAGGCGATATCCAGTGTTTGTGGGTCGAGCTCATCGTTCCTCCCCGAGACAGGAGCTACAGATCCAGACGGTCCTCCAGGTCAACCGCACGCTCTACATTGGAGCCAGGTGAACAACAACCATGACCTCTGACCTATAGGCCCTTATCTCATAACCGTCCCCACTGTTGTGTGTCTACTTTCATGTTCATTATAATGAGGGACGCGCTAAAGCCTAATGATCCGTTCTGCATTCCTCCTTCTGATGTTAAAACAGAGATGACCTGTACAGAGTGGAGCTGGACAATATGTCAGGGGACGAAATGTTCTTCAGTAAGGTGAGACGGAGAGACACAATCGCACATACCGAGTCTGTGACCTCACCGGTGTCACACACACCTCTGATTAAATCAGATCCCTTAGGTCATGTCATTATGTGTTTTTCCTGCTAGAAGCGAACATGGGAATCTAATAAGAATGACATCAGAGTCTGCAGGATGAAGGGCAAACATGAGGTAGGTTCCATCCCTGCGGCCATTGGGATATTTATCATTGTACACCTTTGAACACTCAGGTTCAGGTGGTCATTAAATCCCCCAGACACACACCTGCACACTGCTGCCCACCCACACACACTCACATTTAAGGGAACTTTATCTGTCTCGTAACCATGAAACATACACTCTTTCGAACTCACCGCACACGCAGACATGCTATAGCTATAATACACATGTGCTTGGCTGCCCACACACAGAGGATGCGTATCCTCACTAGATTGACCTGTGACCTCTCGGCCAGGTGTATCTATCCAGACCAGGGGAATGTGGATCAGCTCTCCCCAGGATAGTGTTTCCTGTCAGAACCCAATAAGCTGTTGTCCGCCAGTGCGAATGTGATACCTGATCAACCGATTTGAGTAATGAGTAAAATAAGGTTATATGATTACAGACAATAAGAAAGAGATGAGGGGAAGAGAATATATGAGGGGAAGAGAAAGAGATGAGAGGAAGAGAAGGAGATGAGGGGAAGAGAATATATGAGGGGAAGAGAAGATATGAGGGGAAGAGAAAGAGATGAGAGGAAGAGAAGGAGATGAGGGGAAGAGAATATATGAGGTGATGAGAAGATATGAGGGGAAGAGAAAGAGATGAGAGGAAGAGAAGGAGATGAGGGGAAGAGAAGATATGAGGGGAAGAGAAAGAGATGAGGGGAAGAGAAAGAGATGAGGGGAAGAGAAGAGGGGTATATGGAGTTATATATACAGGGGTATATAGAGATGTATATAGAGGGGTATATGGAGTTATATATACAGGGGTATATAGAGATGTATATAGAGGGGTATATGGAGTTATATATACAGGGGTATATAGAGATGTATATAGAGGGGTATATAGAGGTTTATATAGAGATGTGTATAGAGGGGTATATAAAGGTTTATATATAGGGGTATATAGAGGTGTATATTGAGGGGTATATAGAGGGGTATATATAGAGATGTATATAGAGGGGTATATAGAGGGGTATATATAGAAGGGTATATAGAGGGGTATATAAAGGTTTATATAGAGGTGTATATAGAGGGGTATATAGAGGTGTCTATAGAGGGGTATATAGAGGGGTATATAGAGGTGTCTATAGAGGGGTATATAGAGGTGTCTATAGAGGGGTATATAGAGGTGTATGTAGACGGCTAGAAGACCCCAACCCCAGATAAAAGGAGAGAGAGCCAGAGTGGTGAGTCGCTGTAGAGCGTGGGAGAGGGTGCATTAAGGTAGACAGATGAAAGGAGAGAGGAAGAAAAAAACATCAAGGTGTGAGGCCGTCAGTTTGAGGGGGAAGGAGGGAGGGGTGTGAGGGTGTACTTCCTCAGTGTGTCTATTGCAGAGGAGCAAAGATACTTCCAAGTCACACAAACCCCCAAAGGAGCTCATAAAGCCTCAGTGCTGTGGTGTGTTCAGGCTAGAAGATAATATGTGTGCAGTTATACCTTCCTGTAAAAACGTACGGAGAGAACATCTGAACAGTGTGCTGCATATTATGGACATAAAGGAGATTTAGAGTAATTTCCCTGAGGCTTAAGTTTAGTGGTGGTTTTCACCTTTGACATTGTTCAGTCCAGCTCAGCATTCATTGCACATGTAGCTAGCGTGTAAAGTTAACCTCTCCTCTCCAAGTCATGGGTTCTTGTCTCTGTCTTCAGGGGGAGTGTCGTAACTTCATCAAGGTGTTGTTGAGTCAGCATGGAGGACTGTTTGTCTGTGGAACCAATGCCTTTAACCCTCTGTGTGCCAGCTACACTGTGAGTACAGTCCGTCTGTCTTCCTGTTTGCATGTTTCTGTCTGTCCTTTATATGTATGAAACGCTGCTTTAATCATGTTGTTTGTTTTCCAGAAAGACACTCTGGAGATGGTGGGGGAGACGATTAGTGGGATGGCTCGATGTCCTTATGACCCAAGACATGCCAACGTCGCTTTGTTTGCAGGTACCACCATTTGCATCATGCTTATCATTTGTTGATAATATATTTACATTCTGTAGAAGACTATAAATGTCCATGTATGATGTGATGGAACTGTGAGGAGAGGTTTGATTACCCCTGGACCCCAGTACCTCTGTACCCCTTTACCCCTACACCCGGTACCCCTGCACCCCTGCACCCCTTTACCCCTACACCCAGTACCCCTTTACCCCTACACCCGATCCCCCTTACCCCTACACCCAGTACCCCTTTACCCCTACACCCCTTTACCCGTGCACCCCTTTACCCCTGCACCCGGTACCCCTTTACCCCTACACCCAGTACCCCTTTACCCCTTTACCCCTACACCCCTTTACCCGTGCACCACTTTACCCCTGCACCCCTTTACCCCTACACCCCTTTACCCCTACACCCAGTACCCCTTTACCCCTACACCCCTTTACCCCTACACACAGTACCCCTTTACCCCGGCACCCCTTCACCCCTATACCCGGTACCCCTGCATCCCTTTACCCCTACACCCGGGTACCCCAGTACACCTGCACCGCAGTACCCCAGTTTATGTTGAATATGTTTCTTGTGTTTACTCTCTCTCTCTCATGCTTTCTCTCTCTGCCTCTTTTTTCTGTATTGCTATCTCTGTCTCTTTTTGCCTTGATCTCTCTCAGAGGGCAGTCTTTTCACCGGTACTGTAACTGACTTCCTGGCGATTGACGCAGTGATCTATCGTAGCCTAGGCGACAGCCCCGCTCTCCGCACCGTCAAACACGACTCCAAATGGTTTCGAGGTACGCTGACATGTTCCTGCGTGTAACTGAAAGGGTGGGTCACCTCTCAGGTGATGAACTCCCCGTGACCGTAACATAACTGCTCTTACGGTTAACTCAAACCTCTATTGTGTTGTGATCCTTATATCCTAAGAGTGGGCGGAGGAATGTGATTGGCCATCTCTAGGTGCTAGGTAAAATGTACCGCATTCATCCAGTCTTTTCGAGTCAGACCAGACCAACAGATCAAGGACATGAAATTCTCCTGAGAGTTAAATAGGGCATTGAGCTGTGGATATCAGAGAGACCAAAGACATACAGATGAGTGAATGACTGCTCTGTGCTTGTCACTGATGATAAATTAAACAGGGCATGAATGCTTAATGGTTGGTCCCAGAGAGCGGCAGCCATATTGATGTGTTTGTTGTTGTTTCAGAGGGGTGACACCTTGTGGATCGGCACCAAATAAAGAGTTGAGTGTGCTCTCTCTGAGGTGTTCACCTGCAGAGTGACGAAGAGCGGGAGTGTGTGTTTGCAAATGTGCGTACAGGAATGTGTATGTGTGTGTGTGTGTGTGTGTGTAGATGACAGCTTGTCTCTCTTCTCTCAGAGCCCTTTTTCGTGAGCGCAGTAGAGTGGGGACCTCACATCTACTTCTTCTTCCGAGAAATGGCAATGGAGTTCCATCACCTGGAGAAGGTACAGTACACACACACACACATACACAATTCTAATTTATACATCACATACATGATTTCCAAGTCACGATAAAGCAAATAGTGTGTGTGTGTGTGTGTGTGTGTGTGTGTGTGTGTGTGTGTGTGTGCAGGTCATGGTGTCCCGTGTTGCCCGGGTGTGTAAGGGGGACATGGGAGGGTCCCAGAGAGTGTTGGAAAAACAATGGACATCGTTCCTGAAGGCCAGACTGAACTGTTCTGTTCCTGGAGACTCCCACTTCTACTTCAACCTTCTGCATGCCACTAGCCCCATACTCAACATGAACGGACGGGATGTCATACTGGGACTGTTCTCTACACCACCCAACAGGTACATACACACGCACACACACACACACACACTCACACACACACACACACACACACACACACACACACACACACACACACACACACACACACACACAGACTCACACACACACACACTTACACACACACACACACTTACACACACACACACACAACACACACACACACACACTACATTTTCTTTCTCCTCCCTTTCTCTCTATCTTCTCTCTGTCTCTTTTTCTCTTACTACCTTTCCTCTTCTTGTCTTTTCTCATTCTTCTCCCCCCTCTCTCCCCCTATCTCCCTCCTATCTTCCCCCTATCTCCTCCCTATCTCCCCCTATCTCCCCCTATCTCCCCCTATCTCCCCCTATCTCCCCCTCTCCTCGCTATCTCCTCGCTATCTCCTCGCTATCTCCCCCTATCTCCCCCCTATCTCCTCCCTATCTCCCTCCTATCTCCTCCCTATCTCCTCCCTATCTCCCCCTATCTCCTCCCTATCTCCCCCTATCTATCTTCCCCTATCTCCCCCTATCTCCTCCTTCTCTCCCCTCATTATTTCTCCCTATTTCTCCTCTGTTTCCGTTCTCCCGGGCAGTATTCCTGGTTCTGCTGTGTGTGTATTTGACATGCAGCTGTTGGCACGGGTGTTTGAGGGAAGATTTAAGGAGCAGAAATCTCCCGAGTCCATTTGGACTCCGGTACCTGATGAGCTCGTCCCCAAACCCAGGTAACTCCACAGCAAATCAAATGTTATTATACTGTATTATTGCAATGCTATTGTTCTGACAAGCAGAAATTGTACACCTTATTTTTGTCCCTGTTCTCCCTCCGTAGGCCGGGTGGTTGTGCCGTGCAGGGCTCTCCATTTAGCTCGTCCAAAACTCTGCCGGATGAGGTGCTGAATTTTGTCAAGACTCATCCCTTAATGGATGAGACCATACCCCTGGTGGGGAACAGGCCCTGGGTAGTCAAGACGATGGGCAGGTAGGGCAACACAAAACACCCAAACACACTGATCAACTTTCCTTAAACCGTCCTTAAATTAATTACATTTTCTCACACTTCAGAAGTGATCGTGTTTAGTTGAATTCATATATCCAGTATTGATATTGTCTCTACTTTTCCATCTCCATCTCTGGCAGGTACCAGTTAACAGCCATGGTGGTAGACACAGAAGCTGGTCCCCATAAGAATCGCACTGTTTTGTTCCTGGGCTCCACACGAGGAACTGTCCTCAAATTCCTTATCTTCCCCAGTGAAGAAGACTCTGCCACACACAGCAGTGTCTTTCTGGAGGAGGTGGAGGGGTTTAACCCTGAGAAGTGAGTACAGGAAAGAAGCCACACTCCCTTGTGCTTGTTGCAATCTGTTGGATTAACAGCTGTATCCACAATGCTTGTTGTGACATTGCTTTCAAAACCTCTCTTTTTGCAAAAGCAGCAATCACCTTAATGGCAATCCCTATATTTCTCCCTTAGACAATAGAAATCAATGAAAATACTCACCGGAGGCATCAATCTCTCTCCCTGTCTTTTTTCTTCCTCCCTCTCTCCCTCCCTCTCCCCCTCTCTCTCTCTCTCTCTCTCTCTCTCTCCTCCCTCCCCCTCTCTCTCTCTCTTTTATATATATATATATCTTCCCTGTCTCGTTAACCCTGCCTCTGCTCTACTCCCTCCTCTCTCCCCTTATCTCTCTCTCTGTGTCTAGGTGTGGAGAGGACTCTGTCCAGGCCAGACAGTTGTTGTCTCTGTCCCTGGATCGTCTCAGTCACACCCTGCTGCTTGCTTTTCCTTCCTGTTTGGTCAGACTTCCAACAGCACGATGCCATTTACACTCACGCTGCATGAAGTGAGTAGAAAACACACACTCAGGGTTAACCTGGGGTTAGGGTTAAACTGGGGTTAACCCTATGACCAGTTTAACCCTAATCCCAGTTTAACCCTTACCCCAGGTAAGGGTTAAACTGGGGTAAGGGTTAGACTGGTTTTAGGGTTAAACTGGGGTAATGGTTAAACTGGGGTTAGGGTTAAACTGGGGTTAGGGTTAAACTGGGATTAGGGTTAAACTGGTCATAGGGTTAACCTGGGGATGGGGTTAAACTAGGATTAGGGTTAACCTGGGTTTAGGATTTACCTGGGGTTAGAGTTAAGATGGGGTGTGAACATGAACCCTGTACATACTTTAGTCAACCAGAACTCTCACAATTATATTTTATTTTACCAAGGAGCTGCCTGACCTCCAGAGATCCTTACTGTGGCTGGACCAGAGGCAGCACCTGTGCCTTCCTGAGACCAGGCACCAGGTAGGCACAGACCCAGGATCTGTTTAACCTGTTGTGGTCTCCTATGTGTTTTCCAATGACCTGTCCATTTACAGTCTATCTATGTCCTATTGCAGGCTGCCCTTTCAACAAGACATTGAGTATGGCAACTTCTCCCACCTTGGAGACTGTGATGGTAGGTTCACTTCAGCCTGTAGGACAGTGGGTACAAACTGTTGTTTCTTTCACTAAATACTCCATCTAGTGGCTCAATCGTGCATTAAAAGTGTTTGCTACACGACAATGCAATTTAAATATTTGTTTTTACAAATGCATTTACTCAATTAAAATCCCATTAACAACACTGGAAAACCTAACACAGATACTACACACTATGCATTGTGTCGTGTGTGTTTAGGTCCATGTGAGTATTTGCATTTACAGTGGTGACATGACATTGTCATGTTTTCAGTTTGAGCAGCAAAATTATTTTTTAGTGCAAAAGGTCAAGGATTTGATTTCTCACTCCTCAGATTGCTGTCTCTCAGAAGCTACCCAGCATGACAGATTTTAATTGTCTGCCGGCTTCACTAAATGAAACTGATTGGTTGACAGAGGAGTGAATGTTTGATCAGTGAAGTAAAGCTTTCTGGTTCACAACCCAGCAATCTCACATGACCAAGCCATGTTCTTACTGTTCAGCTGTCAACCATTGCCTGCTACAAGTACCGGCCGGAAAAACATAAAATGACCAAACTCAGTATGCAAAGTAATGGTGAAAGCTGTAATTCTGGCTATTTGAGAAACATCTTCAATTGTTAAATTCACATCTCAAATCTGTCAGGTACAATGTCTGCTTCTCATCAGAAAACTGTTCCAGGGCCTCAAATCTGTGCTAACCCCAATTCTACAGTGCAATCTCAATATGTTTTATCGCAGTTCTATAATCTAGTGATTTCAAACCCCCTGTTGTCAGAAAATTACAAAATGATGTAATTTATTTTAGACGTCATCTGATTAACCAAAACATTATGACCACTAACAAGTAAAGCAAATTACATTGATCTTCTAACAAGGGCACATGTCAACTTCTGGGTGGGTTAGATGGTCTGCGAACAATCAATTGTTGTAGTGTTGGATGCAGAAGAAATGTGCAGGAGTCAAGAACTGAGTGACTTTTAAATGGGCCAAGGTATGATGGCCAGATGACTGGGTCAGAGCATATTGTGTGGTGCTCCAGTGGCGAGTACCTAACAACATACAGTGGTTCTAGTTGTGCCAAACCACAACGGTGACAGGGTGTTGGGAGCCCACGGCTCATTAAAGTCACTGAAAACGTATCTACCTAAACATTGTTGCAGTCCAGGTACACCCCTTCATGGTTATGGTATTCCTTGGTGGCAGTGGCCACATTTAGCAGGATAGAACGCCCTGCCATACTGCACATATGGCTCTGGAATGGTTTGAGGAACATGATGAAGAGTTTAAGATGTTTCTTTGGGTTCCAACTTCCCCGGATCTCAATCTGGTTGAACATCTGTGGGATGTGCTGGACCATCAAGTCTGATCCATGACGGCTCCACTTCACAACCAACAGGACTTGAAGGATCAGTTATGAATGTCTTGGTGCCAGATACCACATCAGTTATGAATGTCTTGGTGCCAGATACCACATCGGTTATGAATGTCTTGGTGCCAGATACCACAGGACACATTCATATTAGACATAATCTCTTGGTGCCAGATACCACAGGACACAGTCAGGGGTCATGTGGAGGTCATGCCTTGATGGGTGGGCGTTGTTATGGCGGCACGTGGAGCACCTACAGTATATATGGCATATTGGTCACCAGTGTATAATATCTCATATATTTAACCTGCTATGAATGTTCTTCCGCCAGGACATTCTATAGTCATGTAATATCTCACTCGAGAACCCTTAATAGTACCAGAACATTTGCTTTCTAACCCAAGTAGTCAGGTTTACAGCAGTGGACGCCTCAAGCCAGACCCAGAAATAACGTCGGTTGACATGCAGATGTTGGTGATCTGAGCCGTGGAATTATAGAATAAAAGAAATAATGTGTTTTAGAGAGGAACCCGCTGGCAGAACCAGAGCCTTCGTGATCACAGAATGGAAACTCTGAGTGGACTTGTTCTGTTTTAGTGTTTTCCTCCCACTAATGACAAGAACAGCTATAAGCTCAGCCTGCAGAACCCCAAGGATGTGCTGGAGTTACAGGTTAACTGAGAACCAAAGGAAAAAACATCTTCCGCTATGATGTAACGAATGTTTTGATATATTACAGTAACACACGAGGCTCTCGGATAATGCAATATATCCCTGAAGTGGAAAGATTATCTGATCTTGTCGAAATAAAAAATGAAATCCATTAAGTGTTTTTTTTTACCGTCTGTATGATGACTGGAGACATGATCTGTTTGATAAATAGGGTCTGGTGTTCACCCTGAAGTGTTCTGGCCACAGAATGAATACACACTTGTTTTTCAGCGAGAGATTTTTTGAAATTGCCCCATTTATTTTCAAAGCCTGGCAGAGAGGAAGTATAATGTTTGTGTTGTGTGACATGGTGAAAAATGTGTCTTACTTTCATTGGAAATGTATTTTCTCGAACGTCTATAATTCGTTTAAAACATCGTGTTTAAGAAAGTATCATTTGTTTTTGAATTTGAGGATCCCAGGAATAACCCAGTTCTAATGTCCCTAACTTTAAATCCCATATGGGAAGTGTACCAATGTACCAACGGTATGTTACAGCATGGAAATACAATGAGTCCATTCATCATATAGGAATGATGCCTTTAATATCTGGTAAATCATGTTAAAATGACAATGCCAGGTGCATAGGGAGTTTAGTGAAGGATTATATATGAGGTATATGATGGTAAAGGGCTGCACACGTTTCTCCCAGTAGTGGTGTTATTTTGTCCTCTCCATCCTTATGAGTCCTGTCTCTGTTGTTCCATTCAGGTGTCATCCAGCAGAGTCTTCTGATCGAACCGGAAAGCCTGGTGTCCCTCAACCTGCTGGTGGCATCTGCAGTCTCAGCCTTCACCATCGGGGCGGCGCTGTCGGGCCTGGCTGTCTGCTGGATCATGGCCCACAAGCCCGGCAACCGTCGCCACGGCAACACGCCCCCACAGTCTAGCATCCAGCGCCGCGAGAGGGGGATGTTGACGTCAGGTGGAGGGATGGGGGGCTCGGTCCTCAGTGTGACGCGTCAGGGAGGAGGGGACAGACCCTGCTCTCAGGGCGGGGACACCCTGTTTGTGATGCCCAACGGCTGGGTGAAGTCAGGGGAGCTGGACCCCGGGTTCCTGCCCACTCCGGAGCACACGCCCCAGCAGAAGAGACGTGGACTCAGGCTCTCAGATTCTGGATCAGGGGGGTGGGACAACAGCCAGACCTATCTGGGTGGGAGTACCATGGGGCTGGCCTCCCCCTGTCCTCTGCCTTGCCCCCCACATCCCTCCACCGCCGTCTACCTAACCACCAGACTTTTCCAGGGGGGCGGAGGGGGGAGGCACGGGGCTGAGGAGCGAGGAAGAGGAGGGGAGACACCACGCCAACATTACGTGTGCTTGAGCAAGCCCCAGGGGAACAAAGGAAGAAGTGGGACCCCAAAGTCAGCGCTCCGCAAGTCAGCTGGGGAATACGTGTACCCCATGACCCCCCAAGACTCACCAGATCGGAGGAGGGTTGTGTCAGCCCCCAGCGCCCCCATGGAGTTCGGGGAGCCCCTCCCTCTCCGCTGGCCTCCCCAGGAAGGCTACATCCTCAGCAGCCAGGGCATGATTCCTGTACCGCCGTCCTCCATACCCTCCCAGAATGGTCAGCAATATGTGGCCCAGCACCACACCCCTGGGCCAGGCAGGGCTCAGCTGAGAGGTGTCCTGGGTAGAGGAGAGCTGGGAGAGCTGGTGGATCTCAGCCAGCTGCTGAGTAAGAAGAGTTCTAATGAGAGGACTCACAACGGGCAGTGATGAAGAGGGTGAAAAGCCGGGTGAAACCCCAGGCACTGCTTTAGACCATATTAGTCTACAGCTCTCCCTCTTTCTATGTTCTACCTTCTACCTTCTCTCTCTCGCTCTCTCTCTCCCTTTCACCTTCTCCCTATCTCCCTCCCTCTCTCTCTGTCACCTTATCTCTGTCCCTCATTGTCATTCAGTTTTCCTGATATCTCCGTGTTTCTCTGGCATGGTGCTCCGGTTGGTCTCTCTGTGACTAGTTGTTACTGATGTCACTCAGATCCTGCTTGGCTGTGATTGGTCCGAGCCAGTGAGGTTGTTGCTGTGTCTGCATTGCAGAGTTGCCTCTCCCTTCTGGCAGCTGTGAGAGGCGAGTAGGAGAGGCAGAACAAGAGAAATAGAGAAAGAGATTGAAATATAGGTGAGAAAGAGGGAATGGACAGGTAAAGAGAGAGGGGAAATAGACTGTTTCCTCGACTGTGGAACTATTACGCGTCTTATAAAGCACGTTAAGAGAGAGTCGTAATCAGGAAGCAACGTTTGGAGAGACCCAGCAACGGACAACTCTGACAGGCTTCCCTACGGGTTAAAAGGAACTGACCAAACAAGATGGCCGCTGTCAGGAGTCAGAAGACATTCCAACACAATTATCTTGGCCCACTGTCAAGTGCACACTGAGTGACCCTCTCCACACTGGGACATAGGTTTGAAAGATGCTCAAGCATCTTACTGGAACTGAATAAAACAGACAGTGATCAGCATCAGTGTTCAGCAAAACACATCATTCTGACTCAACGTGACAAGAATACCTGATGAAGGCGGTCAAATGGAAGTGACAATTAGGATTTAATAGCCCGGATTTATGAGTCTCCCGACACACACACACACACACATATTTCAAATAGCTTATTTGAGCCCAGAAATGAAGGTAACAATTATAAAAGTACTTGGAATATTTTTATTGTCTTTGTTTGCAGGGGCACGTTAAGGTACAGATATCATGTCTTTTTCCACACTCAAAGGCTGTTTATATGGAGCAGTACTTTGCCAGCTGTTCACTTCTGACTTAAGTAGGCGTTGGACTGTGCTGTTAGCCGATGAGTGGCAAGAAAGCCCCCAAGCAAATTGGCCAGCATCGGCCAGGTTGAGCTCCAGCGACTCCCACAAGCAGATCGGGGGGCGTTGCAAAACTAATGGTGGTCGTCTGGTGTGTCAGTTCGCCCTCACACGCGTTGATATATGTCGACCCTGGATGGAGGAGCTGTGTGGAGAAAAGCAGAAGGAAGTGTTTCGGACGCTTATGTGGAAAGATTTCAGTGATCTTGAACTCCTTGTAATTTATTTGGGGTTGTTGAAACGAGGCAAGATCGTTAAAACAACTGGATATGTTGAAATTGGGAGACAAAAAGAATCCAAATCCATATGACATGTTTACATGGGCCTGTTTATGAAGGTGACATACTGTCAGCCTATGAATTTGGCCCATACTCCTGGATATCATCATTGCCATGGTAACCAAGTCTGGTGGAACTTCTGGGTCAGATACTAAAGCGCCTCATCTGCAAACGCCTGTTCTATGTAGCTGTCCAATAAACGGCAGCCTCCAGACTGAACACATCCCTGTGGCCCCTTTTAAATACAACAACTTTCAGACATCATTATTATCACCTGAATACACATAAACACACACACACACACACTCTGATTTACAGCCTGGTTTTAATATAGACTATAACCCTGACTGAGAAGGAAGCAGACCGGGTCTGGAAGTCAGCACTATTCATGCCAGCCAGTCCTTCTCTCTACCTTCTCTCTGATGATGTGGCAACATTTTATCCCTCCATCAATCCACCCCTTCACTCCATCACGCACATTCATCCACTCCTTCACATTTAATCACTTCATCCATTAACTCCATCGTCTTTCACTTCATCCCTCCATTCTTTAACTCCATTGCCCCGTCCCTCCAGTCTTTCACTTCATCCCTCCATTCTTTAACTCCATCACTCCATCCCTCCAGTCTTTCACTTCATCCCTCCATCCTTTGGCTCCATCACTCCATCACTTACACTCCATATACGTTTTTAATCACAGGCTTCTGGAGGTGATGCACCGTGTGAAGTGAATGGCAAAGGATTTGGTTGGGCAGCGTGTGTGTGTGCATGTGTGTACGTGTGTGTGTGTGCACGCATCTTGCATCATGTGTCTGTGTGTACAGATGGACTGACTATGTGTGTACAGTCACTGTGATTGAGATTTAAATGACTTTTCTAACACGCACTCAATGATACTGGTCATTCTGCGTTTACAATAAGATAATATATTCTACATCTTAATTTGTCTTATGAGAGATGTTTCATTACAGTAAAAGAACAAGAGAGATGGGGATGATGGAAATAGACGGATAAAATAAGAAAGACAGAACAGAGAAACAAGACAACAGGACAAAGAGACAAGAGCACAGGACAGACAAGACATGAGACAAGAAGAAAAACAGCAGAGGTAAGAAGAAAGACAAAACAGGGATGAAAAGATGAAAGACGAGACAGAAATAATAAAATCCGCAGTTTCAGTCACCATTTCAGTAAGAGAACTATTTCAGTTATGTTGTGAACCTGAGCAGCAATGACTTGTTTTTAATGGTGTGACGTGTGACTGGACCCCAGGCACCTGTGTTACTATAGGAGCTGCACAATAACGGCAGGTCTTAAATCACATAACAATCTACATACAGTAGTGGAATGTATTGCACTGAATAAAGAATACGCTGTGTCGTTCAAGATGCAGCCATGTTGACAAACACAATTATAAACACACCATGCTAATGCCAATTCCCTCTGTCTCAGAAACAATGTGCCAATGTACTGAACTCTACTGTTGGGTGACATATCATGTTTTCAAGTGCCATACGGTCATTTTATATATTACAAATTTGATCCTGGGATGTTGTATACATTTTTTTCGAACGTGTACAGTGTTACGTCATGTGTGCAATCATCAGGAACTTCACGATGTCGCCTTCGGATAATCCATTGAATGTTTGTTTTCATCGATAACTCTTCGCCTTTGCTGCTCTCATACATTTGACACACTTGACTTGAAATGCTGGTAAGTCTGAAGTATGTTTCTAAACAAAACATCTTCAGAATTTGAGGCAGTTGTTATTGAAACGCTTTAGCACTGCATTGATTGTCCCATACCTTCACCTAACTGCCATAGAGAGAAATGTTCTGGTCAAAGGCTACATCCTGAATGAATATAGTCATTTGTTCATAATGCTGTGCAGTAATACGTCATGGAAAAGCACAATAACTTTTCTTTGTCTCATTTGAAAAGGAATGTATCTACTGTATATTCTTGTAAATATTCAATTTAACAGTATGTCATACATTTGGTTTTGAGGATCGGTTTTTCATACTTGACACAGGCCTTTTTCTGATGTGCGGTGGAGCCTGCTGTAAGTGAGATGGAAGGCCAATTAGTACAATATTCAGACCACGTACCTTTATATGCTGAGGGAAGCTGTTTTGGGTTCTTTAAATTCGAGCAGCAGGCTTGTCCAACTGTATGAGAAAAGTCTGCAGTTGATTTGACTTATGACTTAAGGCTGTACACACACTGGGGTGGTTTTGGGATGGTTTCGTGGAATAATCCTTGCCTGGGACTTAAAAATCCAGCTCATTGGAAAGATGTGAGAGTATACAGCAGCAGTAAGTCATTGTGGAGACCCAGTTATTATTTTATCTATTATTCTAATAAAACCTTAAGATATATTCATCTATGTTGTATCTTTGCACATTGTTCATTTTGCTAATGTGGTATGTCACTCTAAAATGTGACTGAACATTTCCTTAATGTTGTTACATTTTTTATGAACACTTTCTAAAGTGACATGTGGATTGAAGGCATAGCAAGAAAGAGAGATAAGTAAAAATAAATGTTAGAGAGAAGACCGAGAAGAGTTATAAGAAAAGGTCAGGATGAAGAGATAAAAAGAAATGCAGAACAGGTCATAAAAAAAGACAAAACAGAGTAATAAAAGACGAAACAGAGTGATAACAAATACAAAACAGAGGGATACAAAAGACAATGGAGAGTGAACATACAGGACAGAGAAATAAGACAAAACAGAGTGACAAGAAAGACAGGTGTGAGAAATAAGACAAAACAGAGTGACAAGAAAGTCAGGACAGAGAAATAAGCCAAAACAGAGTGACAAGAAAGTCAGGACAGAGAAATAAGACAAAACAGAATAATAAGAAAGACTGGAGTGAGAATGAAGACAAAACAGAGTGACGACAAAACAGTGACAAGCAAGCACGTTTATTTATATAGCACAATTCATACATAAAAGCAATTCAATGTGCTTTACAGAGGAAAATAATAATAAAATACATGCATTTTATAACAACCTTTAATGCTGAAGTGACGGCATATGCAACCTAGGGCTCCCCTGTGGGAGAACGCTGGGCAGAGCCATCTACAAAAAACCTGTTTACCACCAGGGTCACCAAACGGGAGGGCGTGTCCTCACGCTTCACTTATCCAAAGTCCCTCACGTAGACACGCCTCTCTGATGGCCCTCGCTGCCAATCCAACTTCTGACACCAATGTAGCTTCCGGCGGGGGAATCGAACCAGCGCCAAGAAAGACAGGACAGAGAAAAAAGACAAAACAGAACCTGTGTTTTGTCTATGGAATTATTGACTCCATGGCATCAGTAGCATTGTCATGGCCACTTACCACTGACAGGTATCCATGAAGAGTGGCAAGGCAGAGGATAAGTAGTACTGTTATTAAATACTGGCTCATAGTGTAAAACTACAGGACTGGCAGATCGGTAAAACATACAAGTGCGCGACTTAGCGATCCGGTAGGGACTCAACATCTGGTTGTCTCTTAAATACCTCCCTTGATAGGAGATCAGGTCCAGGTGTAGTGATGAGTAATCCTGAACAGGTGTGCAGGTGAACAAATCAGGGAGTCTTGAAAAATCAGGACATTATCCACCAGGTGGGGACAAAAACAGACAAACAGAAAACCCCAGACCCAACACCCAGCTCACGAACAGGGTTTGTGAAATTAATGACATTTCAACCATACAATTATTAGCATTGTATACAATCGTCAATATAACCATTTATAAAGTACATTACATTTTTATCTTTGAGACAACAACTGATCTTTAATGTTTTTATCTATCATCAGAAAAAACACTGGCCGGGTAGCACCTCTTACTGGAGATATCGATCAATAATAAATCATATTTATCCTCTGAAGTTAAAAGGTTCTTGGAGAACACCTTACATTGGAATTGTGTGGAAACCCTTATAAGTTATTTGAGGAATCATTGGAAAGGATATTGTAAAGAACTATTTATATTATTCACTCATAGAAGCATGAGAACAATACACATGCTCGACTTGGTTTTTCAGATGGTTTATTGAGGAACTTCAACAATTTTATTAGAATAATTATAGAGCAAGCTCTACTGAATCCCTAAGAGTCTTTTTATTTTATGTCAACAATCATCAACAACTTGTGAATACAACATCAATCCAATTTTAGACAGACCTAATATTGAATTGTTAGGTTGTTAACTCAGATTCTGGGGTATTTTCCCTACTGAGAGGTTTGTTGAAATATAGACAAAACATCTATCATTTATTCTGAGACAAACTGGAATTAGCCAGATAAAATCAGTGGCATATAATATTTTGGCATAAACTACCAAACCCAATTAAAAAAAATATTTTATTTGCAATTAGTATATTAACATGCATATTATTTGAGGGAAACACATGAATAGCCATGTGATTTAAATAATTAGACTTTTGTAAGTATTAATATTAAAGGCATTCTGATGCTATAGCACATTAAAACATGGCTAATATCTTTGCTTTCACTGCTAATTGACATGTTTCACTGCAGCAACGTGTTAATTTTTGTTATATGGATCAGAAGCAATCAAGATTTTTTTTTCAGTAAATGATACATTTAATCTAAATGGGCCACGTATCTGAAAATGATGAATGGTTGAAGGTAGGCATGGGCCACAGTTAAAAAAAGTTTAGGTACCTCTGACACGTTCATTCATATGATCACCACTAAAACTAGTCTTTATAACTGCAGATGCACCGAGTGAAAGCAAACTCACAGTCCGGACCCACTGATAATCATCTCCTATTTTGTGTTTTAGATTAGTGTAGGTCAAGGAGCTGAGAAACGGCCTACATTGTCCAACAGAGATGCTGCCTAAATGTTGTGAAGGAAACCGATATAGGTGGTACATTTTTGCTTTTAAATGTACTTCCACCAACCGCTGAAGCATTAGCAGACTTCCTCATATTAGTAACACATTACTTAATTAATAGGGATGGTATTCTCTCAGGTCAGCATTGTGTGTTGCTGTTTGGCTCCTGGTCTGCACTTCACATTCAAACCAATGTCCATTGACAATCGCACGTGGACGGACACATTTAGAGGTAACTCAGGACGCCTTCACTGCAGGTGCCATCTGCTGATTACCAGATGTGTATTGCAGACATGTGAGTGGTTGTGTAAGAACTCAAACCTCATATTCAATTTCATTGACATAACCAGCTGGTTGTCTGAGTCTGTATAACGCTGACACAGCTTGTTCAATTTTGTTGTAAACACACAAATGATTGGTTCATTTTGATTAGCTAATCAAATCGATGTCGCTTGCAGGTGGAGGCTACTGCTATTTTGTAAAAACCTATTTTTGCACAGTCTCTCAAATACTACACAGAAGTAGCATTTACAATAAGATGGCAGTTTTCAAGCCCTTCGTTGCAATGGGGTTTCCTTTTATTTGTTATCTGTATATCACAAAAATGTATTACTAATATAGTAACAAGGTTAAAACACAATGTAAAAATCTGCATGTAAACTTTATTGGATCATTGTGGGATAATGACAGTTTAAATGGTAGATAATCCAGTGAGCATGTTATCGTTTGCTGATCTGTTGATTTTAGAATAAAACTTTTTCAGCAGAAAGTAGTAACTAATAGAATCCAAAAAGCAGTTTGTTGTAGCGATCCATTCAGAAACCAGCCAAAAATCATGCACGAATTTGGCCAACCAGGTGCAACCAGCAGGGTTAGGAAACAGGTGCCTTAGAAGAAACCCAATGTGGATGGGTGTAAAACAAATCACAAAGACGATCAGGTTGGCTGTTATTATGCCAACAATGTTCTTCTTCAGCAAAGTGGTGTCCTCCTCATTTTTTTCCTTCCGCAGGACCATTATGGTCTGTATTGAACAGAACAATATACCTACGAGTGGTACAGTATACCCCAGCACTAAAAGAACCACAACCAATCCAACAGGCATCTGCGTAGATCTCTCAAAGCATGACCGCAGCTGGTCGGGTTCGTTGTTTATACAGAACATGATTGATAATACAAGTACAGAGATCCATATAATCACACACACGACCACGGCCACTTTCTTTGACATCAACTTGCTGCTCCGGAACGGAAACTTTACTGCCAGATAGCGATGGATACTGATAGCAGTAACAGTGAAGATACTGGTGTACATATTGACGTAATGAGTCGAGATGAGTAATGTGCAGAAGATGCTTTTTTCTAGACGACTGAATGCATCATAGATGCGGAACGGGAGGAAGAGGACCAGGGCACAGTCGGCGACAGAGAGGTTCAGCATGTATATGTGTGTTCCAGTCCACTCGGCCCGTTTGGTTATGATGGCCCGTAGAGCCGCGATGTTCAGTAGCAGGCCCACCACGAACACAACAAGATAAGCCCCACCCTGGACCATGTTGTAGGGAAATTCCACATGCCAGGTGTTGTTCATAGCTATGTGAGTTAACATTAGAAAGATGATTAGAAAAGTATTAAACGGTTGAGCTTTTAGACACTTTATTGAGACAAGCAGACGTTACGTTTATTTATTTTTTGCTATGTTTCTAAGACACTGTAACTATTTACTTCAGTGCCATTAAAACTTCCCCATTTCAACACCTGATATGAGCGTAAATACTAATAATAATGTACTTTCCTTTTTACATTTTCTCCTAATACTTCATTAGTATTCTGCCTCTATTTGTTACTTTTTAACGTATTTACTTGATTTACTATATATGGCATTTAGTTCCATGTTTTGATAATACAGTTTTTTATTAATAAAAATGTATTAACAGTTTTCAATAACAACAAGTGTAATTCGCTCCTTTGTTTTCACTTTCACTCTTGAATTGTACACTATCGCACTAATTGAAACGATTTAGAATCGGCTACTGTTGTGTGTCATTGCGTGATTGTAGGTTGAAGCACAAGTTCTGCTGCAGTTTGGCTTTCCATATTATCTTTATCAATTAAACATACATGGCTAAAGATTTGTCTTTACAAAGAGACATTTAATCACATAGTAATTCATTTTCATTACTAATCAAGATAAAACTATAAGATGGGTTTCTATTGTTACATGGGAATGAGAGTATTGAACTGATTCCTTACTGAATGAATTTCTCACACAACTGATAATGATAACATAATGATAGTGAGAAATTGATGCATTGATACATTTGCATCGATCACATCATTTAATATGTGCATAGTCTACATTGTTAAATATTTTTTACATCAAATATTCCTTACCTTTCAATGTAAACGTTCTTTGGTCCAAAATGTCAGATCAAGTTCCTTCTTTACAATGTGAAAACCAATCTGACGTCACTTTTTCCAGTTCTCTTCAGAAAGACCTTTTGACACAACGGTACGTGTCTCACAGCAACTATATGCTACAGGATGTGGGCGTCTAACACTCAGTTGCATAACGAGAATTTATTTGTTGTGTATCTTCATTGTAATAATTAAGAGAGAAACACAGTGAACAGACACAGGACGAAGTTATAGAGCTCTGGTGGGCATTTATTTATTCACAGCATACTGGTTTCTAATTTCTGTTCCTTTCTAACGCAAGTTGAGATTAATTTTTTTAATTTTATTTGACCTTTATTTTACCAGGTAGGCCAATTGAGAACAAATTCTCATTTACAACGGCGACCTGGCCAAGATAAGGCGAGAAAGTGTGCAAGACAACATACAATTACATAAGTACACATAAAACACAAGTGCAAAGATTACAAATTTAGGCACAATAGCTGGAAGGATTGGCGGCCGAATGATGTGCAGGCTTTTGGGGTGACTAAGGTGATGTACCTACTAGAGCGTCTACAGACTGCAGGTGGGTAGGGCAATGGTAACTATGGAGGTAAGGTACAATGGGACTTTGCCTAGCAGGGACTTGTAGACAAGTTGGTACCAGTGGGTTAAACGCCGAGTACTTAACGACGGCCAGCCGACTAACGTGTGAGGCTTGCAGTGGTGGGTGTTGTATGGGGCATTTGTTACAAAACGTATGACACTATGGTAAACCACATCCAATTTTTTCATCAGAGAGTTAGAAGCTGTTCTGTAGATGACATCGCCAAAGTCAAACATTGGAATAATAGTCATTTTCACCAGGGCAAGTTTGGTCGCCTGAGTGAAGGTGGCTCTGTTGCGGAAGAGGAAGCCAATTCTAGACTTCATTTTGGTCTTTAGTTTATTAATGTGAGGCTGAAAGGAGAGAGAGCTGTCTAACAAGATACCTAGATATTTGTAAGTATCAACAAATTCTAGTTCAGACCCATCTCGAGTGGCGATGCTGGGCAGACGGGCAGGTGTGGGCAGAGATCGGTTGAACAGCATACACTTAGTTTTACCAGAGTTAAACTGAAGGTTTAGGAAGGAATGTTGAATGGCATTGAAACTCTCCTGGAGATGTTTGAGCACCGTATCTAATGAAGGGCCTGATGTGTACAGGATGGTATCGTCTACATTAGGATGGATCTGAGAGTCACCAGCAGCGAGAGCCACATCGATGATGTAGAGAGATAAGTGTTTTACAATGCAATACATTTCTATTTTTGCTGTACACTGAGCCATTGTTTTAACCAATCAGTTCAGTAGCAAACTAATGTAAAACATCAGATGTAGTAATACATTGTTACGAGTGGGGGTGCAAAAAGGAGGAAGAAGCCAAAATGTTTTCACTCTCTCTCGTACTCACAAATACATATTAACATGACACGTAACAATACCACTCAAAGACACATGACACAGAGGGGGGATTTATATAGTCTGACCTAATGACGGGATTGACACCAGGCGTGTGTGATAACATGGCAATACAGGGATGGCTAGATGGCCGGCGACCACGAACGCCGAAGTCCGCCCGTCGATGCTCATGGAGCATGCCCCCCACAGGGGCAGTGTCAAAAAAAGGTAATTAATGACTCTGAGGAGGTCGATCAGGAAAAAAGCAGAAGAGGAAAGGAAGGTTAAAGTCATTGTATCATCTTTAAGAAGACCCAAGGTCAGACTGTTATGACTGACACGCTGCGACTCAAGTCAAGTTATCATTAAGAACCCTCAAGTTCTTCTAAACGCCTGGATGGCTCGATACCACTTGTTATGTCCGATAATGATACTGCAAACATGAGGATCTGCCGATATCGATACTAATACAATAACATATTTTCCTCTTTTTTATACAACTATGCTATTAATAAAACATTTGTTTTGATGCCAGTTGCTTAACCTAACCATCTAATCTCACGTTCTCGCTACCTATTCACCTGACACAATTTGCTTTTCGTACAAAACACCTCTCTTTACGGCATATCGCTCAATGCATTTAAATTATTGGATTAGAAGTCATTGTTGGCCGATATATACAATCCAGCAATATACTGACCTATATACTGACTGTCATGGATATTTTCGTCGTGATAGTGGAATAATTTAGAGAAAGTCTTCAGCGATTAAGTAATATTTACCTACCATCGCAACCTGTTACTATTATAAATGATTAATCACACCATAACACCCTGTCATAATCCTAATCTCCACTGTACTGCTATAGCCAAAACGCCCCATAATCCCATAATCTCAAACCATTACTACCCTCCTCTCATCCCCATCTCCCTAAACGAACTCTTCACTCCTCCATCCAAATGCACAACTGAATTATGTCTCCTGCTCTAAATCAGCGTTCGTATTCCTGATTCCATCCGTTCGGTTTACGTCACCTCTGTTATTCTGAATGTTTTGAGATGTTCCTCAGCAGCAGAACCACTGGTACTGTGGCAGTATATTCTGTCAGAGTGCTCTCCAGGACAGTTGAATACCCCAGCCCCTTTTAAAACTAACCCCCTGCCCTGATGTGATGTACAGAGAGTTTGTGTGTTTGTGTGTGCACGTGTGTGGGTATGTGTGTCCTGTAGTATTTAAGATAATCCTGTCAAACATGACAGTGATAGTGTCACGTTTTGGCACCACAAGATGGCCGTGCCCGTGAACGCCCTCTCTCCCATGTTTGGTGCACATTTGTTTCATTGTTTTATTGCCTTTACCTGTTTTCCTAATCACCATTTCAATCACCATGTTCCTCCTTTTCCAGTGTCTGTTGTCGGTCTTTGTGTCGTTTTAATCAATGTCGCATTTGCTTATGTCTTGTCTAGTGTTATTTCAATTTTAGTTACATTTTTATTCAATAAATGTCCTTCGTTCACCCTGAGTTTGTGTCTGTCTCCCAGTTCATGACAAATAGGTGCAGTACAATTGGTACTGGCTTACATTATGCAACACTGACATCAGCTAAACCTGTACTTTCTTGAGCTATTGTCAAGTCTATTTACATATTTACATGTCTATATGTGTATATATATGTATTATTACTTTTTGTTGAGTGTTATTTCGCTTCCAAATGGTTTAGTCCGATTTTAGTTCATTACATTCATTCGTATATATGTATATATATTTTTCATTAATACACAATTCTATATTGCTTTTCTAGTTTAACTTTTTGGTAAGAAATTGTAAATTGGATGCAGAAAAGTGCATAAATATGTATCAATAATTACTTTGGGGAGGACAAAATCCTATTGCTCTGGATTCTGCACAGTTGCCTTGCATGGAACATACAGATTGGGTCCTAGTGATTTCAGCTAACAACCTAAATGAATCAACAATTGCACTAACACATGCCTTCGTGTGTCATGAGGGATTTCTTTTAACGACCCTATTCGTGTACTGTTGAAGGTTAATACAACCCACAGCTAACCACACTCAATGCAGTACAAAGATTTTATGTTTGGTTGTTGACGGGTACAACCAAACATAAAAATATCACAGATTCTATTAATCATTCTGCAATGTAAACAGTTAAAAAATAAACCTGTAAACTCTTTAACAATAAAGTGTTCAACAATAAACCAACACCTTTTCAGTTGATCAAACAACAATCTGGTAAGCCTCAGAGAAATGCAGAACCGATTGATAACACACATTTAGTACTCTCTGAGCAACTCCTGGTTAAGATAGCACAAAAATAAAAACGAAAAATAATTCACATTTAAGTTTACCCACTATGTATTGTACCCATGAGACCTGACACGTGCGCAAGCCCACACAGGAAATCAGAGTGGAAAGTTTAAACCGACTCTCTGCGGCCTGAAGCGATGCTGCCTGCAGAAACGGCAAAGGTGTTAATGCTCACGTATCGCCAAGCGGACCATAGTGAGTACCATGTACGTGTGTCTGTTTGGACGGATCCAAACGGCCTGTAAATGCATTATAAAAGGCTTTACACAGGGACAATCCTCGGGGCGGACCGTCCTTAGTATCTACGTGAGGAGGAGATACGAGAGCCAAGAGAGATTGATCTGAACTATGTTGTCTATACTTCACAGAAAGAGTGTTTCTGTCCGATCTTCTTGAACTGTGTGAATCCATATGTACCTCAAAGGTCTGGACGTCTTGGCAACATGTTAATACAGAGGCCCCAGAGCAACAGGATGTCTCAAAAATCGACAACGAAATGAATTCTACCGTAATGTCACATCAGTTAGACTGCATAATGAGTCCCGTGCAACAGTGATACATCTGTAACACTTGTGCCGGACAGATTATTTGTTAGGTTTTTCTCCTTTTCGCAACGCTATCAAACATATTTACAAAGAAAATGCCGTCAGTATAGCTGCTTACCTTCTCCAAACAAGGTACAACTTCCAATGTGTTTAGTGTGTGGACACGTTTTTTCAAATGAGGCGATGAAACCCTCATGTCTGAAGGAGCATCTAACAAAGATCCACCCGGAAGTGGCTAACAAGGAGTGTCCCATCTTCCAGGCCCTCAAAGAGAAGCACGGTAAAAGCAGGCCTCAAGCAGTTAGGAGATGGCAGAGGGATTTTTGTGTTCATGATATCTGGAGACAAGAAGGGCCAGATCATTTTTAATGTGCTTCATACATATTTACAGGAAAAGTCCATCTCAATCACAAATATCATCGCGTGCGCCTATGATGGTACCCCCTCTACATGGTTGGCAGGTACCGTGGCTTCACTGTTCTGCTGAAGGAGCAGGTGTTATGTTGATATAAATAACGACAACTGCCAACTTTCAATGCATCAACTCACTCGTTTATTTTCCCGAACTCACACAGCCACAACGTACCTACGGTGGCGCACAGTGTCAGAATGCGCAAGGTAAAATGGGCATCCTGAATTACAGAACTAGAACGGTATATATGTATACTATATGCATTACGTGAACACAACAGCAGGTCCTGCTGGTTCTGACAGTGCTTTGTCTCGTGCACCGCCACTATCTTGTGGCCAAAAATGTAAAAATCCAGCTCTTCACGAATATCTCAATGTTGCAGTCATGGCAATTAATACAATCCAGACCCATTCCCTGAATGACGGACAGTTCTGACCGCTGTGCCAGGAAAACGACGAGCCATACAGGAGCATCTCATAGAGCTCCAGTGTGACGTAGAGACCCATGCAGGCTACCCTTCACTCCTCTGGCTGGGGCAGCATGTGGGCCAAATATGCCACATGTTACCCGGGACTTTGGGTGAAGACCAAGCTGCTTCTTCTTGCTTTTCCAACCACATAGTTGAGCAGGAATTCAGCCACATGCAGACCAAGTTCCGCAATCGATTGGACTTGATGGGTTCAGGCGCACTGCATGCGGCTAAAGCCTATCTCTCTGCAGCCCGTAGTGAAGAAACTGGCAGACAAACACCAGACGCAGGGCTGCTCTCACTAACATTTAAAACGTGCTTTCATTTCGTTAAACACCTGTAAATATGGGTTCTATTCACATGGCTTTTTGTTGCCTGGAAAAACAATACATCTGTTGTTTGTTATTCAATGATGCGCATTGTTGATTATTTTTGGTGATAACAATAGTCTCATAAATAACAATAATAGCAATAATAACGGTAATGACGGTTAATATTCTGGGCAATAGCCACATCTTATTTGATGGGGGGCGGTAAGGGACCTGGATAATGGATAGGGGGCGCTGGCCCAAACAAGGTTGACAACCACTGATGTAAAATGAGGATTATTTGACAAATGAAAAAATTGAAGGATTATTATATCACTTATTATTAAAAATAAATATTTGTAAAAAAAATCCTATTAATTTAGCTATAATTCCAATTCAAACTAATTTCATAAATGTTTTCATAGTAACACATTTTAAGTGACCCTAAACGGAGCGGTATTTTTATGACAATTAAAGGAAATGTAGAACTAAACATATACTTCAGATCTTAAAGCAAGGACAGCAAGTGAAGCACAAACAACAAAACATAACATAATTGTGTATACTGTTTGTTTTAACATTTATACTTTAACTATTTTGAACAACAGTGATTTGAGATAATAATATAGCATTTGAAACAACTAAAATGTTTTGAAACTTGCGTGTGGTGTTTATCTAGCAATTCTGATATTATGTACACATTTGTTTTAATTCCACACATACTTCTTATGTTTTGCTTATACCCTGTCTTGTTTTGTGTTTTTTTGTTATAATATATATTTTTATAAATAAAAATAATTGTGACAAAGAGAAGGATGGGGAGACAGACTGACAGACAGAGACACCGAATATCACCGGGGTGTAGTGTGGCTGCTTGCGGGAAAACAGAAAACATTTCCAATAAGTATTTCCATCCTCTCACGAGCATCTGAACTACAAATCACATTTATTTCTTTACTATGGATATTCAACAGATATTCGGAACCCGAGATCAGGTCCGGTTTTCCCGCAAGCAGCCACACTACACCCCGGTGATTGACGGTCCCTAACTATAAGCAATCTGAGGTTTCTCGGTCTGATCAGTGTAGTGTGTCGGCTTGCGGGAAAACAGAAAACATTTCCAATAAGTATTTCCATCCCCTCACGAGCATCTGAACTACAAATCACATTTATTTCAATACTATCTGTGCATTGTAGGATTCCTTGCACTAGCTCTGCAGTTGTCATTTTACCTAATGATTGAAAAGTTAACGTTTAGACTCTTTATAGTCCCGCCTACCGAGAATGACTGACAGGCAGGTCGAACTGGCAAATGAAAATGCAATCCCAGATAGCCATTCCATTTGAATATTGTCCTTAAAACTGCGTGAGAGCATCAATATGCAATTGCATGGGGTGACGTTTTGATTTTGTCCACCAAAACGCTTGTCACTCTTTGAAAATGGAAATGCTATTTGTGATAGGATTTTAATTTCAATTTTGTCCACTAAAAGGCAGGGCATTCTTTGAAAATGAAAATGCCATTTTCAAATTCCATTTTCATTTGAAATAAGTCTATTAAAAAGCGGTGCAGTCTTTGAAAATGAAAATGCTATTTCGGAATGGATATTAATATTAATTATGTCCACGAAAATACTTGTCACTTTTGAAAATGAAAATTGCATTTTCATTTAAATATTGTCCACTAAAAGGCAGGGCATTCTTTGAAAATTAAAATGCCATTTTTAATTTCCATTTTCATTTGAAATAAGTCCATTAAAAAGCGGTGCAGTCTTTGAAAATGAAAATGCTATTTTGGAATGCATTTTAATTTGAATTTAGTCCACTATATGCTTCCATAGATTTTGGATACAAATGGCAAAACGACCAAATCTAATGACTCTGAAAGAGGGTTCAGGTCTCTTCCAAGATGGCAATGCCCCCATCCACAGGGAAAGAAGGGTCACTGAGTATGAATATGTGTTGAATCATATGTGGTGAATCATATTTTATGGCCTCCGCAGTCACAGGGACTCAACACAATAGAACACCCTCCAGTAAGGGTGTAGAATCTCTGCTATTACATTTGTCTCCATTCTGTATTTAATCATGGTCACTGACCACATCGATTCAAAACATCTTGACAAGCTTGCTGAACACAACCTTGCCACATAAGAGTAGACACAGAAAAACCTACGTCAAGGTTTCAAAGACCTCTAATGATGATAGTGTCCCCCATCCTTTGGGAGACGGACAAGGGAACACGAGGGGAGAGAGGGGGGAGGGGGAGAGGAGAGAGGAGGGAGGGAGAGGAGAGATGAGGGAGGGAGGGGAGAGAGGCACGGAGAGGAGGAAGGAGGGAGGAGGAGAGAGGCGCGGAAAAAGGAGAGAGGGAGGGCGAGAGAAGCACGAAGAGAAAGGGGAGGAGGGAGGAGGAGAGAGCCGCGGAAAAAGGAAAGAGGAGGGAGGGGGAGAGAGCTGTGGATTGGCAACAAACTGCATTGGTGGCTGCCAGTTAAGAATGTGTCTGAAAAACCTGTCACATGGAATTGTAATTTTGATTAAAATTTTATTGATTTATGTTTTACTAATTGTCGTGTTGGCAAATCTGATTATTAGAATGACTTTAACAATATTGTACTGTAAATTAGTAACGATTTCTAGAATTTGCTTGAGTTTTAAAAGGGAGAGAGATAAAGGTGTTGTCATTTGAAACCAGAATCTAAGCCTATGAATACTTATTATACACATTGCAATCACTTAGTATTGTCACGACTGGGTGAGGGTGCAAAAGGAAATGGAAGCCAGGTGCAGGGAAATGGCGTTTGTGGTGGTTTAATACAGAGGCACGGTTCACCAGCAAACATTTAAAGAAACAAACTATAAATAAACGGGTACTCAGAGAGACTCTAACTCTCCACCTCTTGTTAACAACAGTTCAAATGACATGAAACAATACAACACATAGACACCATACGCAGAGGGTACTTATATAGACTATCCTAATGAGGGATGGACACCAGGTGTGTGTGATGAGGTGACAGGACAATTAGGTGATTAACATCAGCGGAGATGACTAGATGAACGCCGAAGACCACACGTCGACAACTGTGGAGCTTCGGGGGAGGTGTTGACAAGAATATCGAAATATACTAAGCGCCTTCTGTTTCGGTTAAATGTTTAGTTGTAGTTAAATTCCAATAGCGACATGCCATCACCTTGGAGAACGGGTCATTATATCCAACTGCATGGTAGAATAACATCTGTGACTCATGTCAAATGAGAACAAAGCAGTCACTGCATGGCAGTAACCGTGAAAGGGAAGCATCATTCCTGCTCTCCTCTGCAAAGCTGAGGGCAGTAATAAGAAGTGCAGAGGCATTGTGTTATTTCCCCTGACACACAGATGAACTTGGGTTTATGTACATGTACTGTATCCTGTTTATACTACACTATATATATACATGTGTGTGTGTGTGTGTGTGTGTAAGTCTGTGTGTTTACAAGGATAATAAAAGGATATCGTTTTAGGAGTCGGAATGGTTAGGTTTAGGGTCAGGAAGTTTATGGTTTTGCCCTGCAGTGGTTTATGTCTGGCTTATAGTAATGTTTAGAGTTAATATTACATTCTGGAGTTAGGTTTGGGAGTAGGGTTCAGGGAAATTTGATTCGGAATGGGAATATTTTAACATGTGTATGTGTGTGTGATTTATGAGAGATTTGGCATCTATTGAATGCTATTGAATTCAATAACCTTTGTTCAAATATCTACCGCAGAAAACTGCGGTAAAAAAAGAGAAATAAGAAAATGATGTCACAAAATATGTGGTTGAGTGGTGTGGAGGAACTAAGCAGAGAGAAATAAGAGGATAGAAGAGAAGGAAACAGCGGGGGACAAAGTCAGAGGTAGAGTGTGAGAAGGTGTGCAGCTGTAGGTACGTGAGGGAAAACACATCTGACACATTGACCTAGTGGCATCCCCAGTTCTACCTGGGCTAGATTACAGCTGTACACAGGAGCCAGGCAGAGAGTGAGGGATTAGAGGGACTCTGAAACTAGAGAAAGATGGATTAGCAGAATGGGAGAGACCTGGGAGAGGGATTATGCTCCTGCAGACAACAGGTTTCTGACATAATCTGTGTGTGTGTGTGTGTGTGTGTGTGTGTGTGTGTGTGTGTGTGTGTGTGTGTGTGTGTGTGTGTGTGTGTGTGTGTGTGTGTGTGTGTGTGTGTGTGTGTGTGTGTGTGTGTGTGTGTGTGTGTGTGTGTCTGTGGGTGTGTGTGTGTGTGTGTGTGTGTGTGTGTGTGTGTGTGTGTGTGTCTGTACTGTTTTGCGTGTGTGTGTGTGTGTGTGTGTGTGTGTGCGTGTGTGTGTGTGTGTGTGTGTGTGTGTGTGTGTGTGCGTGTCTGTGGGTGTGTGTGTGTGTGTGTGTGTGCGTGTGTGTGTGTGTGTGTGTGTGTGTCTGTACGTTTGCGTGTGTGTGTGTGTGTGTGTGTGTGTGTGTGTGTGTGTGTGTGTGTGTGTGTGTGTGTGTGTGTGTGTGTGTGTGTGTGTGTGTGTGTGTGTGTGTGTGTGTGTGTGTGTGTGTGTGTGTGTGTGTGTGTGTGTGTGTGTGTGTGCGTGTGTGTGTGTGTGTGTGTGTGTGTGTGTGTGTGTGTGTGTGCGTGTGTGTCTGTACGTTTGCGTGTGTGTGTGTGTGTGTGTGTGTGTGTGTGTGTGTGTGTGTGTGTGTGTGTGTGTGTGTGTGTGTGTGTGTGTGTGTGTGTGTGTGTGTGTGTGTGTGTCTGTACGTTTGCGTGTGTTCATGTTGAATTCAGTTTATACATTGATCTTACAGTTCCTACAAAGTGTTCTGCTAATCTACTTCTAATCACCCGGTTCTAAACGGTTTCCAGTGCGTGTATTTTGTAATTATTGTTTACTTTACAGTTTCACTTTTAAAGTTTATTTGTCTACTGCGGAATGGGGAAGAGAATGAGTCAAATTAAAGGCCCCAAAATGGGAAGTGCTGAAACTTCAGGCTTGTATTTAATAGTGTTGTTAATCATTTATTCTCTCCTGCAAATTACTCATAAATAATGTCTCAATGTTAACTGACCAATCTCTCTGCTTTCTGTCTCTATTGCCTGTCTAGCTATGTATCACTCATAATTGTATGTGATGTTACTTTTAGTTAGTTTGGTGCCGACCTTTGAGGCCAGTCTGTTGCTATGTTTGACTGCTCAATACGTCTCCATGCGTTCTGTTTGACTTTGTTTTGCACCTCCAGACAACATTTTATTTACTCCCTTTTTGTCTTCAGCTCAATCTCTCTTTTTCTGTTCGTCTCTTTCTATTGTTCTTGCACTCACTCTTTCTGATACTGTTGCTGTCTCTGTCATCTCATTCTCTCTGTCTTCTACTCTCTTTGTTGACAGTATATGTGGCTCTCTCTGTTAGTATACCAAAACTATAGCAGTTGTTCCCAGCCTGTTTCAGTCACTGTACCATCGACATAGAATGTTGCTTTCCTCTGAAAAACTCAGAAATACCCCCTCATGTTCATTTTAATAATAAGCCTACGGTGTCATGATGGTTTACGTGTACCCCCTGTGGAGGGGCCAAGTACCCTGAGGGTTCCTAGAGGCCCCGGTTGGGAACCACTGTACTATAAGATAATGGGTCTGTCCTCCATTCTACCACCCAGTTCCCTCTTCCTCTCGCTTCTTCACCCTCCATCTCCCACCCATTATCCCCTACATCCATGTTTCTGTCTCTCTCTCTCTCTCTCTCTCTCTCTTTCTCTCTCTTTCCCACTAATTTCTCCCTCTCCTGACTGCTCTTCAGCTCATCTCCAGCAGAGTAGTTCCAGCTGACGTTACATAAGTGTTTAGGTCAGAGTGTCACCTTGGTTGTCAAGGGAGACAGGGGGGCTATGAAAGACGGTCATGGGAGAACATGTAGAGATAAAGCACAGGACAGGGACGAGAGGAAGAACAACACATTGTACATAATGCTATATCAGTGACTCAGATAAAACGTATACGGGAAGTAAGAAGAGGAGAAAAAGAGATGGTACGTGACAGAGTTGAGTAGATAAGCTCAACATGGGAAATATGAATACAGTACAACTACAATCTGGAGTTAATTTAATAATGAAGGGAGGATCCAGGATGAAGAGGGGAGAGTCACATACACAGAATCAGATACTGTCTATAAAGACACGTTAAGGATGTAATGAAAGGAAAAATCAGAGTCCGGGGTGCAGATGAAGTGTTGCTTGTTTATTTCACACAACCAACAATATTCCCAGGTACAACACAGGTACGGGTGTACCCATAAAACAACACAGGTACGGGTGTACCCATAAAACAACACAGGTATGGGTGTACCCATAAAACAACACAGGTATGGGTGTACCCATAAAACAACACAGGTGCGGGTGTACCCATAAAACAACACAGGTACGGGTGTACCCATAAAACAACACAGGTGCGGGTGTACGCATAAAACAACACAGGTACGGGTGTACGCATAAAACAACACAGGTGCGGGTGTACCCATAAAACAACACAGGTACGGGTGTACGCATAAAACAACACAGGTGCGGGTGTACCCATAAAACAACACAGGTACAGGTGTACCCTCCTATATAAAACAACACAGGTACGGGTGTACCCATAAAACAACACAGGTGCGGGTGTACCCATAAAACAACACAGGTACGGGTGTACCCATAAAACAACACAGGTACAGGTGTACCCATAAAACAACCCAGGTACAGGTGTACCCTCCTATATAAAACAACACAGGTACGGGTGTACCCTCCTATAAAAAACAACACAGGCAGCGACGCAGCGCTATAATGTCAGATGTCTCAGATCAGTACATTTTTCCTCAGCTACATGACACACAACATGGAACAATACCACACAAAAGACATGGAGAAACACAGAAAGCCTATTACAACTTAGGTAATGGGCACCAGGTGTGTGCAACAGCAAGACATTGTGATGAAGAGGGCGGCGGTGGCCACTAGTAAGACGGTAACAATGAACGCCAACGTCTGCCCATAGATGGCGTTAGACTGGCTTCTCAGAGAGTTGAGACAGAGGAACATGTTATTATAGACACACATAGATTCACAAAGCGAGACAAAAATCCAGATATTCACGTATACAGACACGTAAACAGATTCACAAAAAGAGGGACACGGAGTGAGATTCACATGACAGACACATAAAGAGATTCACATGAGAGAAACACATAAAGAGAGACACATAGAGAGATCTACTGAAGAGAGACACGTATAGAGATTCACATAGAAAGAGCCACATCAAGAGAGACACATAAAGAAAGACACGTAGAGAGATTCACGTAGAGAGACTGGTAGAGATATTCACATAGAGAGAGACACGTAGTGTCAAATAAAGAGAGAGACATAAAGAGATACACATAGTGAGAGAGAGTCAGAGAGGAAAACCAGGAAATACAGGGAGATACATGCTGGCCTACAGATGGGTTAGTGGCGTGTGACTGTGGGCTTCACTCACTCCAGCTTTGGTCCATTAACCTACTTTGAGTAATCTCCCTTCTCCCTGTTTCATAACTAAGCTGCCAGAACCTTGCATCACAAAGCACAACCCTCCACACAGCTCTCACTTGGGAGAACATATTCACTGCTCTGTCAATGGCATTCGTCACAAGTAATAACTGCAACACCAAACTCAACATTTGTACATCCCAATGCCGATGCCCATCCTATTATCAACTTAAACACAAAATGTAATATCCAACTACAAGTGCCCAGACAAATCAGCATTACTAATCCACATGACTTTCAATTCGATATAATAATATATAATAATATGACGTGTTGTTGGTTGGTTGTCCATAGTCAATCACATGTTCTCTCTCACGATAAGCTCCCAAATGCTACAGAACGAGCTCCTTTCCCTCCTCCTTAAAGCTCGATCCCGCGTAGGCCTCTGCGCGTCCGCGCGTCCTAAGAGAGGAGCTATGGGGAGTGAGATCATGTGAGAGAGAGTGGTTAGCTGGATAGACTGAGCGACAGGCAGTCACACCGATCAGGGGGGTTGGGGGGTTTGAAGCATTGCAAGCTAAAACACCGTGGAAGCATTCTGTCAAAAGTTACCGAAATATTCAATCGCGAGAAACAGGATATAACATGCAACTTAAACTGGCGAAATTATCGGCATTTGATTAATCGTCGCAAGATTTTAAGATATTTGCAGATTTTCTTCCTTGTTCTTCGACAGAATATTTGTTAGACTGCATTTTATTGGGTTAAAGAAGTGTTCTTTTGCGTGCCAACAAATGCAGGTCTTGGAACAGTTTTGCATTTGTATTTACTTTGCGACCTGTATGAAGTCCAGTTCATTGATCCAGTAAACATTCAACATGAGAGGTAAGTTCAGTATTACGCAATCGGTAATATATTGATCCATTGTAGAGTTTGAAATGATTCACAGCATAAACACAACGTACCAAAACCTATTTACTGTAACAGTGTAACACATGTTTCTTTCCAAGTGCGTATCACGTTAATCTCATGTTGCCTTACTATCTGCGCCACTGTGATGTGACTGGCATGATCCTGGCTGGCTGTCTACAAGATAGAGAACTATTACATATGGTTATAAAAATTGTTTAGTTTCAAAATGTTAACTATGTTTTCACTTTACTGAATGTATTTCAGGTCTCAGACTACACAGTTTTAAAATTAGTTTTGCATGTTTGATTTATTGTAGAAATGTGATGGTCTGTTTTCCCAAAAACCTCTTAAGGCTTACTTTTGGTAAAAGAGACCCAGGTGTATTCCAGCTTGGACTTCTACCTGGGGAATCCATATTGGGATAAGAGACATTATTGGCAGTAGGTGCAATTTAGTGGTGGAAATGTGCCCGTCAATACAAGCAAACTCAAGCATGGTTCCGCATAATGTACACATTATTCAGCACTTTATGGGTAATATTAGTTTAGAGGTTAGATGCCTACAGCCCTGTGGTGTTTTATTCGTTGGCTATTTTATATTTGTCAAATCGTCGTCCTTTCTGTGCACAAGGAGTGCCATTAATCACTGTCAATGAATCCACAGTTTGGCCATCTTAAAAATTGTGTTGCACTCATTGGGAACTAAATAATCCGTGTTTTCGGCCTGTTGTTTTGATGGCAGTGCCAGCATGGTGGTTTGTGTGACTGTGCAGAGGGGGAGAAAGTTGGCTGTTCTACTGACCCAATTATGTCACACAGCATTATACAGCATTTAGGTTCGGGGCAGGCAGGGAGGGAGGGAGTCTGGGGAAGGGCCTCTACTGGGAAGGAGGCAGGAGGCAAGGGTAGGGCCCGTACTGGAAAGGAGGCAAAGGGCGAGAACTATTGGTTGCAAAACATCGCTCTTGCCTCAAGCCATTCTGAAAGCGGTTAAACTTGAACTTGGGCAGTAGGTTATAGATTAATTTCCTTTAGCTTTTGTCATGGATATTGTATTCGACGAGATTGACAAAGTCAACAAATGGAGAGGATTATAAAACGGTTATGATTTGCGGCAATTTTGCTGTGGAATAAAAAATAAAATATATATACATAAAATATATATAATATACATAATCGAAGTAACAACAATGTGACAGCGCTTTGTAGATATAGCTATTATGTTATTGCATATATGCCTATTAGTAGCATAGACATATCAAACCTATGGGTTGGTGGATGTTTTTTCATTACTATTTTTTTATTAATATGTTGATGTGATGTTAAATTGTGAATTCTTAAGTATTTTCAGAGTATGCTTTGCAAAATGTATATTTTAATTCAGAAATTAAATATAGAGTAAGGGATATAGACAGAGGAAAACAGAGACTCTTTCAATTCTAGCAGGATTTGAAAGCTCACCTAGTTGTTCAGTCCACTGAAAATGTTCCTTTAAATAATTAAAAGGCAACAACAGAAGTTTTTTTGCTTAGCTGACATTGTTTTTGAATGGCCTTTGTATGTTTGTATGCAAATATTTTTTGTACATTAAGGCATATTATTTGCAACTCCAACCTTCCTCTTCTTATTGTTAGTGTTTGTATTGAATATTGCATTTCCAATTTTTGTTGTCATCTGCGCCACTCTCTGTCTTAAAAAGCAATGCACATGATTTTTACACATGTCTGAATGTGCACCTGGTAGTGGTGCCAGTAGACCTACTTGGTAATAACATTTGCATTCTATGTCAGACTAGACGTTGTTTTGAATATATACTGCACAGCAAAAGTGCAAATAAGCATGCACTGTGTAAGTGATGGAGTAAATAAGCTTGTGCTTTGTAAGTGATGGAGTAAATAAGCTTGTGCTGTGTAAGTGCTGTGTAAGTGATAGAATAAATAACCATGTGCTGTGTAAGTGATGTAGTAAATAATAATTTGCTGCGTAAGTGATAGAACAACTAAGCATGTGCTGTGTAAGTGATGGAGTAAATAAGCTTGTGCTGTGTAAGTGCTGTGTAGGTGATAGAATAAATAACCATGTGCTGTGTAAGTGATGTAGTAAATAATAATTTGCTGTGTAAGTGATAGAACAACTAAGCATGTGCTGTGTAAGTGCTGGAGACATGGAGTAAATAAGCATGTGCTGTGTAAGTGATGGAGTAAATAAGCATGTGCTGTGTAAGTGATGGAGTAAATAAGCATGTGCTGTGTGAGTGCTGTGTAAGTGATGGAGTAAATAAGCATGTGATGTAGTACATGTCTCTCTTTACGTGTCTCTCTTCAGTGATGGAGTGTACCCAAATAAACCGGGCACAATGGAGACAATACCACTGGAATTGAACTCTTACACTTTGCCCTTTATTTTATAGCGGTGGATTGACCCCTGGGGCAGGTGGCAATAGCTGTTCATTCGTGTCATGTAATGTGATCCCGTTTGGATTTCCTAGAAAGAGTTGCTGCCATAAAAAGAGGTGCCTGGGGTTCTCTTTGCCTATCTGTGCTGATGGGAGAACACAGGAGTAATGAAATCAAAATGCATCCTGTGCGTAGGGGCGAGATGCGTAGGGCGAGATGCGTAGGGCGAGGTGCGTAGGGATGAGGTGTGTAGGGATGAGGTGCGGAAGTTAGCTGGGACACCCAACAGAGAATGATTCAAATATTAAAATGATCTTAAATCGGTATTGAGTTTCCCTTCCTCTAGATCAAAGCTTAAAACCTAGTTAACATTTACTCTGTCATACCCTGTCCAGAACTTTTATAGATCATAATAAATCACACTAGCAGGTAAAGTTGTAAAAGGGGTAGACAGAAGTTGTTAAAGGGGTAAACAGTGCACTAAACCTGTCTCGACACAGCTCTTGGAAGTCAGTCGTGTGTGTGTGTATTATTTTTTTAGCTTCAGTTAAACAGTACATAGTCTGAGTTTCGAGTCAATAAGTACATAACGGCTTCAGAGTAGACCTTTGCTCGGAACGGATTATCTCATTCACTGTGTGTGTGTGTGTGTGTGTGTGTGTCCACGTGCGTGCACATCTGCGTGTGTCCATGTTGGTACTATCGATTGCTAAATGTAGCTGCCACTTGCTGTCTAGTTAAAGGGCATCCGATGTGTTTGTCAAGTGAGGGACCCGGTGACTCCGTAAACATGACCCTGTAATTCAATGTTCAGTTCCAAAAATGGAGCAGTGTTACAACAGAGCCAGACGGCTGTTGAATTAACCCCTCTGGTTGAGGTGACAGGCATGTAATGAAGCTGGGCTGAAAACATGTAATGAGCAGGATGTTTTCACCTTTCAGGATCGTGAGACATGGTGTAGTGAGACATGGTGTAGTGAGACATGGTGTAGTGAGACATGGTGTAGTGAGACATGGTGTAGTGAGACATGGTGTAGTGAGACATGGTGTAGTGAGACATGGTGTAGTGAGACATGGTGTAGTGAGACATGGTCTCGCTGTGTCGTAATTATATTATAACTTGTGTCCTTCACCTGATTTTGTTGTGTTTGATGAGTCTGAGTTTGAGTTTGGTGTGAGAGCCTGTACACTTCACTTGCTTGTGTAACTAGTTTGGAATAAAAATATACTGAACTAGTAACAAACCACTTATATGTACATCAAGCTCTGCTGACTGGAGAATCATGTTATAGAGGAAGTTAGAGACGTTCCAGCTCAAACGACTATGTTTGATCTGGCTAATTCTATAGCCAACTGGTAGAAATGTCTAAAACTGTCAGCAGATAAATAGTCTGCACACCCATCTGGTTCCTCATGGTAATGTTTTTTTGTATGTTTGTTATGGCTTTACAAATGGAATCCATTTATGTCTGACATTTCTGCTTGCTTTTTTTGGGGAAGCTGAATAATGATACGTTGCCCGTTGTGAAAATGCTGGTAAACTGGATGTCAACCCAATTTTTAGCATTTAGTTCACAAAGACAGGATTTGCATTAGCCGGACAATTGGCAAAACATTTTAATTGGTGAACAAGAGCACTCTACTTAGATCATTAGCAACTTGGGAACATCAGTCAAAACACCATAACTTGTTGTTTATGTAACCAGTTTTGTTTAGATGAACTCAGTTCTGGAAGACTCTGGGTCAGTCCGGATTTCAGTATTCTTTCCAGGGGTATAAGGCAGATGTTAAAGGGGAGGGATTGATCCTACAGCTCTGGTCAAGAGTCAGCGAAAGGATTGTGGCATATTTGTTCAACCCTGACTACCCTAGGAAGTTTTGGGAACGGAAGAAATAAAAAACGAGTCTTTTCACCTGTCTCTCAGTTCTTGTTTCTTTCGCTGTAGCAATTCAGAACAGCCAAAATTCCTAATACATATAAATATTTATCAAACATGTAGTCATTAATAGTGGCTTCTGTTGCCTTTGTTGTTTTGATTTAATTTATTGCTTTATTCACTCACACATATTAAGTAAATGAGTAAAATGATGCTATAACGGCGGGAATAATTATGCATTTATAATATCATTATTGCATGTTTTGAACAGCAGTATGGATTAAATATGTATGTATTGAGTTAATATTGATGTGTTATTAAAGGGCTGTGCATAATGGAATGCCAAAGTCTAGTTCATGTCCACCTTAAAAGCCTGTCAGATTGCCTTATCCAGACACCGTGAACGCGCCTGGGTACCCTCTCACTACCCTCCCCTCCATGAGAAACTGTGTCAGTAGGACAGAATGTTCTGACAGGCAACCATGCCTGAGTGATGTCCCATACAGCCAACCCCTGTCCGGCTCTACCCACCAATAGAAACAGCAGTGGCAGATGTTAGGCGGGCTGAAGCACTGCTAGAGTGACCTCCCTGATTGAGTGTGCTTGTGGAATGCACCCAGACGAGTTATATAACTGGGGGGGGTTGAGAGAGCAGAATACATTTTTCCATTGCATGCCTGCAGCTGCGCAGGTTTCTCTCTGCATTTCTGTTGTTACTTAGAGGAGAGAAAAGCAGAGTTTCTTCTGCCTTTACTTTGAATGCTATTTTTTTCCAATAGCTAATGCCACAGCAACAATGCTTTTAATTACACAGTTATGTTTTTCCTGATTCAGAACAAACATATTTGTCATCACTTTCTCTGACTAAATATGAACAAGACTGTCATTAAAGCAATTGCAATGACATTTAATGTAAATGAGTCAACGTTGTTGTTAGCTCAGCATACTGGTTAGTCATATAGCGCTGTGAAGTAATACAGCTGTGCCGTTGTGTTGTGTGTGCTTTTCCCACGTACTGCCCTCAGGTTTAGCCCCTGATCTGGGCCCCTTGTTTATGAGAGCAAAAGAGAGACAGGGAGATATCAAGTGGATGTGAGAGGAATGGATTTGTACGACACATGTCTATTTGTGTCTCACTTCACAAGGTCCACAGAGAGACACATACAGATGTGTATGAGAAGTCACTTTGCAACATGCCAGGTGCAAACCTGTTAACCGGTTTGCAAACACCAGTGTTTTGCCAACTCAACTCTAGCCCTGCTCTGTTTATGTTAACGTTTGCAACACGTTATGTGATCCCATCTGGTTTTGTTATATTGCGTGCGTGCGCGCGCGCTCAGGCTGTGTTATTTTTCTGTTTCGTTTTTTTTGTTTACCGATTTAATGATTTAACTGATCTTCCCAACATTTTAATATTTTCTTTCCTCTGTCTCTGCAGCTCAAATAGAAGTGATACCCTGCAAGATATGTGGGGACAAGTCCTCTGGAATCCACTATGGAGTCATTACCTGTGAAGGATGCAAGGTGAGCAAGTGTCACCATGTTACTATTAACTAGGTCCAGGATTATCGATGTGATGTGCAGTTGAACACGTCCACCAAGATGATGATGCTGTATGTGTTGACATCACGTCATCATTTGCATCGGTCCATTGTATGATTGTTTTGCTAGGGGTTCTTCCGCCGCAGCCAGCAGAACAATGCCATGTACTCGTGTTCCCGGCAGAGGAACTGTCTTATAGACAGAACCAACCGCAACCGCTGCCAACACTGCCGACTGCAGAAGTGTTTGACGTTAGGCATGAGTCGGGATGGTTAGTCTCACACACGCACACACACACACACTTAACTGTAATATGAAAGTAATTTACAGAATAAACATACTCTATAAACTATTAGTTCAGCAAATCATTAATCACATAGATGTCAAACAGTATATTTCTTTGTAAATGTGGCTTTTAATCTAACCGATAAGCGGATAATGACATACAAAATTAACTCAAAGGTCTGTCTTTCCAGCGGTGAAGTTTGGCCGCATGACTAAGAAGCAGCGCGACAGCCTTTATGCTGAGGTCCAGAAGCACCAGAAGAACCAGGAGTGTGTGAACCATGGTTTGTCCAGGGAAGATGCATCTGGGGGAGACAGCGTGGGGGACAGCGTGGGGGACAGGCGGGGCGAACTCAGTCGCTCCTACAGCAGCGGCGGCTCCAGCTCCACCCTGAGCGATCTGGATGAAATCGCAGCGCTCCCTGAACTGTTTGACCTGCCCTTGACCCCGGAGGAGGCCAATGAGTACTGCAGCCTTGAGCTGCTGGGTGACCATGGCGGGAGCACCGGGAACACGTCAAACTCTTCGTCGTCCTCGTCCACCTCTTCCAGTCAGAATTCTCCTCAGCAAAATCTGCTGGACGTCACAGACGCCAACGGGATCAAACACGAGTACCAGATGTTGTCGCTCACGCGCGGTGCCCTGCTGAAGCCACTGACTAATGACCTCACACTTATGGATATAGGTAGAGAAACAGACATCTATATCTATAACTGACTTGACCAACAGGGTCCCAGTCAGCATGTTGTTTGTTATGGTGTAATCATACACTAGGTGCATTTGTGTTTGGTCTGTTTCAGAGCGCATCACCATGAGTATTGTCAAGTCCCACCTGGAGACAAGTCAGTACAGCTCTGACCAGCTGAAGAGGCTGGCATACAGTGGCCTGCAGTATTCCTCTGAGGAGACGGGCATATTTCAGTGCAAGGTGAACACTGTCATTCACTCAATCTCTCTCTTGCACTCTCTTTTTTCTCTCTCGCTCTCTCACAAACAATTCTCATTCCTTGAAGTAACATACCGAATGATTGTTTCCTGTTTCCAGTCGGCTGAATTGATGTGGCAGCAGTGTGCTCATCACATGACCAACGCCATTCAGTATGTGGTGGAGTTTGCCAAACGCATTACAGGCTTCATGGACCTGTGTCAGAACGACCAGATCATCTTGCTCAAAGCAGGTCAGTACCTAAATACCGGTGTGCCTGCATACTGCACCCACCACAACATACATGAACACTGATTTGTTAATCCAGCTGGGTGGGGACACCCCGTTAAGACTTTCTGTGTGACACACGCAAACGCTCTTAAACATGCGAACACACACACGTCGTTTCAAACACCATAACACAGGGCCTTTGTGCCGTGTGAAAATTATTCCTGTTTTGAATGAATAAAATGTATGAACTCTTAATCTTGCTAACTCAGATTTCTCTTCTCCTTTTTTCTCCAACCCTCTTCCTTGTGTTGTCTTCTGGTTTGTATTGGTCTGTTTTTCTTGTTGTGCTGGTGATTTTACATTTTATAAATCTTTGATATTCGCCAATCTGAAACATTGTGTTTGTTGGAGACTCTTTGGTCCTCTCTACACCCCTTTCTTTTATCTCTATGGCTTTATATCATTGTAGGCTGTCTGGAGGTGCTGCTGATTAGGATGTGCAGGGCATTTAATGTTAATAACAACACCATATTATTTGATGGCAAATTTGCATCCGTCCAGATTTTCAAAGCCCTCGGTAAGTGTCTTCTAAACACGCTACTATTTAAAGTATAGAATTTGAATGTGCAGTTCAATGTATTGGCATGTACTGTTACTAACTCCAATATATGCCTGATTCATGACCTTTGGACTGTTTTTGAGTCACCGTGACTTTCTTGCCAAACTTTAACACTGGCCAATTTTAAGTAGTGCTCTTGATGTGACTGATAAATCCACTCCCAGCCATTGAACTCTGTTTGTCCTTTGATGTGATTGGTGGCCTGTTTCTGTTGTCGCTCCTGTGTATCGTTTTTATTTGAGTGCTACATTTTGAGGTTCAGCATTTTCTTGGCAGTGCCTGGGTGCTGTGATACATTGTCCACTTCCTAATTATTGATCAAACTATGGGATTTCCAACACAGCCTTATCTATGCATTTTTATTACTTTCTCTAACTTCCGCAGAAGCTATATGGCCTTTTTGTTATAAATGTCCCAGTATTAAACCAACAGCACCGTGCAATAATTTATTTTGAGTCTGTGTTTTTAAAGAAAATTACAGAACAGAATGTCAATGTACCATTTGTGTTTATGTTGAATAATAGAATTCGGATACTTTAGCAGGGTACTGCATCCATTCAAGCGTGTGAAAAAGAGATGGTCATGAATCAAATGCAGTTCAAGTGAAGCTAAACCTAATATCTGTTAATCTAATGATGTGATGTTTATCTGCAGGTTGCGATGACCTGGTCAGTGCAGTGTTTGACATGGCTAAGAGTCTCTGCTGTCTGCAGCTGAGTGATGAAGAGATGGCTCTGTTCAGTGCCGCTGTTCTTCTTTGTCCAAATCGACCATGGCTGACCAACAGACAGAAGGTTCAGAAGATACAGGAGAAAGTCTACCTGGCTCTGCAACACAGTCTGCACATGAGCGGGGCTGCTGACGAGAAACTGGACAAGGTGAGTCTCAGCAAGCATCACAGCATGTGGCTTAAAGATCCACCATACTGGAGTCACTGATGTAGCACGTCAGCCGCTAGCCCTCTGAATCCTTTAAAATAACTTTATAATACAATCCTCTCCGAAATATCCAAAACAGCTGAATTTGGACTTATAAGAACAAACTTATTCTGTAGATATTCTGACGTGTTTAATGTTGGGTTCATTACTGTAAACTGGTTCTATCTAATACAGGTTTGCTGATGTTCCTACATTACAAGCATTCCCCATATTTATCCCATTCCAATCGCCAACCCTGTTGAAAGTGTGGGTTTCTGACTGGTCCTTGTGTCCAATCCCCTCAGATGATTTCCAAGCTGCCGACGATGAAGTCAATATGTAATCTCCACATCGACAAGCTGGAGTTTTTCCGTCTTGTCCACCCTGAGACTGCATACAGCTTCCCACCACTCTACCGGGAAGTTTTTGGGAGTGAGATATCTCTCCCCGACTCAACAAATGGCTCTTAAAAGGATGGAGTGAATGTTTTAGAGTGAGAATGAGAGATAAAGTGCAGAGGTAGGGAAGCGCAAGGAGAGATCGAGTAAGGGAAATAAATACTGACCTCAGAAATAACCAGCAGTTAACAAGACAATCTAGGACTTAAAATACTCAGTCTCCCAGAATCCTGTGGTGTTAGTCCTCCACTATCCCAGCAATCCATGCACTTCACACTACAGACTTTATCTTCATGGTACTTTCATATTGTAGCACTTTGGACAGAGTAATGGGCAACATGCATAGTCTACAGGTCTTTGAGCATTAAAAACATGTTTTCCGATGCTCCATAAAATCATCATGAATGTACTGTACCTCACTGACAAGCACCGATACACCAGCTAGAAACCAACAGGGAATGTAAATATTAACTCTCTGGGACAGTTTAACTGGTAGATTTAGAATCATTCATTGTATGGTTCAACCTCAACAGAAACAGGGTTCATTTATGTAAGTACACCTACGGACTGAGTAATCAGTAGTACCCAGATATACAGAATGTACTGCATAGTGTTGTTTGTATACAATATGCTACATGTTTGTTTACTAGTATGTATTCACCAGCCCTATAAGGGACCAACATTATGATTTAGTTTTAATTACTGAACAGGACACACACAGTTCTGACAGGTCACACTACTCTGTGTTGGTCATTTAGGTCAATTATTTGTTCTGGATTGTCTGCCTATAGGTATATAGGACACACAGACATACATAGGCACTTGTTCTGTCAGTGGTGCTGCCCTTTGTAGGCTTCAAAAAATGCAATGTGAAACCTCAGTCCCACACCCCTTTACTTTGTGAATGCCACTTACAAATGAAAGTAAATTATCTCTAATTTATATACATTTATAAATTAATATTTTAATTAGAAATGTACATAGATGTGTATACTGTATATTCATAGTGTGAGTGAGTTTGTGAGAGAGGGAGTTCAGCAGCAGGAAAGAAATAGGTAAAGTGAGAAAAAAGGAAAATGGACTCCAGTGATCTCAGATTCTTGGACACATATTTTTCCTTTCAACTGGACTCAGGTTTCCACGGCAATACCCACTCCCTATTTTAACCCAATGGGGTTACATACAATTTGTCGTGTGACCAATGGGGAGACTGAACACTCTTTTCCTAGTGGACACTGCCAAGGCAGGCAAAAAAATTGACAGAAAAAGAAATCCTTAATATACAGCAGTCAGCAAATAGGATCAGGCTCACGTTTTGTCTTTGGGTTACTGTCAAATGGTCTATGTATCATAAACTGTCTGTGTTAGTTAGATTGACTGTATACTTATTGGATATTACTGTTCCTGTTTCCTCAAACCCCTCACTGTATGTCAGACATGCTTTCTGTCCCCTATCCCAATGGACAGGTGCTATTGCTATCCCAATGGACACCAGCTAACCAGCTGAGTTATGGAGTTTATTAAGTTCACATACAGACAGAAAATCTCTTAACCCTTTGAGTATGGTTGAACATCATATCCTGATTCTAGTGATTGAACAATAAAACTCCAGAACAGAATAGTATGCGTAAGATACTAAGAACTCACTCCACAAAGGGTTAATAGTGACTCATTCAGGAGAACATGGAGCTAGCAGTTTTCTGTTTCTTTTGCCGGTCTCTTCTACTAGCCTTGTGTTCTTCTCAACTTGCACCTAAAACAAGATGTGTTATGCTGATCACTGTGTATAAAATCTATTTTTGTTAATGTTACAACGCCTAAAAGCCCTTTTGTCTTTATTTTGCAAAAAACGTAATTAAAATTTTCACAAGACATAAGATCAGCAACAGAAAAACATAGAATTGAAGATTAAATTCTTAAAAACTTTAAAATAAATATTACTGGGATTTAATGTTGCTTTTGTTGTAATTTTTTACCTCTGTTGATCTTTTAACTTTTTTTCCTTTTCTCTGATCACTGTGTTGTCTTGTAAAGTAAGTGATTTTTTTTAACCTAGAATATTGTTTGTTTTCTCTCTGTTCCCCTATAACACAAAATGTACAAAGGGTAAGCTATATTGTTAGTCAAAGAGTAAATGACACATTCAGCTCTCTATATATTGTTGTACAATGGGATACATGTTCTTTAAAGAATGAAATAAAAGTATTTCTTTTGAGTATGTGAAATGTCTTTTAATTGTCTTTAAATTAAATCACACCTTGTTAATTTGTTCATACTAATTAAAAGTAATAGTAATTATAATACTATAAATGTGTGCATGGTAACATTTGTCAAGATACTCTTTAATATTCCTGAAGTGGTATCCTTGTTTTAAAACTATAAACTGTATATTGTGCTATAGTCTAAATGGGGTATCAATGCAAAAACAGTAACTGAAAGGACTAAGTGTGAATATTGTGGGAATGGCTTCCATTGCCTTCCAACCACTTCCAACAAACTAAGTGGAATTTACCATGTTGTTTTGACTGTTTCAGTCCTTTTAGATCCATGAACATGGACCAGCATGTAACTGTCCCTTTGTAAAATCACACATTATATTTATAACTGCTTAGTTCATTTGTCTTTTATTGTAACGACTACCTATCCTCTTACAGCTCAACAAGCAGATAAATATGATTAGAGAAAATCTAGTTTCATTATCACAGATGTATTATGCCTATTCATAGACTAAAAATACTATTTCAGTAGAGATCTTAAACCTAATCCCATGTCTGGGAAACTGGCCAAATGTTTTCAACAACACAAGATCTGTCAAAAACAAACAACCAAAAAATGTTTTTTTTGGCAGGTCCCCATTGCTCAATTTTAATTTCCAGGGATCGGGGTGCAAAAATAATATTGATAAGCTGTTTGAATTTAGGGAACTTTTTGGTTTAGGAATGTTAGGTTTTGGGTTGAATGTTTGAACTAAGTAACGTTGAAATGTTATTTACAACGGTTATACACACAAAGTATTGAGGGGTTAGGAATATTTTTTTTGGACTAACATATCTGGGTTTCAGCTCCCCACAAGGATGGAAAAACAAGCGGGCGCGAATGGAAAGATTCTGGTGCGAGCCAGGGCCGGATTAACCATTAGGGCAACTGGGCACTTGCCCAGGGGCACATGACATCAAAGGGGCACTGGGCTCTGTGAAACAGGGCTTGAATTTCGATGCGGGATTGCGCATAATTTAAACCATTCCCGCAAGGTGCGAGAAAGTCCCGCACAAATATATTTGCTTCATCTCAGACCGAGGTAATTGGTTGGATATTCGATATTGGATATTCAACAGATAGTCGGAGGCCGAGATCAGGTCCGGGTTTCCCGCAAGCAGACACAATACACCCCAGTGATCGACCGAGAGAAACCTGTGCTTATAGTTATAGGGACCGTCTGAAGTACACGTCTCAACGTTATTAATTCAAATCGCTATCAGATTTTTTTATAGACAACACCCACATTTTGCACAGCTTAATTTGTTTTTTTAAGGAAATGGTGTAAGAGACGTTTAATAAACATTTAAAAATTGTAAAAATCTATCATTTTTTGTGAAATCACTTGAAATCCTCAATTTACATTCATATTGTCTACAAAGGTCTTTCACATGTTGCACAGAATTTGGTTTTTCAAAATAAAACATTTTAAGTTTCAAATACATTTAAATACTGTAAATCTCAATATGTTTTTTGTGCAGTGATCTATTAACCTCTGTTATCGTCGATTCCACCCCAGGTGTGCGTGAACGAGCTAAGCTAAATTCCACTTATCCGGCCGACCTAGATGCGTCCCTATAGCAGACGAACTTATTCAGTTCACTCACTTGGTGTCATGCGACACTTCCCCTGCTCAGTTGTTGCACATTCTGGAAACAAACGGCCTTAAGACAACTTTATCCAAATTTATATGTTGCAATCAAAATGTTCTTAACACTGCCTGTCTCTAATTGTGAGGGTGAGAGGTCATTTTCTGTTCTTAAACGAGTAAAAAAAAATCAAGGACCACAATTGCACAGGCCTTACTGCACTTTCTTTGCTGGCCATTGAACATGAAGTTGTTAAAATGTATTTTGATGATGTTGTGCACCAGTTTGCATATTTGAAGTCTAGAAGGAAGGCCATTTAGTAATCTGCTATAATGAATTACTTTAAAACAATGAATATTTGATAGCATTAAATGTTTTGAGTTTACACAATTCATGTCAAGGAGTCCAGTGTGTAAGGGTCACCTGTTAAGCAAAGGAAATATATAGAAGTTAACAGACGTGTATAAGCCTAATTTGAAATGTTGTGTAGACTATGAGTTTTTCGCCTACAGTGTTGTGTTGTTACCCTTTAAAGCAAAGATAGGCCAATTAGGCCTAATAATAAAATGTTTGTGTGTTTATGAGTTCAGTTTTAAAGAGGACAGTTCTAAGGCCAAATTGTTAAACACAATTGGACAAATATTTTCTTTAAGAATATATAGTAGTAGCGCATTAACGTGATCTTAAGTTTAGGGATATCTCGATATAGGGTCTTTGCGATTGTTGCTTTGTGGCGGGGTTGGGGGGCCCTTGAGTCTTGTTGCCCTGGGCATAAACAATTGTTAATCCGGCCGTGGTGCGAGCACAATGTCTAACCAGCAGCCCGTAGCCGACTCATAATGGCTGTTCCATATTTGGCCAGGGGGTTATAGGGTATTCATTCCACACAAAAAAACATGTAACTTACACAAACCTCCGTTAGATTTCAATTGCAAAAAGTTAGGTGTTCCTCACCGTTACGGATACTTTATGTTTGTTGCTGATTTGCGAAACATTTCATAAACATTGTGTTTGGCGAAATTAATACAGTACACCCCCTGTCTATGGAATTAGCTTATCAAATCAGTACTATGACCTGTATTGACCTCTGTTTTGATGTAGCAATAGCTGTTTTCGCATTTTTTTTTGCTTAATTGTAAATTACTGACTCACTGGCAATAGTGGTAGTTGCAAACCCAGTTTTGCAGGAATAACACCTGCAAATGTACATGCTGCGTTCATTCAAGTCAGTGAAGTAGACTAGTGCCACTACACTACTAGTGGCCATGCGAGATTTAACACCTGCAAATGTACAGGCTGCGTTCATTCATGCCATTGAAGTAGACTAGTGCCACTACATTACTAGTGGTCAGGCGAGGTATTGTTCCAGGAAAAGCTGAAGACGTGTATGGTCCACTGTAGAGTCAACGACGCAGGAGAGAGACAGTTCTACTCCCATCAAACTTTCAGAAATTCTTGAAAACCAAATCAAATTGCACGTATTCCAATTTCCCTGCTCCAAAAATGTCTGTCGCAGGCTTCAAGAAACAATTTTACAAAGCCAGCCAGGTCAGTGAACAACTTTTTACTTCGGCTAACGACGCCACGTTAACTCACAACTGTTAGTTTCATACGACTGACTGTACTGAGGAGTTAGCTTAATAGCTAGCATTAGCTACACTTAAATACAATATCAAAGTATGTCATTGTGACAGAAATATGATTTGAAGCTATTTTTATACCTTTTGATTGACTTAATGAGTTAACTGTAGTGTACAACAAGTAATCTTAATGTTACTTTTGTATAGCTCCAGTCAGTGAGTAAAGTAGTTAAGCTAACGTTAGCTGGTTAGTTATGCTAACGATATTTAGCTCGATGCTACTAGAAGTCAATTCGGATCTTAAGTTATTCTGGTCTTTATAAAAAAGGTCAAGTTTTAATTTAGCTAACGTAAGTTCAGTAATCCTGTTATGTTTCAATAATACATCCTGGTTGTTTGAGAACAGCGCCTCTTTTTTTCTTATTATTGTTTTCTTCGCATAACTTCGATTGGTGAAATATCGGAAAGTTGACTTGGATATTACTTTACTTATTCTCTGCTGAGTTGGAAGAGTTTGTTAAAGGTGAATTACATTCTGGGTTTATATACCACTTTATCTGAGCTAAACTACCAAGTTTGGGTGTCAGGATTATCATATGGGTATATTATTGCTAAATACAGTAAATGTATATAACACGCACCACCGTGATCATTGTGGATATTTAATTATTCAGCAGTGACCGAATGATTCGAAGTCACTGTTTGTGTCCATGTTATGTGTGTTTTTTGGGGAGAAGAAGCAGAGGCTTTTGGAAAGCTTGGTGTTGGGATGGCCTTTCCATTCACTATATACGTCTTATCTCCATGTTTTCACCTGCCAACTCCATAGGCGTAATCCTATAGGGGGACACGTCCCCCCCAAAATTCAAAGAAGGACAATTTATCCCCCCCAATATTTGATCATACTGTATGATTATGCGGGCAATATCGATTTGACTGCTAGTACATAACATCTTTCTTTTCAGCACCGACAATATCAAATTCCGGCCGGTCCATTTCCCAAATGCATTTCACTTTCCTTACACTATACAATAACGAAAGTTATTTCTCCTGAAATCCATGTCATGTTTTCCCTATACCTTGGTACTATTGTGAGCGCGGAATGAGACAGACATTTGGCCCATGGAAGGTAAATATTCAGTATTTGAACCTAATCCCTTAGATAACGACTAGGTGCATTTCACTAGAATTTCGAATTGTATAATTAGTGCGAACTTCGAATGCAATACTATACAGCTTTTGTGAATGGGACTTTTGACAAGCCAGCTGATACCTACTACCCAGGGACGGACTGGGACTAAAAAGTAAAAGAACAACATATTTCTTAATATTAGCTACTTCTTGTGGCATTTTACAGCTTAAAGGTTGAAGTTTGAAGTTGCTGTTTTAACTACATCATACACATGGGCAAAAATAGAATTCAGAAAATAAAAGCTTTAAAACTATTTCAAAAGATATAATGTAGCAACCGACAGGGGAATTGAACCAGTAACCTCCAGCTCTGCAGACAAGCGCAATAACCACTACTCTGTACTACCCTCTGTTACTGGCCAGGAGGGTTTTGCAAACATTCAAACTCTGACTTTTCTTTGGATAAAATGTTTTTGCATGCCCCAACACAGAAAGTCCCAAAGCTGTCCCCCCCAATGTGTGACCGACTATTTTGCCCTTGGCCAACTCAATAATACACAATGTTCATTGGTTTGAGTGATTGTCAATTTGCGGATGAGCGCATCTATTAGCACTTTTTACATCAGCAATTCTCAATTGGATAATACAGGTATATTCCAAAACTAGGAACCTAGGGGAAAAAATAAAGAAAAGACAATGTCCAGTGTCCAGTTTTCTTGCTTTGTCAGCTCAACATTATAAAACTACATGACCTGATATTTTTTGCATGTTCAGCTAGAACTTCAGCTGTCCAGTGAGTCAATAATTACAGGTGGGTAGCGCCAGATCAGCCACTTATGTTAGACAACTTGGTGTTCTTGATTGACTAAATCAAATTTTGGTCGACCAGCCTCACTAGAACTCAATATGTAGGTATCATACAAACATGCTTACAATCTGCATGCTGGATGTATTGCATATTCTGAATGTACTAGTTTAACACAAATAATATAGGTAATAATGCCTTATTTCTTTGGTTAGGGCCGTCACAATTATTACATAATCGCCTGATCGAGATAATTTTACCGTATTGCAATTGCTTTCATGGCAACAGAGGCAGTAAACCACCACTGCGGTCAGTAGCGCTGACAAAGCCATAACAAAATGTCTGCAAATATGGGCTGGTGAAATGTTTACAATAATAATTGTTTGTAATACATGGGCACTGTTTATAATCCTGCCTGTAATATTTATAAGACTTTGTTTAAACAATAAAATGACTTCGCTCCTTAGCGTCTTTCTTTACCAAACAAGACCGGAGTATCAGTCCAGTGTGGTTTGGGTGGGAAGGTATTACTACATGTGTCTAAAGTGAGTAAGAGGAGATTCCTAGACATCACTGACAGGCGGACCAGTGAGACTGTGTAAATAGGGAACATTTGAGAAAAATGATATAAAATAATAATAACATGAACAGATTCTATCTTCCCAGTTTTGCAACTGATTAATAATTATGACAGATTGAGGCAAAAGAAAGACTGCTTTCTACAAAGACTAAAGCCACACAGGTGTCTTTGAAACCAATGTTAGCCACTGTTTTTGCAGTAGCTCAATAGCTTTTTCTTGGTACATGGCTAGCACCAATGGAACCAGCCTGAAAACAATGACATGAAACTCCTGTCTAGTTACTAGTATGTTAGCCAGCCACGTGTGGCTGCTGATCAATAAAAGATGCTAACCAACTACCTAGTCTAGCTTTATCTTTTTTTGTGGCTTGAACAGACCGAGTACACCACTTGTGAGGTGAATGATGAGCGCTATCCAGCTCACAGGAATAGATATGACCATCTTTTGGTTTACTTTTTTCTGACCCGCAGTCCTACAGCTTGAGAAAGTGTGTATCTTCCTGTTATGCTGCTGCAGCATCATGTACCAGTGAGTCACTGTGACATTATGTAATCACGTACAGTGTAATCACTAAGAAATAAATGTGGTCAATGATTAAGTGATGTCCTGTAATATTCATGCCTTGGGTGGTTATTAGGCATGTTTGACACTTAAGCAGACTCAACCAGCTCTCCATAGGTGCTAAAGTGAGTTGTTCTCCTGTCTCTAAAGCTGTGATGTGTTTGGAATTTCTGTAATGCTGCATTAGTACTCAAACTGGGTGGCTGTGTGGAAAGTGTGCTTTCCTGAAAACACACACTTTAAATTTACTTACTCCATGAGTCAGTTCAGCTATATTTATTTCTTGCATAAATGTGTTCTTTTTTAAATAATTGATGGTATGCATTAGTCAATTGAATTTCCTTTTTTTAAGTACTTGTGGGTCAAGTTAAACTTAAAACAAATTCCAGGACAACATGTAAATTGTGTAAAAAAAAAAAATAACACAATAACATTTTGACAACATGAACAAACATACCACAAATATGTTCTTAGTCCCAGGCTGACCCGCCTATTGTCATGTTGTGTAATGTGGATTGCAGAGTAGTGCGCTGTGTTGTGTCATGATGTGTGGCTGGCTGACTTGTTACTGTTGTAACTGTCAGTGCACTAAACAAATGTGAACTGTTCTCACAATTCATGACCGCAACCCACAGTTACAGTGGCAATAAGCGATGTTTTGTAAACTGATGAGTTTAAACAGAGTCGCTAGGGTCAGCCTCTGTGCCTGATTAGTTACACTGGGACGAAAAGAAGAAGAAAAAACAACCACACACACGTGTCACCATGACTGTGGTTTCAACCCACTGCTGGCTACTGTATGCTGTGTGGCAGGTCTTTGGTGACCGCTGCATTGACTCACATGGGGGAGGAATACAGAGTAAAACCTCATGTGGCCTAAATCAACAAAAGCTACTTGTGCTTCTATGCTTGCATACGATGGGAGTGTGTCTTGGGTGAGAAAGTCAGTGAGAAAGTGTTCCTGTCTGGTGTGTGTCTGGTGTGTGTCTGGTGTGTGTCTGGTGTGTGTCTCGTGTGTGTCTGGTGTGTGTCTGGTGTGTGTCGGCGTAACTCATCATGTTCAACATGCATGATTGTAAAGGATATCTATTGAATAGATGGGATGGGTCTAGGCCTGGAACAAACGCTTATTTTAATAATCGACTAGTCTAGCGATTATTTGAACAATTAGTTGACTAATAATCTACTTAATGATTCATCAGTAGGCTTTTAATGATTATTCAGCTTTTGTTATTTGTCAAAACATTGAATTATACTTATTCCACTTAATATACTTCCAGCCGACTGAACAGGTCGATCTCTTTGTCCAACCGAAATCACAAATGCTCTTTATGCCTAAGGTCACTTACAAGACTCTCACCGTTTGCATCTTGCAAATTAACCGTTCGACTAACCGTTATACTAACCGTTTCAGCCCATTTTCATGACTCCAGAGGTTTTGTACTGTTAGGAACTAACTGGAGAACTTCTACATTCAAGTTGATTGTGAGTTCCGTTTAAAATGGTACTCTCCTGCATGTGTCTGCCTGACCCTTCTGCAGATGGTGAGTGAAAAGGTGGGAGGTGCAGAAGGAACCAAACTAGATGAGGACTTCAAAGACCTGGAGAAGGTATACTCTTTTATCAGTCTAACGCATCCCTGTACCACAGTCACACATGCGCGCACACACAACCACAACCATACCCATAATTATAGCAGGAAGCTGCGAACGGCCTCTCTTTGTCTTCTGCCCACAGAGGGCCGATGTGACCAGTAAAGCGGTGGTTGACGTAATCTCTAAAACCTCTGAGTATCTGCAACCCAACCCAGCGTCCAGGGCCAAGCTGACCATGCTAAACACAGTGTCTAAAATCCGGGGCCAGGTGAGGAGCCCTGGATACCCTCAGGCTGAGGGACTGTTGGGGGAGAGCATGGTGAAGTACGGACGAGAGATGGGCGAGGACACAAACTTTGGTAAGAATGGAAGTAGAATTTTACCTGTGGCCCTCAAAATACTGATTCCTAGGTGTGTATGAAGTTCTGGCTGGCTATTCTGTAGAAGAGCCATATGGATTGCTTTGGCCGGTGAGAGAAATATGTGTATTGTGCTTTCCTGTAGGTGTCGCTCTGGTAGATGTGGGTGAGTCCATGAAGAGGCTGGCTGAGGTCAAAGACTCCCTGGACATTGATGTCAAACAGAACTTTATTGACCCACTGCAGGCTGTTGTCGACAAGGACATCAAAGACATCCAGGTAAAGATCTAGTATTAGATGAAAGATTAGTAGACAATCTGTCAAAAATAAACATATTTTTATTTAAATTCTTACCAATCAACTAATGGCGTGCTCTATCAGTTCCATCTGAAGAAGCTTGAGGGGAGGCGTCTGGACTACGACTACAAGAAGAAGCGCCAGGGGAAGATCCCAGATGAGGAGCTGAAATCATCATTGGAGAAGTTCCATGAGTCCAAAGAGTTGGCAGAGAGCTCCATGCACAACCTGTTGGAGACTGATGTGAGTCATACCACCAATGTTCATGGCTATACTGTATACACAACGGTGAGCCAAATTCTTTATGACCACTAATATGCTGTTAGTGTTCTGCATATCCGTCGAGGCATGGACTCTACAAGACTCCCTGAAGGTGTTCTGTGGTGTCTGGCACCCAAATGTTAGCAACAGATTCTTCAAGTCCTTTAAGTTGCCTGGTCGAGACGCTGTGAATCTGATTTATTGGTCCAGCGCACATCCCACAGATGCTCAATCGGACTGAGATGTGGAGACCAGGGCAACGCCACAAACTGATGTTTCTCAAACCATTTTCAAACAATGTGTGGAGGGCGCATTATCCTGCTGAAAGAGGCCACTGCCATCAGGGAATAGCATTGTCATGAGGGGGTGTGCCTGGTCTGCAAGGTGGCTATAGGATAGGAAGGACGTGTATGCACTGCCTGATGACAATATAAAAGGAAAGGAGTGGAACGGCATTGGTTTAAAGCAGATGACGGGAGGTTGACATCATTTAGACTAGGACAACACATTAGTGTTATATCGGGGTAGACGAGTACCCATAATACATCTGGGTGATTTCTGTTTTGTATGTAGGTGGAGCAGGTGAGTCAGTTGGCTGCTCTGGTGGAGTCTCAGCTGCAGTATCACAAACAGGCCTCAGAGATTCTGGAGGAGCTAACAGACAAACTCAGAGAACGGTAGGTTGTGTGTGTGTGTGTGTGTGTGTGTGTGTACCTGGCTTTTGGTTAGTAAAAATTGTAATAAAAATAAAATTGATGCCAGTCAAATACTTTTACTAAGTTAATGTGTTAATTTGCATAATGTACATAATTTAATTGCAGTTAATGTAAGTGGCTGTCTTGTAATAAAAAGCATACCTTTCTGTGCAGTACTTGTGTCAAAATCAAACCATGGAAAAGTGGTGAATATTTTAAGAAGACTTGAGAAGTCTAAGTGGTTGCCACCAGTTAACATATAATCTTTAAAAAAAAACGTTATGGTAAGATATGGGATCGGCGGCTGTGTAGAATGTTGTTCAAATCACAGGGTCTTGGACGTCGTATTAAAATGCTTTATCACAACAGTAGGTAGGTGTCCTAGAAGTCCATTCTGCAGGATGCATTTCTGATTGGTCCATGGTCACATGGTCTGGCACCTTCCAGAACAGGAAAACATAACCTCTAGGTGTGTGTGTGTGTGTGTGTGTTTGTTCTGCTTACTCGCCATTCAAATGTGTGTGTGTGTTTTTCCATTTGACTCCTGTCCTGTGGGTATCAGGGTGAATGAGGCCCAGTCTCGGCCCAGGCGTGAGTACACCCCGAAACCTAAACCCTCCTTTGACTACGGAGAGCCGGAGCACTCAAATGGAGGATACTGCCCAACCACCAACTCCTCTGGTAAGATTGGCCTGTAGCTGCACTTGTGCATGTGTCTCGGTCTCTGTTTATCTCTATTAATAACTTCATGTATATAGCCTCTTTTGTAGACACCCAGTCAAACCCCAGAAAATCATCCAGGAAGAACAGTCGATACTGTGAGTGTATGAGTATGAGAACAGGGACCCACTTAATTGACTTGGTTTTTATAACATGGAACGGTGTGCGGTTAGATGGTAACCCTTTACCTGCCCAACCTCTGCATGCCCTCATTAAGCCTTCATGGTTGGTGACTAACACAAACACTCAGCGGCTCCAGCCTCTGTTTTATAACCCCTGAACTAACCCTATAACCTTGATCTGATCTAGGAACTGCTCCGTTCAGCCCATTTACTCAGGCAGGTTTGGACATTTCTCTGTTTCCCACTCCAACACGCTGTTTTTTCTATAAAATGATTGTATCTGTTTCCCACTCCAACACGCTGTTCTCACAGCTTCTGGGCCATGTGCTAAGGCTCTATATGACTTTGAGCCAGAGAACGAAGGTGAGCTGGGCTTCAGCGAGGGCGACATCATCACGCTGACCAACCGCATAGACGAGAACTGGTTCGAGGGCACACTACACGGCCAATCAGGGTTCTTCCCCAACAACTATGTAGAAGTGATCATTCCCCTGTAAACACTAGGAGGCGCAGGCGCAAATGTGGGAGGAGGCAGGAGAGGAGGACCATAGGGGCCAGTTTTAATATTGTACTAATTGAATGGCTTCCTTCACCGTTCATGGTCACTCGTAAAAATTGCAGGACAGATTAAAGCAGTTTCTCTTGGGAAATATCAAAGTTGAGAGAAAACGAGAGAAGGCTTTTTGGGGCTCACCCAAAAATGAATTGAGGGTTTATGTTTATAGAGAGAGGTTAGTACAACTATGGGGTGCTGTATATTTAGTTTTCTATGCACCTGAGCACTTTGTACACTTCCCTGACTGGGACAAATGGCTTAATGGAGGGCCGGTACCCATGAACACTACCAGGCTACGCTGTACGTAGACCATTTCCTTGAACATTTTGTATTTTTAATCACAAATGTACTTACCGGTATTGTCTTTATTTGTTTGGCAATATTGTTAAATGTTTTCTTCACAATTTGGAGTCCTAGCATTTAAATGTATTGTTTAATTTTATATGAAAACACCAACTCCACACCCATTACTTTCCTCCTCAGCGTTAGTCTGAAGGATCTCTGTTCTGGCTGTCATATGCTGCCCCCTGGTGGTACCCATGTGTTATACTTAACTTCATGCTATTAACATGCTCCGAATCACTATTGTACTTCATCAGTGTGTTGTCATTTGGTGAAGGTTAGTGTATGAGGTGTGGTAAGCTGCTCCTATAGACTCCCATGGTTTACATCACTCCTGGTGTGGTTTATTACCTGGTACTTTTTTACTTTATAATCCATCCCAAACTTGTAAAATGTGATTGTTCGGTTTCAGTCTATAGATACCTAAATAAAAACGGCTTGTTAGTTTCTACCAACATGGTCTTGTCTTAGCAAGGTAATCGAGTTTCTGGAAACTAAGGTAGCAGGGCTAGTTATCTTTACTGAGGGGTACTTTACTTCTTTTCTGTCAGCTTGCAGGCTTCTGCTAGTCAGAGTGTTCCTGTCTCTACACAAAATGTGTTTGGTACTGCTGGGTTCTGTTCATCTGTCTTCCACCTCTGTCACTGACTCGTGTATGGTTAGATGTTGACTGTTAACCAATGTAACACGTGTTGAAGTGTAATGTGGTATGGATATCATAGTGGTACAGTCTGAGAGTACAGTTAGTAAAGTGTGTGTCTGTATCCACCACTTGACACTGCTGGGAGTGTTTTGGAGAGTGCATTTGGGTTTTCAATAGCTTTATTCATAAGTGCATGCATGTACAGATTATCCAGAGAGAGGATTTTGAATCACTTCACATTCTTCATTGGACAAGTGATTTAAAGGAAGCGGTCTGTTTTGTATTTAAACGCTGCACCCCCTTGGTTCCTCTTATGTTCACCCCACAGTCCCTTCCATATGCACCCCTCCACGTTTACCCCAGACACCCTATGGTGTGTGTTGATCCTCTTGCTTTCGTGCAGAGTATTGGCTGTGATGTTCTCTTATTTTTATCCACACTTTTGTACACAGAGCTTCAGAATTGTACTGATAATGAACACTACACACAGATGATAAGTCTTCTTTTTATGTGATTTTTCCTTATGTGATTTGTCACTGGCACAGACTAATCTTTTATGTAGAGATAACACAGGACAGCTTATCCCCTTCCCCCACACTCCTCCCCCATCCCTACTCCATCTTCATATCCCGGTTGTCTCTCCTTTTATATCTCCCACACCTGCCCGGGGTTCCCTATTGTCTCCCCCTCCCTGTTTTCTAATCCTCTCCCATCTCTCTCTCTCTCCTCCCTGTCTTTATCTCTCCCCACGTCCTTCTGTTGAATATGCAGCTTGCTGGTCCCCATCATATGAATAGCCTTTGTGCCTTAAATCAGCATGTCCCAGAAGTTTACATGTGTCTCTGGTTGTTATACTTTTGCTGGGTTGTGGATTTGCCTGCTGTTTCCACAGATCGTTTTATTCTGCAAAAATTTAAAAGCATTTTGCATATGTTTTTCTTAACTTGTACCTCGTTAACATATTTATGTCTTTCAAAGTTTTACCAGTAAAACGTCCGAGACTCATTTGCATGAGCCAGCCAACAATTTGGTCTAATAAGATTCATGGGGATTTAAATATACATATCTTTGAGTTATACACAGTATGTAATTTCTGTTGTGGTGAGCACTATTGATATGTGGTCATTAACACTATTCTGTTATATTTGGTTAATGTAGAGAACTAACATTGTGATTTTGCTAACATTGGTTTAGCCGATCGATTCAGCTTTAAACAATCACTCTGTACCAGATCAGACTCTTTATCAGTAGAACATATATGTGTAAAGTAGCCAGGAGAATAGCCAACAGAATACACATATACACACTCCACAAATGCAGAATATATATTCTGGAGAAAATAGCCTAAGCAGCCAGTTGAGGGTTTTAGTAAAACCAGCAATTAGCCGAAAATAATTGTGTATGTAGGCACAGCTCTGGGGAAGGCATTGGGAGTCAGTGGCTCAGGTTAAGTATACTTGTGAATAATAGAGAAAACGGCTCAGATCAACGTTTTATGTTTTTGTGCGTGTCTAGCGTTGTTACTCAATAGGTTCGATGCCATTGGAGACAACTTTATATTTGTATGTTAGCCACACTACATTCTAATATAGGGCAATTTCAGCCAGTACCCCATAACAGTTCCATATTATGAACCAAAGTGTTATCTTAATAGCTTTATTTTAATATACAGAATCATATTTGAACCCATGTACATTGCAAGTATCCTGCTTGTGTCTAAGTAATGTCTTGATTCTAAAATATTTTTGTCAACTCTAATGCAGGGGATTGGGAATTGAAACGAGGCCAGATTATCCCTGGATTATCTTTATTATCTCTGTATTGTCTTGTATAATCTCCTGTGTATTGTAGATATGTTTCTTATGGTGTAAAGATGAAAGTATGTCATTTAACTTCTTTAATAAATATGAAGGAAAGTGACGTGGCCTCAGGCAACATTTTGTGATTTGTTTGAGTTGGATGGAAATTAGTTTTTACACGATTTACATTTTCAAATAAAACTGTCATCATTCGTCCATTCAGTGGATTAGTTATCTCAGTATATTACACGTTTTGTCAATTCAACACTGATTTAAGGAAATGTATAAAAACTGACTGCGTTGTTGAACTGTAATTGAGATGTCAGGATCAAGATGACTTATTTCACCCTTTTAGCAATGTATTTGTCTTTCATAATCTGATTCTCCTTCGGTACCCACATAACATCATATAATCCAACCAATGCACGACATCCAACAATGACTAACTGATACATTTATGAGCCATACACGACAGCCAGCTGTTGGCGGATAGCCATGCTGATATCTCATCGGAGGAAGGCGTGTCATCTCCCCCAATTACTAAGCGCCCCTTTGTCCTCGGTTTGCCCAGCCTGCCAGCGATACTCATGGCGGCTGCACCCGTCAAACAGCGCTCCGGACCCGCAGGAACGAGGGGGCAACTCCCGCCCTGCTACTATGAAGGATACTTGGAAAAACGGGGTCCGAAGGAGAAGGTAGGTGCAGTCGTATGCGACTGTCTATGCGCATATGTCGGTTCTCGTGGCGTGTTTTGCGCGTATTATCTATTGAATCCTATTGAGCACCGGATAGCGGCGAATTCCTTGAATCCCATTCCACGAGAACTGTGTACTTCCTTATTTTGGGTCACACTGGGCGAGGCTTGAACAAGCTGCCAGTGATTTTCTTGTTACTTCACTTGCTGCTGGTTTACAACTGTTATTGCTGGACCGAAGTCACCTTATTGTCAAGTGCAATAATACATGCGGTTGCGTTTATTCTAGGGTTGGACACAACTAGCATGAAGACAAGCAGACATATCCCGGTGAATACAATATAGACCGCGACATGCTGTCTAATTACGTAAAAAGACCACATAAAGAATTTAGCCCAGTAGGTGTAGAAGGGAAAAGGCTATAGGGTCAGGTTATTTTGAGCTTATTACTGAGCTGTCATTGCTATTCACTGAACTATTGTCTGTAAGAACAACCCTACAAAAATGTCTATGTTTCAGTTTTTTTTTGAGAAATGCCAATAAAATGGCCATATATAAATCAATATATTGTTTTATGGGGTTTAGGAGAGAAGCATGGATTGTGTCAGCTCAGCCAAGCATTGTGGGTTGTGGTGTTGAATGTTAATGACACTGCCTGGGCACAGCTGGGAGGGAGGTGACAGGGGAACATGAAACAAAGAGCCACACACACCAGACATTTGGGACAGGGTGGTTCAGGTGCACTCTGGGGGGGGTATCTAGATGGCTATAGACCAACAACAGCTGTCGTGCAGATTCATCCCATGAGGCTTGTGGGTGGGTGGGTTCCTCTTACTTTCTTAGTCCTGTCTTCACAATGATAATAAATCAAGGAAAATATTGTCCGGGCGTTTGGTTGGTCCTTTTGATCTGAGGTTATGTTTTGGGTTTAGGGTTAGGTGTTGTTAAGGGATATGGAACAGGGAATGTTGGGTTCCACAAGGATAAAGAAAAACAAATATACGAGAGAGAAAGAGACTAACTTGGTGAAAATCCAAATCCAATTTATGTTGTGAGCATGTTCTTATGGAAATAGGCAGTAGTTCAAGACCTATCTTTGTCTGTGTTTCTCTGTTTGTTATCAGACTTCTCGACGGCTGTGGACCTGTCTGTGTGGGAACACCCTCTTCTTCTTCAACAATGCCAAGGACACTCATGTAAGTTCTCTGTGTGCGCGTAAGTTCTCTGTCACTGTTCAGGGATGTTCATTTGAAAGTCTGCTTGTCTGTTTCAGTACGTGGAGAAGTTGGACCTCAGTGGCTTTGTCTCACTGAAGGACGACTGTAGCCGTGACAAAAACCTGGAGGCAGCCAGACTCATACTGCGCATGAAGGACGGGGAGACCAAACTCACAGTAATAATATGAAGAGAGACGTGATCACCAGCCCACACAATCAATGTCCAAGATGATGCCAAATGCTCTTCTTCTAGATGTGTGGTGGCAATATAGCTGCTCGCACGGCTCTGTAGGCAGATACAAAGTCCACACACAGTTTTATATAATTTGTGCTTTGACTCCTGATGACCTCCAATATTCAACTGATTTGTACCGCGTCATCATATGTTGAGTGGCTTAAGAGAGGGGCTGGGAGAGATGAAACACAAAACTGCACATGTAGTGAACCACTCAGCAATAGAATAATAACCTTGTCTTTGTTCATCTCTTATTCAGGTTGCCAATCTGGAGGCTCGAGAATTGTGGAAAGGTTTTCTCTACTCGGTAGTGGATGTAAGTATCAGACACCCTAGATGTGCCTGATGTGGATTTTCAATGTAAACCTCCACAAATTATTATTGCATAGATTTTCTGAAGAAAGTTTACGGCAAATTATGCTTTAAAAATGTGTCATAGGTTTTCAGTCTCATGTCAAAGTTAATCATTGTCTTATCACAGAATGAAAAAATGAAAGATGAAATTTGCATGATGTTGCCACGAAATGGGCATTTAAATATGTTTTCCCTTGGGTCCAGTACTCTGTTTAGCTAAACACTTCTCAAGTCATAGCAAAACATTGTCTGCTATTATCGTTTTTTTATTTTACATAAGGACTGTTCTGATCTTAACGGGGTTCCTGATTAATTTGGCCCAAAAAGTTTGTGAACTTTTGTTACATATTACATCACAGTATGAACATGTTTGATTTGTAGTTGCTCCTTCACTTGTCATTATTCTGCGGTTTGATTGGTTGTTACAGCTGAGCGTGCCTAGCTGTCTGACGTTGCTGCCAGGTCAGGTCCAGATGCTGAGAGAGGTGGTGGACAGAGAGAGGAGCAGACGCAGGGCAGCACGCACCCCAACCAGGGCTCCCCCTTCCCCCCTGTCAGTACCTCTACTAGGGGAGATACCATCGTGAGTCAAACACACACACACGCACACGCACACACACACCAGGGCTCCCCCTTCTCCCCTGTCAGTACCTCTACTATGGGAGATACCATCGTGAGTCAAACTCACACACACACCAGGGCTTCCCCCTCCCCCCTGTCAGTACCTCTACTAGGGGAGATACCATCGTGAGTCAAACACACACACACACACACACACACCAGGGCACCCCTCTGTCAGTACCTCCACTATAGGAGATACCATCGTGAGTCAAACACACACACACACACTCACACCAGGGCTCCCCCTCCCCCCTGTCAGTACCTCTACTAGGGGAGATACCATCGTGATTCAAACACACACACACACACACACACACACACCAGGGCTCCCCCTCCCTCTGTCAGCACCTCCACTAGGGGAGATACCATCGTGAGTCAACCACACACACACCAGGGCCCCCCCTTCCCCTCTGTCAGTACCTCCATTAGGGGAGATACCATCGTGAGTCAAACACCACACACACACACACACACCAGGGCTCCCCTTCCCCTGTCAGTATCTCCTCTATGGGAGATACCATCGTGAGTCAAACACACACACACACTCACACCAGGGCTCCTCCCCCCTGTCAGTATCTCCACTATGGGAGATACCATCGTGAGTCAAACACACACACACACACACACTCACACCAGGGCTCCTCCCCCCTGTCAGTATCTCTACTAGGGGAGATACCATCGTGAGTCAAACACACACACACACACACACACCAGGGCCCCCCCCCCCTGTCAGTATCTCCACTATGGGAGATACCATCGTGAGTCAAACACACACACACACACACACACACACCAGGGCCCCCCCTCCCCCTGTCAGTATCTCCACTATGGGAGATACCATCGTGAGTCAAAAACACACACACACACACTCACACCAGGGCTCCTCCCCCCTGTCAGTATCTCCACTATGGGAGATACCATCGTGGGCCTGTGTGTGTGTTCATGTTTTACTGACCTAGTGGTGACCAAAAATCCCTAAAAACAAATTGCACATCTATGGTATTTTCGGCATAGGAGTTACATTTGTGTTAAAGGTTACATTTACATGTTGGGTTAATATTTAGTTTTTGGTAAGAGAAGATAGGATTACTTCTTTGTCCCCACTAGGATAGAGATTTGTGAAGACTGTGTGTTTGTGATCCAGGTCTATGTACATGTAGGGATTAGGATTACTGTAAATTACAGATTAGATTTAGGGTTGTCTTTTGGTTTATGGCTAAATTAAGTATAGGCATAAAACAAGTATATTCATGTGTGATCCAAGTTAAAGTTAGGATACGGTTTAGGTTTAGAGCTATGGGATAGAGAACATGGAGTTCTGTGTGTCAGGTTGCCATGACGAAAGATTAAAGTGTGTCTGCCTGTCTCTAGGTGTTTTCGGCCCGTGTCAAGGACAGAGGCGGAGGTCCTGTTAGAGAGACATCCAGACTGTGGCAACATGCTGCTAAGGCCCGGCAGAGACGGATCCTCATTGGCTGTCACCACCCGCCAGGATCTTAATGGGTAATGCCCACAGTGCATAGAAATACACAGACATAGATTTGCATACTAAATTTAATCCATCAACTTTCTGTCTTTGATCATCTTTCAGGTCAGTGTTCAGACACTATCGTGTGACTCAGAGAGAGCAGGGTGGATATGTGATAGATGTTGAGAACCCAGTAAGATCAAAACGCTTGCACTCAATTTTCACAACATACAAACATGCTCCCGCTACTACTACTACTACTCTATGACATTACTCTGTTTCCTTCTGCAGATTCCTTGTGAGACACTTCATGACGTCATTGATGCTCTCGTGGAAAAAACAGCAGGAACCCTACAGCCCTTTCTTTTGGAGGAACCTTATGAGGAGAACATCAGTGAGACACATACAGACCTTACTTTTATCCCCATTCGCTTTTTGCCACCACAGTTGGCACATGTGTTGGTTGAAATCCATCCATGCTGTCCGGTGTTCCTGTAGCTTATTGACATTTGGCTGTATTTATCGCATTTAGCGTATGTTTCGTCCAACGACGAGAATGGAGAGAGAATGCTACATTGTGCCCCTTCCAGCCCGCTACCTAAAGCCCCTGCTATACCCCCAAAACAAGGTACTCTAAAATCCTACACCACACGTACGCATTTACACTTGCTCTCTCACACACTTACACACTATTCTGTTTGGATTTGTTAGGTGTAGAGCGCTGGAAACCCCTACCCAGGTCTCCTGCTCCTGACCGCCGTATCCTGTCGGCTGTGACATCATCAGTTCCGTCATCACCAAGCAGCCCAATGAGACGCCTCATTCTCTCCCCATCACCCAATCTCACACACAGTGAGTATCCTGATCATTGTGGCCACTCCTTCATGGTGCTTAGTCCGTCCGGATCTCACCAGGCTCTCTGTCCCGTCTGCCTAGGTCTTACAGAAGAACTCAAAATGAAACTTGAGAAAAGACGGACCAGTCAGGAGTGACTTCCTGTCATTGCTCAACCAATCTGTGGTCGGAACTCTACCGGCAGCCGCTCTATTCTCTTCACGTGCCTTCTGATTGGTGGACCGCAGAAATGGTCCACACGCCTGGTCTTCCAGGATAACAGTCCTGAAGGCTCGTTGAAATACACAATATGTTTTCCATTGTGGGCGAAGCACCTTGTCCACCTGAGCTGTGTTCAGCAGCTAAACATGTGGCCTCAAAACTCAACCGTTTTAGAAGAATGACGACCCATTGGGGTTGACCGTTAAATAAGCACACATACGTTATTACTCCATCGCTCAGAATGAGCCAATGGCTGTTGATCTGCTGCCAAGGTAAATTACATTACACTGGAGTTTGAAGAAAATCCAGAAACTAGAGAAGCCAACCTACGGAGACACTAGAAACCAGAGAGACCAGTGACTTGACAGAGCAGAGACAGACCCGAGCAGAGACAGACCCGAGCAGAGACAGACCAAAGACTCGACAGACCAGAGACCAGACAGACCAAAGACTAGACCAGTAGCTACAAAAATGTTGTTTATTAGCTTTTATTTGAGTCTAGTACCAACACATCAGTATCAAGTAATTTAAAATGGAATTGTTTACCATTGCTAGGCTAGAACTATGGGTAAATAACCACTGGATGCGCTGTAGTTATCCTGCATCTAAAATGCCATTATGGCAATTATTTGGTGCTAATATGATTTGTGCTATGACGGAACAATGATGGTTATTTTGTGGTGCTTTGACAGTGGTACTGTAACGGTATGGTGCTATGATGGTATTGTATTTGGACTGTTGGCTGACTAAACACGTTCTCTTTGTGTGTGTGTGTGTGTGTTAATGATACAATTAAATCAAAACCTTATTTTATTCTGTGTGCGTGTGTGCGTGCGTGTGTGTGTGTGTGGGCGTGTGTGTGTGAGTGTGTGTGAGTGGGCGTGTGTGTGTGTGTGTGTGCGTGCAACTGTGTTGCCTTGACTTACTGGTGCTAGGACTCTTTTTATTGCACAGGTTGTCCCCCTGTTGTTAACTAAATAGAATAAGTAACACAAACATTTCTAACAAGGTTTACTATAGGAACTATTGACTATGATTGGCCCCCTTCTCTGGTGTTGGGGGCTGGTACAAAAGCACAAGCCAGTTAAACCTGAGGACATGTGTTTAATAGAAGCACGGCTTCTAGTGAACCCTCTAGAACTACACTAGAGTTCTACACTACAGCCTCTTTGTGTCTTGGTCTGTGTTGTTGAAATATATCTGTTTTATTTAAAAAATGACCTATTCATGGCTGTTAAATAAAATTTTGCATGAAACATGAACATGTTGTATGGCGTGTCATTTGTCCTACCAACAGAACCTGCTCGAGAAGTTTTGGTTGTCATTGTATCAGATACAATTGCATACCAGCAGGTGCAGTTCAAGGAAGTAAATATTTACCATAAATGCTTCAAACTTGTTTTGAAACTGTTGCTCGTTTTCTGTTTATTTTGTTAATGGTATTAGAATGCATGGTATGTGTGAATTTGAATCCTACCATGATAACGTTCTGTTTGGTGGTTTGGCGCCATCTAAACTGACTTAACATCTACACTGAGATAATATCAACACTGACTTAACATCTACACTGACTTAACATCTACACTGAGCTAACATCAAAACTGACTCAACATCTACACGGACTCAACATCTACACTGACTTAACATCTACACTGAGCTAACATGTACACTGACTCAACATCTACACTGACTCAACATCTACACTGACTTAACATCTACACTGAGCTAACATCAACACTGACTTAACATCTACACTGACTCAACATCTACACTGACTCAACATCTACACTGACTTAACATCTACACTGACTTAACACTGGCTTAACTTTTACACTGACTTAACATTTACACTGACTTAACTTTTACACTGGCTTAACTTATACACTGACTTAACTTTTACGCTGACTTAACATTTACGCTGACTTAACATCTACACTGACTTAACATTTACACTGACTTAACATCTACACTGACTTAACATCTACACTGAGCTAACATTTAAACTGACCTAACATTTACACTGACCTAACATCTACACTGACTTACATCTGACTAAAATAAGGTTGAGGGAAATTGTCACCTTAAAAAAAAAAAAAAACAGAAATAAATAATTTTAGAGACATTGAAAATCCTCTCAAGTGCTGCAGCAAACAAAGCTCCCCTAGTTCCCTTAGGCCCTAATGCCTTTATCTCTGACCCAGTACTCTACTGCCACCGTTTGACACCTGACAGTTCCATTTGGTGTATCACACACATCGCTGACCTCTCCATGTAAATGCGGTTGTGAGAGGTATATATATATATGTATATATCTGGGTATAGCACTGCATTTTTGCTGATATGCCTAACTGGAAAAATTAATTCATACAAATATATTCCCACTTTCAATTACCTTCCAATACAATGACCCAGATTCCAGTTATACTCAGTTACATTTTTATTTAAACTAGATTCAAATATGCCGTGGTGCAGGTTGACATCTCAACAAATAAATATTGTGACCCTGAAAAAAAACAAAGATTTTTCACAATCGTTCTGAAACAAGACAAACCAATAAATAACCAAACCTATTAGCATTCGGGCACAGTGTGGTTGAATTGGACAACAATACTCAATGTCATAGAAGAACTGTGAGACTATAGTCTAACCACCTCTATGTAAAGGAGCTGTGGTCACCCCAGACAGTGACTGGTTTCCTGATCAACTTTACTACACTAACATAGTTAGATATGCGACCAATTGCATGCAGATCTTTTTTCCCAGTCAAATAGAATCCATAGATTTGAGCGTAATGACTTGAGTTCCTTATCAGAACGGCAAGTCAATAAAACCTTAAACATTTTGGTATGTTGCTTTTATATTTCTCTTCAGGGAAATTAAGCTTTGGTTGGGTGAACGTTTAGGGTGAATGATTGCCTCTGCATTTCAATTATTAGCTATTTTTCCACCAACTCAAATGGGTCCTAGAACCTCTCTGCCCACACTGAGTGTTGGGATAGTTACTGGTCAGTTCAGACACACACATTGTTACTGGTCAGTTCAGACACACACATTGTTACAGGTCTGTTCAGACACACACACACACACACACACACACACACACACACATTGTTACTGGTCTGTTCAGACACACACATTGTTACAGGTCTGTTCAGACACACACACACACACACACACACACACATTGTTACTGGTCTGTTCAGACACACACATTGTTACAGGTCTGTTCAGACACACACACACACACACACACACACATTGTTACTGGTCTGTTCAGACACACACATTGTTAGTGGTCTGGCCTCTTCCGCACATTGTTGGTTAAGGGGAGTGTGTCATTTGGCTCCTTTCCTCTTTGTCTGCCTGGCTTGTTGAGACTCGACTCTCCTGTTAATATTTCTCTCATCTGTTCTCACTGGCCACAGCCAGTCACAGCCTTATCTATTCAGCTCTTTCGCCAAAGAATCTGAACGGCATCACTTAGCCCAACCGTTCAGCTGACTAGAAGTCCCTTTCAGACGATCCAACAGGGACAAAAGGACAGCCGGGACAACCGTTTAGACGCCGCTGTATTGTGGAAAGCATTTGGCTGTGTTGGCTGTGGGTTTGTCTTGTGTTTACACGGTGACCTTTGTGCTTTTGCGTTTACGGACTGCACACTTAAGAGGAAGAAAGAACAGGTTCCACTCTGCAGGTATGCCTCTGTCTCTAAATATTTACTGAAGTGTTTTGCTGTTCATTATTAAGAAGCTAATGCATGTTTTTAATATACATCAAAGCGGTGAGTAGAAGTTGAAAAGCAATAGTGCCTGTCTGTCTTCACAGTCCTAACAAGGCTGCGTGAATATACTAAAACAAAACACTTCCTTGTAGAAAGATAAAAATCTTGCTTGTAAATGTCTGAGTGTTGCAACCTGCCACTGTCTATACGCAAGAAAAAAAAGTGTCTGGAAGGGAAGGGACTGGAAACCTTTACATTAGAAAACTACATTTTAAAAATATATAAATATTTTTCTGGGTGACTCACTGTTAAACGGACATAAAAACTGAATGTGGTTGTGAGTGTGTGAGACACTGTGGGTGTTTCTATCTGCTCACGTTGTGTCACACATTGTAACACATTGTGTTACAATACAGGACAGTTTAGTAGCTCAGCTGTAGCTGTGAAACATGATTCCCATGGCTGCACTTGTGAACGCATGATTATAATGCTACAGTAAAAGGACACATACAAACGGACAGTTGCACACTCTCTAAAAGTAAGTCTGCGATACATTCATTTTCAATGTCTTATTATAATCATATGTGGTTGACTCTACATGCAAACAAACCTGTTCCTAAAAAATGTCTAGATATGAATTCCATTGGTGCAACCGCCGGATTAGCCAATGAACCTGCAGGGGGTTTCAATATATGACGGCAAAATTAATACGGCAAAATTAAATAGCATGTTGTCACATTGCAAGAAATTGTCTTTAAAAACAACTCAAAAATCATCTCCTCGGCGCCCCAAATGTGATCGGGCCCTGAGTTCCAGCGTATTTCTAAACATGTATTTAGGCATAGTGGATTGAGTTATTCCTCGGGAGTGTGACACACGTAACATGATCCCAGCATTCTCTGACATGACTCAACACAACCTGCACACTGACTCAGAGAACATCTGTCCACAACGACACGGTTACAACATAGTTGCAACATCAGCCAGTCTTAAAATACAGACAGACAGAGAGTTTAACCATCCTCTTATGTACAGGTGCCGTATTTTCATTTGATCGTCCCGTTTTGTAACACATTTTCCTGTACACCAGAAAATGCAAAAACATCTTGTGTGCATTCAAGGTGGCAATGGGCTTCTGAAGTGATTTATTCTAATTTCTTTTCAGTTTAACTTTACTTAACGACAGCCGCGTTCCCTGTCTACACAGGATTTGGTATTCTGTGTGAAACTCTTTTTGTGTGCTTGTGTGCAGTTGTACAAGTGAGCTGAAGACGTCAGTACTGCACCCCACCGAAAACCCTTTATGCCCTCAAATTACCATGACTATGGTTGGGAGAGAGTTACTGCTGGGCAGACTGTAGCTCACTCCATGCTGTTAAGACATATTTCACTCTCTTCTTGGTTCCCTTTCTTTCAGTCTCTCTCGTTAAATCTCCCCGTTTTTATTTTCCTCTTAGCCAATATATTTATCGCACTCTTTTTGTCTGGCCTAATTTCTCTCTCTCTGTGTCTCCTCGCTTGTTTCCTCACCTCTCTCTCTGTGACTCCTAGCCTGTTTCCTCACCTCTCTCTGTGTCTCCTAGCCTGTTTCCTCACCTCTCTCTCTGTGTCTCCTCGCCTGTTTCCTCACGTCTCTCTCTGTGTCTCCTCGCCTGTTTCCTCACGTCTCTCTCTGTGTCTCCTCGCCTGTTTCCTCACGTCTCTCTCTGTGTCTCCTCGCCTGTCTCCTCACCTCTCTCTGTCTCCCTGCGTCTCTCTCTATTTAATCCTCGTGTGTCTCATCACCTGTCTATCTCTCCCTCCGTTTCCTCACCTGTCTCTCTCTCTCTCTTAATTTCCATCTCTGAATCTCTGTCTCCCTGTGTCTATCTCTATTTAATCCTTGTGTGTCTCATCACCTGTCTATCTCTCTGTGTCAATCTCTCTCCCTTTCTCTCACACACACAAAACTCACAGATGGACCAAAACAGTTGGCTGTGCAACTCCCTGCATGCCATCGATCTTACCCCAGATCCACTCCCTCACCACCATCCCCTCTTTCTTTTACAGACTGGTGGCTTGCCATCCATCTTACCATGGACTCCCTGTTGACTAAGGCCTATAGAGAAATCAGAAGCCTGCGTCGGAGACTGGCTCATTCACACTGCAATATATCCCTTTGAAAAAGAGTAGGCCAAATGCTTCGCCTGGATCTATGAGTCCTCTTGTCTTCTCTATGCTCAGTCTGGATCTATAAGTCCTCTAGCCTCCTCTATGCTCAGTCTGTATGTATAAGTCCTCTAGCCTTCTCCATGCTCAGCCTGGATCTATGTGAGTCCTCTCACCATTTCTTCTCACAAACTGGACAAGATTTCAGTCTAAGAGCATTTGATCAACTAAATGACACTTTGAGAGTTTTCCACAGACTTTGAATGAGGATGCACTTGATGGTAGTTGTAAGTGTATTTTGGCTCCCCTTGGGTCTGACAGAGCCCTCTCTTCCATCCGGGTCTAAGGCTGGGATCCACTGTGTTCCACGTAAAACTGTACCCTTTCAAAGTAAGTGCTCCACATACATTTAAGAGCATTTGTCTGTATTTGTTTCATATGATCTCTTTTTGTAACTCGTGCAAGTATACAGTCGTGTTAGTTATAAACCTCTCCTCATCTGATCCTCAATAATGGCAGGTACCATTTTCTGTAACTTTCTTAAAATAAATAGCAACATGGTTGGGTGGGTAACCTTCTCACTGTTTTCACATGTTTGTTTTTTTCAAATGCAGAATTTGTTTAACTAGTCCTGGAATGTATTCCTTGGATCTATTTGAAACAGAACTTTTTAAACATTTGTCTAATGTGATTTCTATTTTTGTTTGTAATGTGATGAATTGGGAACTGTCCAACTCTGATCCGGTGTAACTGCAAATGTCATGTGGTGTAACAACTAATGTCTTTTAATGCATAACAATCTCATGTCTTTCAATGTCACATTGTGCTGTCAGGTGAGAATGGTCATTTGTTCTATGAGGAGGGTGTCTGGAACTACTCCACCATGCTGCTGAGAGAGGACCTGGGGTTGATGGTGCTGGGAGCAAGAGAGAACATCTACGCTCTAGACATCAACAACATCTCCAATAAGATTTCCTCTGTAATTACACTAGTGTTACATTACCAGGGCTTGGTCACTAACACTAACACTAGTGTTACACTATCAGGGCTGGGTCACTAACACTAGTGTTACATTATCAGGGCTTGTTCACTAACACTAGTGTTACACTATCAGGGCTTGGTCACTAACACTAGTGTTACACTATCAGGGCTTGGTCACTAACACTAGTGTTACATTATCAGGGCTTGTTCACTAACACTAGTGTTACACTATCAGGGCTTGGTCACTAACACTAGTGTTACACTATCAGGGCTTGGTCACTAACACTAACACTAGTGTTACATTATCAGGGCTTGTTCACTAACACTAGTGTTACACAATCAGGGCTTGGTCACTAACACTAGTGTTACACTATAAGGGCTTGGTCACTAACACTAGACTAGTGTTACACTATCAGGGCTTGGTCACTAAAACTAACACTAGTGTTACACTATCAGGGCTTGGTCACTAACACTAGTGTTACACTATCAGGGCTTGATCACTAACACTAGTGTTACATTATCAGGGCTTGGTCACTAACACTAGTGTTACATTATCAGGGCTTGTTCACTAACACTAGTGTTACACTATCAGGGCTTGTTCACTAACACCAGTGTTACATTATCAGGGCTTGTTCACTAACACTAGTGTTACACTATCAGGGCTTGTTCACTAACACCAGTGTTACACTATCACGGCTTGGTCACTAACACTAACACTAGTGTTACATTATCAGGGCTTGTTCACTAACACTAGTGTTACACTATCAGGGCTTGGTCACTAACACTAGTGTTACACTATAAGGGCTTGGTCACTAACACTAGAGTTACACTATCAGGGCTTGGTCACTAACACTAGTGTTACATTATCAGGGCTTGGTCACTAACACTAGTGTTACACTATCAGGGCTTGGTCACTAACACTAGTGTTACACTATCAGGGCTTGGTCACTAACACTAGTGTTACATTATCAGGGCTTGTTCACTAACACTAGTGTTACACTATCAGGGCTTGGTCACTAACACTAGTGTTACACTATCAGGGCTTGGTCACTAACACTAGTGTTACATTATCAGGGCTTGTTCACTAACACTAGTGTTACACTATCAGGGCTTGTTCACTAACACCAGTGTTACACTATCAGGGCTTGGTCACTAACACTAGTGTTACACTATCAGGGCTTGGTCACTAACACTAGTGTTACACTATCAGGGCTTGGTCACTAACACTAACACTAGTGTTACACTATCAGGGCTTGGTCACTAACACTAGTGTTACATTATCAGGGCTTGTTCACTAACACTAGTGTAACACTATCAGGGCTTGGTCACTAACACTAGTGTTACACTATCAGGGCTTGGTCACTAACACTAGTGTTACATTATCAGGGCTTGTTCACTAACACTAGTGTTACACTATCAGGGCTTGTTCACTAACACCAGTGTTACACTATCACGCTTGGTCACTAACACTAACACTAGTGTTACACTATCAGGGCTTGGTCACTAACACTAGTGTTACATTATCAGGGCTTGTTCACTAACACTAGTGTTACACTATCAGGGCTTGGTCACTAACACTAGTGTTACACTATCAGGGCTTGGTCACTAACACTAGTGTTACATTATCAGGGCTTGTTCACTAACACTAGTGTTACACTATCAGGGCTTGTTCACTAACACTAGTGTTACACTATCAGGGCTTGGTCACTAACACTAACACTATCAGTGTTACACTATCAGGGCTTGTTCACTAACACTAGACTAGTGTTACACTATCAGGGCTTGGTCACTAAAACTAACACTAGTGTTACACTATCAGGGCTTGGTCACTAACACTAGTGTTACACTATCAGGGCTTGATCACTAACACTAGTGTTACATTATCAGGGCTTGGTCACTAACACTAGTGTTACACTATCAGGGCTTGGTCACTAACACTAGTGTTACACTATCAGGGCTTGGTCACTAACACTAGTGTTACATTATCAGGGCTTGTTCACTAACACTAGTGTTACACTATCAGGGCTTGTTCACTAACACCAGTGTTACACTATCACGGCTTGGTCACTAACACTAACACTAGTGTTACATTATCAGGGCTTGTTCACTAACACTAGTGTTACACTATCAGGGCTTGGTCACTAACACTAGTGTTACACTATAAGGGCTTGGTCACTAACACTAGAGTTACACTATCAGGGCTTGGTCACTAACACTAACACTAGTGTTACATTATCAGGGCTTGGTCACTAACACTAGTGTTACACTATCAGGGCTTGGTCACTAACACTAGTGTTACACTATAAGGGCTAGGTCACTAACACTAGTGTTACACTATCAGGGCTTGGTCACTAACACTAGTGTTACACTATAAGGGCTTGGTCACTAACACTAAAACTTCTTCTAACTTTATGTTTCACTTTTTTGTAGGTGAGTTGGAAAGTGACACCAAAGCAGAAGGTGGACTGCACTAACAAAGGAAAGGATCCAGTAGGTCCAGGACATTTAGTGAACTAGTGGTCTATTTCAACTTTCTTTTTCTATTTCATTGTCCTTTTCTGTTTAATGAGGGTTGATGATATACGTACTACATTTCCTAGAATTGTTGCCATTATGCACATTTTTGCCATATTTGGACACAGGTGAAGTAATTCTAGAAACTACGATGACAAAAATCACATTATAATGTGCTCACAAAAGTCTACAGAAATGCCGTAGTGCAGAATAATCAAATAGTGGTTTACTCCCATTTGGCATAATTTGTCTTACAATAGATGATGTCACTCTTACAATGCAAAATGGTCTTTAATTATTTCTCTGCGCTAAATAAAAAAATAAACATATTGAAAAGTAATATATTTTATCCCAGGTTACTTCAAAAAGGATTAAATAACAAATCATCAATATAAATCATAATTTAGATTAGAGGATGCTTTAAATATGGTTCCATCCTCAATTTAGTGTAAATCATTGTTTTTATATTTACAAATAGAAAAAAAAATGTTTTTAAGATTGCATGATGCTCTCTTATTTGCCTGCCGTTTTGAATTTGGGATTGTATTTATTTGTTAAGATACATGACCCATATCTGTCAATAGTGTTAAAATTAGGTTTTGTATGCTGAAGTATATGTCAAAAGGAATGCTTGAAATATGAAACTGAAGTATGAAAAATGTAACTTTTCAGGGTGTGCATTATATTTCCTCACCGTACTGTCAATCATTACAGTTTATGTCCAGTGCAAAACTAGATAAATGCCTACTGTAAATACTGTGTTACAGATACAGTGTCAAAACTACATCGTGATTCTTCACACCATGAAAGATGGGAGGATGTATGTGTGTGGAACCAATGCTTTCCAACCAGGATGTGACTACATGGTGGGTCAACAGAAGCATCTATTCTCATTAACTGGGGTCACGACCCTCGGTAGCAGTTATACAATCTGTAATTAAAGTAGAATGTGGTCGTGTATCTGTCCGTTCAGTCTTACACAGGTGGACAGTTGAAACTGGAAAACAAGTTGGAGGATGGAAAAGGCAAATGTCCGTTTGACCCATTCCAGAGATACTCGTCCATTATGATCGGTGAGTTACTCCACTGGGATTGGTTGGTTACTCCACTGGGATTGGTTGGTTACTCCACTGGGATTGGTTGGTTACTCCACTGGGATTGGTTGGTTACTCCACTGGGATTGGTTGGTTACTCCACTGGGATTGGTTGGTTACTCCACTGGGATTGGTTGGTTACTCCACTGGGATTGGTTGGTTACTCCAATGGGATTGGTTGGTTGTTGGTTACATTTTAATTTTACCGGAGATTTTGTTTTGTTGTCTTTGGTTTGTTGGCATTGGCCCTCCACAGCACTTTGAAGGAATCTGGGAATATCAAAGTCTTTAAGAACTAGTTAATGAGTACAACTCTCTTTTCTCACATCCTTTAAGATGATGAATTGTATTCAGCCACCTCGATAAACTTCCTGGGTTCTGAGCCTGCAGTAACACGTACTAGCTCTTCCTCTTCCATACGCACTGATTTCAAGAGCTCCTGGCTAAATGGTGAGTTGAGTCAATTTCAGTTGTTTTAAACTTTTTACCATGTAATTATACAGCGATAGTAATTAATTGTAACTACTATTTTTCTATGTTGTTACTATTGTAATTGCTTAGTAGTTACTTCATAATAGAAGACAAAGTGTTATTGTCAACATACACAGATCTGAGAACTGGGTAAAAAAAACAATGTTCTACCTGGTTAGTTGATTGAGAGAGCAGTTAGGGTTAACAGTTAAGCATTTCTTTCTCGCAGCATTGCAGTTTCTAGGTTGCCGGTTATCCCAAAGTCCCATGCTTATTTAGGACGATATCTTTAATATCTTTTTCCTAGAGCCCACATTCGTCTCCATGGCCCAGATACCAGAGAGTAAGAGCAGTTTAGTAGGTGATGATGACAAGGTCTACCTGTTCTTCAGTGAGACAGCTTTGGAGTTTGACTCCTACAGCAAAATGCAGGTCTCCCGGGTGGCTCGTGTGTGCAAGGTATGTGTTTATCTCATCATGTCATGTAAAATAAAAGCACTAATATTTTCTGTAGAGACAATACCAGGGCATCTCCTGTAAACCCTCACAGTGTTTTTGTATTTCAGGGGGACCTTGGTGGCCAGCGAACTCTGCAGAAGAAGTGGACATCCTTCCTTAAAGCCCGTGTGGACTGTCCTGTTCCTGGGTCCCAGCTCCCTTACATCATTCAGGACACATACCGCTGGTGTGAAGGGGAGGACTGGAGTACCTGTGTGTTCTATGCTGTATTCACACCACAGGTGTAAGTAAAGCAATACTGTGTGTGTGTGTGTGTGTGTGTGTGTGTGTGTGTGTGTGTGTGTGTGTGTGTGTGTGTGTGTGTGTGTGTGTGTGTGTGTGTGTGTGTGTGTGTGTGTGTGTGTGTGTGTGTGTGTGTGTGTGTGTATGCATGTCTGTGTGTGTTTGTCTTGATGTGCGTTTGTATGCATGTTTGTGTGTGTTTGTCTTGATGTGTGTTTGTGTGCATGTCTTTTTGTGTTTGTCTTGATGTGCGCTTGTCTTGATGTGCGCTTGTGTGCATGCATGTCCGTGTGTGTAATTGCATGCATATCTGTGTCTGTGTGTCTAGATGCTTGTCTGTGGGTGTTTTGTCTGCGTCCGTGTGTGTGTATGTTTTTGTCTTTAATGAGATTTGAATGCGTATTGTGTTCCAGGGATGGGTGGGACATGTCTGCCGTGTGTGCGTACAGCGTGTTGGACATCGGTAAGGTCTTCTCAGAGGGAAAGTACAAGACCCCGGTATCCGTAGAAACGTCCTTTGTGAAGTGGGTGATGTTCACTGGAGACGTTCCCTCCCCCAGACCTGGAGCTGTGAGTCACACTGCTAATGTTTTTCAACATATTTAGTTTTTACCAATAATTATTAATCTCATTCCGGACTGAGTTTGTACAAGCCACCAGTGGAAACCTAATGTATGTAGTCAAAGTATTTTATTGTCAAGTGTACAGAGTGACTTGCATCAAACTGCACAATGAAATTCTTGTGACATGGCAAGCAAAAACATGTCTTTGTATTTGTAAATTGAATTCACCAAGAAGAGAAATGTTTTAAGTTTTCAGTTTTCTGATGACATTTTCTTCATAACTTCATAAATAAGCATGTGTCAACCATTCGCTTGTCATTCTCTCTCCTTCCTCTGCCCCTCCTACCCCAATTCTTTTCAGTGTATTGACAACAAGGCTCGGGGCCAGAGTATTAATCGTAGTCTGGATCTCCCAGACCAAACCCTGCAGTTCATAAAAGACCGCCCCCTAATGGACCAGGCCATTCTACCCATAGGAAAGGGCCCTCTACTGACCCACAGGGGCGCAGCGTTTACCCGGATCATAGTACACAGAACACAGGACCTAGATGGGAGGAAGCACCATGTCATGTTTATAGGCACAGGTGTGTTCGTTATGCCTCAGAATGACGGCTGGTTGGGTTTGTTGTCAGGTGCCTTCATGGTTGTTGTTGCACATGTAAAACATCAGCACCTCTGTGCCCCTCAGAGAATGGTAGCGTACTGAAGGCCATCAACTATGATAAGGAGATGTTCATAATTGAAGAAGTGCAGCTATTCAAGTCTTCTCAGCCAATAAAAGTCCTCCATTTCTCTGACACAATGGTAAGGTTAAGCTTCTTGTACATTTGTATTAGAATGTTGGTGTCGGTTTGTCTGCTGTATGTCTGCTGGATGTCTGCTGTATGTCTGCTGTATGTCTGCTGGATGTCTGCTGTATGTCTGCTGTATGTCTGCTGTATGTCTGCTGGATGTCTGCTGTATGTCTGCTGGATGTCTGTTGTATGTCTGCTTGATGTCTGCTGGAGTTAAACCTGTGTACCTTGTGTGTTATAGGGCCATTTGTATGCAGGCTCTGAGTATGGAGCTGTTCAGATGCCATTCAGTAGCTGTGGTCGTTCTGTTTCCTGTGAGGACTGTGTCTTGTCCAGAGACCCTTTCTGTGCCTGGGACAAAACTAAGGCACAATGCATTGCGGTGTTTACTGCAAAAGCAAACAGGTAGAGTGCTGCAGTATATCTGCACTGTTATATATCTTCCATTTAATATGAATCCATGTGGAAGTACGAGGCTGATGTTGGCTGAACCCGAAACATTTTGCCTGTGTCTATCTCAGTGACCTGATCCAAAGCTTGAGGGCTGGGAACTTCTCTCTGTGCCCTGCCACAGGTAAGTGCCTCTGTGTGAGTGTGTGTCTCTGTGAGTGTGTGTCTCTGTGTGTGTGTGTGTGTCTGTGTGTGTGTGTGTGCCCTGCCACAGGTAAGTGCCTCTGTGTGTATGTGTGAGTGTGTGTGCCCTGCCACAGGTAAGTGCCTCTGTGTGTGTGTGTGTGTGTGTGTGTGTGTGTGTGTCTGAGTGTGTGTGCCCTGCCACAGGTTAGTGCTTTTGTGTGAGTGTGTGTCTGTGTTCTAACCTTCCTGTTTGGTTCCAGAGCCTCTGAAGCTTGTTAATCATACGGTGTGGCTGGGTGACAACCTGAAGCTACAATGCGTCCCAACATCCAACCTAGCTGAGACCCGGTGGCATCATGACGCCCAGCCCGTGTACCCCTCACCCCGCCGCCAGATCCTCCGGGACGGCCTCCATATCGTGAGCGCCTCAGCCTCTGACGCTGGCCATTACCGCTGTGTGTCCCTGGAGCACTCCTTCACCGGGGCTTACACCACCACTGTGGCCGAACACCGGCTTTCAGTAGGCTTAGGCAAAGAGGGACGGAAGACTGATGTCCAAACTGAGGGATCATCCCTGGCCGTGCTTCAGGCGTCAGTGGCCTGCCTGGCGATAGTCCTGGCTGTCCTGTTAGGGTGGAACCTGTACAAGGGACACTTGCCCCTGCCTGGGACCTGTGAGAGAGCGAAGCAGAGGGCAGGAAGAGGGGAGAACCGGGGAGATGAAGAGGTATCCTCACAACCCGGGACGGTGAAGAACACACTCCTGGTGTCTGGAGAGACAAACTGCACCAGTAATAATAACACATGTTCCAGGGCCGTGGAGTTTACAGGGATTAAGGATGGAGAGACTGAAGCTGAAGCCTCCATGCTGTTCATTGATGAATTAGAGAATTAACCATATGTAAATATGTTTCAATAATATATGTAAATAATGTTTCAATACAACCAAATGTGTTATAGTTTAACACCATGAGTATTCAATGGGACTACAAAGAATGTAAAAAAAAAAGATGAAAACTGTGAATAGGTCTTACAAAGCCTTTGGAACAGAAATCTAAAGGATATTCAACTGTGATTGTCTTGATAGGCTATTTGCCAGAATGTTGTATTGACATTGAAGTGTGCGTTAAGTGGACAGTTTCATTTAGAAATTCTGAACAAATGTTCTGGTGTTAATCGTGATTAATCGGATCAGCTCTGATTTAAGACAAGATGATATAATGCGCTGATGTGTCTAATGTTTTGCATCTTGTGGAGATAAATATCTGATCCAGTTAGATAGATCAACATGATCCAGGTTTCTATTGTTGTCACAGGAATGTGGAATGTGCATGCTGCAATATCTGTCACCAGATCACTGTGGTTGCTATGAGTATATACTATATATACTTATATACTATATAATCACACATTGAATATAAAACAATAGAGAAAAGAAAAAAAACTCCAGTGTAGTGTAATTAGACATGTGACAGAAAAACACAGATTAGTGTTTAATTTGCCCATATCAACCAGAACTAGCTAAATAAAAACGCGTAGGACATTTAATGTCCAACCCACAGATTAGTGTTTAATTTGCCCATATCAACCAGAACCAGTTAAATGAAGAACCCGTAGGACATTTAATGTCCAACCCACAGATTAGTGTTTAATTTGCCCTTATCAACCAGAACCAGTTAAATGAAGAACCCGTAGGACATTTAATGTCCAACCCACAGATTAGTGTTTAATTTGCCCTTATCAACCAGAACCAGTTAAATAAAGAACCCATAGGACATTTGATATCCAACCCAGAGATTAGTGTTTAATTTGCCCATATCAACCAGAACCAGTTAAATAAAGAACCCGTAGGACATTTAATGTCCAACCCACAGAAAACAACCAATAATCTGAAGCATCCAGCATCAGCCAGACTTACATTTTTAAACTAGAAAACCTTCTAACCCTCATTCAGCACTAATATCACATCAATGGGTATGATCAGAATATGTATATATAACTTTTCGTGTTTTAATGCCTTAAATGCTCACTTTGTTACTGCATGTTATTTGGATGATAGTTCTTTTGATAATGCCTCTCTCTCTCCATGCTTCTTCTAATCCATATTTTTGTCAGGATCTGTTACATTTATTTTATTAGTGTTCTTTAATTCAGTAAAAAATATTTCTACCTAATCTGTTTTCAGCATCTCCAAGACGTGTGTCTGGTTTCTAACAGGGACAGGAAATGCTAAGAATGTGCCAATATTGCCGTGCTGATAAAGTTGATGTGTGATTTTGCCTGGCCCAGTAAAAAATGCTCACGTCTCGATTGCATGTGCACAGAGTCTACTCACTATTTCCCAGAGGGGTTAGAAAATCCAGCAAAAGTTAAACTAATTCAAGTTCAGACATGCACAAGGTTTAGCTTAAATTAATGTCTGTAGCACCAATACTGAAGCCTAGACCTGAATCAAAGGCAGATACCATCAGTGGATAAGTACAACTAACACAGACTGCAACATGAGGGCGTTCTCTTGGAGGTGTACTAACATCAAGGTTCGTATAATATGTTACAGCACTGACTGCATTCAATAAAAAACAGATGGAAAATATTCTTTAATATGTAATTTCAGAGACTAGTTCATAGAAAATGACTATCAAACTAAAACATAGACCATTTTTTGTAACAACAAAATGACTAGGCTGTCATATTATTAACAATGATAATGGATTACACTAAGATGCATACAAATTTAGATTTAAAGTGTGTAAATTACAAAAACATTCAGCCAGAATACGTATTTTCCATAGATTCCAGATCTACAGTTAAAGACATACTTCCTGATTTTGACATTAAAGCTTTTAATCTACTCCCCCAGTCAGATGAACATCTTTAAGTAGCTGCATCCTTTTAAGAGGTCGATTTACGAGCCAATGTCCAGCTACCCAGCACAGGTATAATGACTGGACATCTATGGGGTCTGCTAGCATGTCAGCCATTGCACTTATACTAGTTTCATCTCGAACAGCATGCAGACACATAGCATCTCTATTAAAATCTGTGGGAGTAGATTCAGGGCCTTATTGACAACATCCCAAAGTATCTGTTTAAAGGCCGGCAGTGTGAGGTTCCTGATCAGGGTTCCTATTGGTCAGATGGAGTTCCAACCCCTGCGGTTTCTATCTCCTGTAGCGGTACCTCTTGAAGTGGAACCACAGCTGAAAGATCCCATTGGCGAACTGACAGCGGAACCCATGGCGGTGAGAGTACTCCCACTCACGGTTCACAATCTTAAATGCAATGTCCTCATAAGGCGGGCCCGCGTGGAACCGCAGAACCCCAAAGTCCTTGTTGTCTGGACTGGGTTCAAGGAAGTACTGCGGCGTGGAGCGTTTGTTGATCAGGTCTGGGTAGAAGATGTTGAACTTGTAGCCTTGGACAATCTTCGGTGGAGGGTTGTCAAAGTCATAATGGGTCTGGTTATATTTGTTCCACTCAAAGCCTGTGTGGACCCTGTTGAAAAAACGCGGTTTCCGGGGACGGTATTTATCAGCCCACAGATACATCTTCCCCGTGAGGGGGAGCTCCACGCTGAACTGAGCCTCGTCCCCTCCCATGCCCTGTTTAGCACGACGCACAAACTCATCTTCTGCATTTTCATTTGCATCACCTGGTGGATGACAGGACAACAGAAAAGAAAGTAATAAGGATGGGTGTGAATGAACACTATCTGACTCGTGCTAATGCACGGTTGTGTGTGTGTGTGTGCCCTGCCACAGGTAAGTGCCTCTATGTAAGTGTGTGTGTGTGTGTGTGTGTGTGTGTAGCATCTTACCGGTAACGGCAAGCTGTCTTCGTGAGACGTGCAGTTTCTGCGCGTCCTCTTCTGCTGTGATGGTGTGTGTGTCCGCTGGTAGTTCCCCAGGCAAGAGCAGAGTGGGACTGTAGCAACCTGAGTCATACTCTGACTGGCTCTGCTGGATCAAATCCTCCTCCGTCAGTACGGCCTCCACCACCTCCCCCTCCCCTTCACCCTCCTTCTCACCCTCCGCAGATGGGCCCGCCACTTGGTCATCGTTCTCTGCTGTATCTCTCTTCTGATTGGTGGAAGGAGAGGAGGGGCCAGGCATCTTTGATGCCGCGTCTTCCGCTTGCTCACTCCTGAGGAGAAACAGATGAGGCGACGGTCAGGTGATATGTAAATGAGGATGGGTGGATGCTAGTTGTATGTATGTATGCCTGTATGTATGCCTGTATGTATGTATGTATGTATGCCTGTATGTATGCCTGTATGTATGCCTGTATGTATGTATGTATGTATGCCTGTATGTATGCCTGTATGTATGCCTGTATGTATGTATGTATGTATGTATGTATGTATGCCTGTATGTATGCCTGTATGTATGTATGTATGCCTGTATGTATGCCTGTATGTATGCCTGTATGCATGCCTGTATGTATGCCTGTATGTATGCCTGTATGTATGCCTGTATGTATGTATGTATGTATGCCTGTATGTATGCCTGTATGTATGTATGTATGTATGTATGTATGCCTGTATGTATGCCTGTATGTATGTATGTATGTATGTATGTATGCCTGTATGTATGTATGCCTGTATGTATGCCTGTATGTATGTATGTATGTATGTATGTATGTATGCCTGTATGTATGCCTGTATGTATGCCTGTATGTATGTATGTATGTATGCCTGTATGTATGCCTGTATGTATGCCTGTATGTATGTATGCCTGTATGTATGTATGTATGTATGTATGTATGTATGTATGTATGTATGTATGCCTGTATGTATGCCTGTATGTATGTATGTATGTATGCCTGTATGTATGCCTGTATGTATGTATGTATGCCTGTATGTATGTATGTATGTATGCCTGTATGTATGTATGTATGTATGTATGCCTGTATGTATGTATGTATGTATGCCTGTATGTATGCCTGTATGTATGCCTGTATGTATGCCTGTATGTATGCCTGTATGTATGCCTGTATGTATGTATGCCTGTATGTATGTATGTATGTATGTATGTATGCCTGTATGTATGCCTGTATGCCTGTATGTATGTATGCCTGTATGTATGCCTGTATGTATGTATGTATGTATGCCTGTATGTATGTATGTATGTATGCCTGTATGTATGCCTGTATGTATGTATGTATGTATGCCTGTATGTATGTATGTATGTATGTATGTATGTATGTATGCTGTATGTATGTATGTATGTATGTATGTATGCCTGTATGTATGTATGCCTGTATGTATGTATGCCTGTATGTATGTATGTCTGTATGTATGTCTGTATGTATGTATGTATGTATGTCTGTATGTATGCCTGTATGTATGTATGTATGTATGCCTGTATGTATGTATGTATGTATGTATGCCTGTATGTATGCCTGTATGTATGTATGCCTGTATGTATGCCTGTATGTATGCCTGTATGTATGTATGTATGTATGTATGTATGCCTGTATGTATGCCTGTATGTATGTATGTATGTATGCCTGTATGTATGCCTGTATGTATGCCTGTATGTATGTATGTATGTATGCCTGTATGTATGTATGTATGTATGTATGCCTGTATGTATGTATGTATGTATGTATGTATGTATGTATGTATGTATGCCTGTATGTATGCCTGTATGTATGTATGTATGTATGCCTGTATGTATGCCTGTATGTATGTATGTATGTATGCCTGTATGTATGTATGTATGTATGTATGTATGTATGCCTGTATGTATGTATGTATGTATGTATGCCTGTATGTATGTATGCCTGTATGTATGTATGCCTGTATGTATGCCTGTATGTATGTATGTATGTATGCCTGTATGTATGCCTGTATGTATGTATGTATGTATGCCTGTATGTATGTATGTATGTATGTATGTATGTATGTATGCCTGTATGTATGTATGTATGTATGCCTGTATGTATGCCTGTATGTATGTATGCCTGTATGTATGCCTGTATGTATGTATGTATGTATGCCTGTATGTATGCCTGTATGTATGTATGTATGTATGCCTGTATGTATGTATGCCTGTATGTATGCCTGTATGTATGTATGCCTGTATGTATGCCTGTATGTATGCATGTATGTATGTATGCCTGTATGTATGCCTGTATGTATGTATGTATGTATGCCTGTATGTATGTCTGTATGTATGTATGTATGTATGTATGCCTGTATGTATGCCTGTATGTATGTATGCCTGTATGTATGCCTGTATGTATGCCTGTATGTATGTATGTATGTATGTATGCCTGTATGTATGCCTGTATGTATGTATGTATGTATGCCTGTATGTATGCCTGTATGTATGCCTGTATGTATGTATGTATGTATGCCTGTATGTATGCCTGTATGTATGTATGTATGTATGCCTGTATGTATGTATGTATGTATGTATGTATGCCTGTATGTATGTATGTATGTATGTATGCCTGTATGTATGTATGCCTGTATGTATGTATGCCTGTATGTATGCCTGTATGTATGTATGTATGTATGCCTGTATGTATGCCTGTATGTATGTATGTATGTATGTATGCCTGTATGTATGTATGCCTGTATGTATGCCTGTATGTATGTATGCCTGTATGTATGCCTGTATGTATGTATGTATGTATGTATGTATGCCTGTATGTATGCCTGTATGTATGTATGTATGTATGCCTGTATGTATGCCTGTATGTATGTATGTATGTATGCCTGTATGTATGTATGTATGTATGTATGCCTGTATGTATGCCTGTATGTATGTATGCCTGTATGTATGCCTGTATGTATGCCTGTATGTATGTATGTATGTATGTATGCCTGTATGTATGCCTGTATGTATGCCTGTATGTATGCCTGTATGTATGTATGTATGTATGCCTGTATGTATGTATGTATGTATGTATGTCTGTATGTATGTATGCCTGTATGTATGTATGTATGTATGTATGTATGTATGTATGCCTGTATGTATGCCTGTATGTATGTATGTATGTATGCCTGTATGTATGCCTGTATGTATGTATGTATGTATGCCTGTATGTATGTATGTATGTATGTATGTATGCCTGTATGTATGTATGTATGTATGTATGCCTGTATGTATGTATGCCTGTATGTATGTATGCCTGTATGTATGCCTGTATGTATGTATGTATGTATGCCTGTATGTATGTATGCCTGTATGTATGCCTGTATGTATGTATGCCTGTATGTATGCCTGTATGTATGTATGTATGTATGTATGTATGCCTGTATGTATGCCTGTATGTATGTATGTATGTATGCCTGTATGTATGTATGCCTGTATGTATGTATGCCTGTATGTATGCCTGTATGTATGTATGTATGTATGTATGCCTGTATGTATGCCTGTATGTATGTATGTATGTATGCCTGTATGTATGCCTGTATGTATGTATGTATGTATGCCTGTATGTATGTATGTATGTATGTATGTATGTATGTATGTATGCCTGTATGTATGTATGTATGTATGTATGTATGTATGCCTGTATGTATGTATGCCTGTATGTATGTATGCCTGTATGTATGCCTGTATGTATGTATGTATGTATGCCTGTATGTATGTATGCCTGTATGTATGTATGCCTGTATGTATGCCTGTATGTATGTATGTATGTATGTATGCCTGTATGTATGCCTGTATGTATGTATGCCTGTATGTATGTATGCCTGTATGTATGTATGCCTGTATGTATGCCTGTATGTATGTATGTATGTATGCCTGTATGTATGCCTGTATGTATGTATGTATGTATGCCTGTATGTATGCCTGTATGTATGTATGTATGTATGCCTGTATGTATGCCTGTATGTATGTATGTATGTATGCCTGTATGTATGCCTGTATGCCTGTATGTATGTATGCCTGTATGTATGCCTGTATGTATGTATGTATGCCTGTATGTATGCCTGTATGTATGCCTGTATGTATGTATGTATGTATGTATGCCTGTATGTATGCCTGTATGTATGCCTGTATGTATGTATGTATGTATGTATGCCTGTATGTATGCCTGTATGCCTGTATGTATGTATGCCTGTATGTATGCCTGTATGTATGTATGTATGCCTGTATGTATGCCTGTATGTATGTATGCCTGCCTGTATGTATGCCTGTATGTATGCCTGTATGTATGCCTGTATGTATGCCTGTATGTATGTCTGTATGTATGCCTGTATGTATGCCTGTATGTATGTATGTATGCCTGTACTCACACAGACTCCTCCTCAGGTTCCTCCTTGATGATGGGGAACAGAGGCACACTCTCCACTCCCTGCTCCTGTTTCAGCTTGAACAGCTTCTGACGCAGCACATCCTGATGCCTCTCTCTCAGCCTAGAACACAGAGTCATATTAGGATGTAGGTTCTACACACATCCTGATGCCTCTCTCTCAGCCTAGAACACAGAGTCCTGATGCCTCTCTCCTGATGCCTCTCTCCTAGAACACAGAGTCATATTAGGATGTAGGTTCTACATGCACACATCCTGATGCCTCTCTCTCAGCCTAGAACACAGAGTCATATTAGGATGTAGGTTCTACATGCACACATCCTGATGCCTCTCTCAGCCTAGAACACAGAGTCATATTAGGATGTAGGTTCTACATGCACACATCCTGATGCCTCTCTCTCAGCCTAGAACACAGAGTCATATTAGGATGTAGGTTCTACATGCACACATCCTGATGCCTCTCTCTCAGCCTAGAACACAGAGTCATATTAGGATGTAGGTTCTACATGCACACATCCTGATGCCTCTCTCTCAGCCTAGAACACAGAGTCATATTAGGATGTAGGTTCTACATGCACACATCCTGATGCCTCTCTCTCAGCCTAGAACACAGAGTCATATTAGGATGTAGGTTCTACATGCACACATCCTGATGCCTCTCTCTCAGCCTAGAACACAGAGTCATATTAGGATGTAGGTTCTACACGCACACATCCTGATGCCTCTCTCTCAGCCTAGAACACAGAGTCATATTAGGATGTAGGTTCTACACGCACACATCCTGATGCCTCTCTCTCAGCCTAGAACACAGAGTCATATTAGGATGTAGGTTCTACACGCACACATCCTGATGCCTCTCTCTCAGCCTAGAACACAGAGTCATATTAGGATGTAGGTTCTACATGCACACATCCTGATGCCTCTCTCTCAGCCTAGAACACAGAGTCATATTAGGATGTAGGTTCTACATGCACACATCCTGATGCCTCTCTCTCAGCCTAGAACACAGAGTCATATTAGGATGTAGGTTCTACATGCACACATCCTGATGCCTCTCTCTCAGCCTAGAACACAGAGTCATATTAGGATGTAGGTTCTACATGCACACATCCTGATGCCTCTCTCTCAGCCTAGAACACAGAGTCATATTAGGATGTAGGTTCTACATGCACACATCCTGATGCCTCTCTCTCAGCCTAGAACACAGAGTCATATTAGGATGTAGGTTCTACATGCACACATCCTGATGCCTCTCTCTCAGCCTAGAACACAGAGTCATATTAGGATGTAGGTTCTACATGCACACATCCTGATGCCTCTCTCTCAGCCTAGAACACAGAGTCATATTAGGATGTAGGTTCTACATGCACACATCCTGATGCCTCTCTCTCAGCCTAGAACACAGAGTCATATTAGGATGTAGGTTCTACATGCACACATCCTGATGCCTCTCTCTCAGCCTAGAACACAGAGTCATATTAGGATGTAGGTTCTACATGCACACATCCTGATGCCTCTCTCTCAGCCTAGAACACAGAGTCATATTAGGATGTAGGTTCTACATGCACACATCCTGATGCCTCTCTCTCAGCCTAGAACACAGAGTCATATTAGGATGTAGGTTCTACATGCACACATCCTGATGCCTCTCTCTCAGCCTAGAACACAGAGTCATATTAGGATGTAGGTTCTACATGCACACATCCTGATGCCTCTCTCTCAGCCTAGAACACAGAGTCATATTAGGATGTAGGTTCTACATGCACACATCCTGATGCCTCTCTCTCAGCCTAGAACACAGAGTCATATTAGGATGTAGGTTCTACATGCACACATCCTGATGCCTCTCTCTCAGCCTAGAACACAGAGTCATATTAGGATGTAGGTTCTACATGCACACATCCTGATGCCTCTCTCAGCCTAGAACACAGAGTCATATTAGGATGTAGGTTCTACATGCACACATCCTGATGCCTCTCTCTCAGCCTAGAACACAGAGTCATATTAGGATGTAGGTTCTACATGCACACATCCTGATGCCTCTCTCTCAGCCTAGAACACAGAGTCATATTAGGATGTAGGTTCTACATGCACACATCCTGATGCCTCTCTCTCAGCCTAGAACACAGAGTCATATTAGGATGTAGGTTCTACATGCACACATCCTGATGCCTCTCTCTCAGCCTAGAACACAGAGTCATATTAGGATGTAGGTTCTACATGCACACATCCTGATGCCTCTCTCTCAGCCTAGAACACAGAGTCATATTAGGATGTAGGTTCTACATGCACACATCCTGATGCCTCTCTCTCAGCCTAGAACACAGAGTCATATTAGGATGTAGGTTCTACATGCACACATCCTGATGCCTCTCTCTCAGCCTAGAACACAGAGTCATATTAGGATGTAGGTTCTACACGCACACATCCTGATGCCTCTCTCTCAGCCTAGAACACAGAGTCATATTAGGATGTAGGTTCTACATGCACACATCCTGATGCCTCTCTCTCAGCCTAGAACACAGAGTCATATTAGGATGTAGGTTCTACACGCACACATCCTGATGCCTCTCTCTCAGCCTAGAACACAGAGTCATATTAGGATGTAGGTTCTACATGCACACATCCTGATGCCTCTCTCTCAGCCTAGAACACAGAGTCATATTAGGATGTAGGTTCTACACGCACACATCCTGATGCCTCTCTCTCAGCCTAGAACACAGAGTCATATTAGGATGTAGGTTCTACATGCACACATCCTGATGCCTCTCTCTCAGCCTAGAACACAGAGTCATATTAGGATGTAGGTTCTACACGCACACATCCTGATGCCTCTCTCTCAGCCTAGAACACAGAGTCATATTAGGATGTAGGTTCTACACGCACACATCCTGATGCCTCTCTCTCAGCCTAGAACACAGAGTCATATTAGGATGTAGGTTCTACATGCACACATCCTGATGCCTCTCTCTCAGCCTAGAACACAGAGTCATATTAGGATGTAGGTTCTACATGCACACATCCTGATGCCTCTCTCTCAGCCTAGAACACAGAGTCATATTAGGATGTAGGTTCTACATGCACACATCCTGATGCCTCTCTCTCAGCCTAGAACACAGAGTCATATTAGGATGTAGGTTCTACATGCACACATCCTGATGCCTCTCTCTCAGCCTAGAACACAGAGTCATATTAGGATGTAGGTTCTACATGCACACATCCTGATGCCTCTCTCTCAGCCTAGAACACAGAGTCATATTAGGATGTAGGTTCTACATGCACACATCCTGATGCCTCTCTCTCAGCCTAGAACACAGAGTCATATTAGGATGTAGGTTCTACATGCACACATCCTGATGCCTCTCTCTCAGCCTAGAACACAGAGTCATATTAGGATGTAGGTTCTACATGCACACATCCTGATGCCTCTCTCTCAGCCTAGAACACAGAGTCATATTAGGATGTAGGTTCTACATGCACACATCCTATCTTCTACTATCCTTGTGCTGGCCAAATATAATAATATCTCTTTCAAATCCTGGTTTCCTCTTATATTGAACCATAACCAGCCTAAACCTACCCCCCTGTTGCCACATGGTCATCTTGTCTTTGGCACTGTTTCAGAAGTATAGGCATGTTAAACATTAACACCAGCTCACCGTGCTCGGGCCATGTACACCCTAACTTGTTGCATCAGACTCTCCCAGTAGCCGATGTCCAGGTTGGATCCCCCAGCTCGGATCTTAGACTCAATGTTGAGGTTCAGTGCCTGGAGCTGGCTGTACGTCTTTCCCTTAAACACTATCTGAACATCGGTGCTCACTGATGTGTTGATACCGTCACGTCGGTCACCTGAGGAGGAGATTTATGGGTTACAGAGGGGAACCTGTCTTGGTGTCGACAGAGGAAAGAGGTGGATGGCGGGTTGCCGAAACACAATATGGCCCAATGGCAAAGAGAGATACTCTGGCTCGACCAACCAGCAGGTCTGGTACTGCGGGGTGCTGTCATACCTGGGCCTTTTCCAGACGCCTCCAGTTTCCGCAGCTTGCTGATCTCATCCTCTGTGATGATGGTCATGTCCCTCCAGAAGTCCACATTCTTCCCCTGCTCTAACTCCATGTAGACCTACAGGGAAAACAAACACGCAGTCACATCTCACGTACACACTTACAAAGGCATGTCACTCGCACACACACAGGCACATCACACACGTCACATGCTGGCACGTCACACATATGCAGGCATGTCACACACAGACAGACAGACGCACGTGTCACACACACACACAGAGGCACACACACAGAGGCACATCACACCCACACCTTAGGACGCAAAAGCGTCACGCAGACACCTACCTTGATGTCTTCAAGCAGGTCATCCATGTCTGTGACTGTCAGTCCGTTGAGGAAGGTGTATGGTTCATGCATCTCCACAGCCAGGTCATCATCCTCAGCACTGATGTACTTAGCCAACAGGTCTATTGGTTTGGCACGGCCATCACGAATACGAATCTTTGATCTAAACATAACCATCTATGAGGTAGACAACTACACAAAAATCCACACAGGCAAACACGGAACTGGCGACATGTTGTTTTTGGGCCTGGTTTTCTTTGAGTATAAGGAAAATTGTGAGAGGTAATTACAGGTCAGGGTTTATCAAGGGACAGTTATTACTAGGGATGGGAATTGAGAACCGGTTCTTCTTTAGAACCGGTTCCCAGTGAATCGATTCCTTGGAACCGTTAGTGTACCTGCTTAACGATTCCGCTTAACGGTTCGGCTTGTTGCAAATGTGTCATCATGACCGTCACACACGCGCTGCGCATTTTGGTTACGCAGAAGCGATCTAAAGTGTGGTTATATTTCACTCGAAAAGACGCCAATGCAGTCATTTGCAACAGTTGTAAAAGTTTAATTTCGGCAATGGGGGGAACTACCTCCAATATGCAGAAGCATTTGGCCACACAGCACGCAATCCGTTTGCAGGACTGTCGCGTGTTTGATTCTCTACTACTCAGCGACACAACAACAACAAGTGAGTCAAGCAGCAGCGGAACTTGTCTATTTAGTTAATGTGAGCGCCATTTCATTGTGTAAACTTTTACTATACTATACGAATTTAGTTGAATATTCCCAAAGGAACAAGCTCTTCCTTGACTGTTTACCGTCTGTGTTTTTGTTTTTATGGCACTTAAATGGCAGTTTTATTTATTTTTTCGCCGGACCAATGAATGGGAAGAAATCTATAGGTCCCTGGACTTTACTTTGTAGCTCACCTACTTTTAGGTTTGTTCTGAGGTTGCTACACATAATTTGTGTATACTCTGAGTATGTGCAGTGTTCTTAGCAGATATTAAAGCGAGTTACAAACAAACAAAACACATTTGTAATTATTTCCTCACCCAATGAGAATCGATAAGAGAATCGATAAGGAACCGGATCGATAAGCAATATCGATAATGGAATCGGAATCGTTAAATTCTTATCAATTCCCATCCCTAGTTATTACAGATGCTACACTTACCGTAGCTTGGCCTGATGCAGGTGGAAATTGTCCTCTTGCTCCGCCCAGGTTTTAAAATGCTCCGCCTCCTTCTCTCTCTGCAGCATCTCAAGCTCAGTTTCTCTCATGGCCTTCTCCCTCTCCCTCTCCAGACGCAGCTGCTTCACCTACACAGAAATACAAACAAACAGTTAAAGACACACACACACACACACATACTGATTACGAAAACATTGTTCCTTCCACATAAAGTCCTAAAAATTAGACAAAAAAACATAATCAGGTAGCACACATTCAAGACGATTCTGAGATCGGTTAAATGAAAACATACCTTCTGCAGCTCTCTGCGATTCTCCTCCTGGATGCGTTTGTTTCTATCCTTCAGATCCTTTTCACCAAGGTGACCAATACCCTTCTTGTCCAGAGCCTGGTGAACAGCAACACACAGAGACAATTATAATCTTGTTTGGGTGTATCCCCATGTACTTCGAAAAAAGCAGAAGGTTGACAGTCGGAAATAGACCAAACACTTCCTGTCTTACTTTTTGCCATTTGAAGGTGCCAAGCAGGTTGTTATCTCCAAAGGGATTATCTGCGTTGGTGTAACCCATATACTCCTCACTCCAACCCATCTTCTCCCTCTTCTTTCTCTCCTTGGCCTCCTTCTTGGATAGTCGCCTAGCTCTTTTCTCTTCTGGGGTCTCCAGGGCCTTCAGCAGGTCTCTCTGATTTTTCTTTTCTTCTCGTACAGAGGGTCCTGCCCCTCCAGATGCTGGGGAACCACCGCGGGCCCCGTGGTCTGACCCAGAACTTTCAGAAGAGTCTGAGGAGCCGGAGCGATGTTTATTCCCCTCTTTGTCCCTTTGGTCTCCCCCACTGCTTCTTTCCATCCTCCCTCGAGCTTCACTCTTCCGACTGCACCTCTCTCTGTCACGACTCCTCTCTCTGTCACGACTCCTCTCTCTGTCACGACTCCTCTCTCTGTCACGACTCCTCTCTCTGTCACGACTCCTCTCTCTGCTCTTGTCCCGCGCACTCTCCTTCGTCTTTCGTTTCCTGTCTATGCTGGGGCTCCTGCTTCCTTTGTCTTTACTCTTCTGCCACCTCCTTTCTCTGTCAATGCTCCCTTCATCCCTACCTCTCTTCCACTCTCCACTGGACCCGGAGTCAGACTGGCTAGTGCCTCGTCTCATGTCTCCTTGGTCTTGTCTTCTATTGTTTTTCTCTCTTTTCTTCCTCATCTTTGGATCATCTGAGTCAGAGCTGATGGATATGACATTTAGATTAATACACACACACACACACACACACACACACACACATATATATATATATGTTAGATTAACATTATCAACACGTTTAATGATCTCGAGTTGAGGAGCTATCAATGGTAGTAGAATTTGCTGGCAACAATAGACACTTTCAATTATTTTAATCAACAGGGCTTAGCTGAAATTATGTTTGTAAGTGTCACATAAACGTTTGAAACTAGTTGTAACAATATTTGTAACCGAGTTAAACGTCATTGTATAAGTACCATACGTATTCGGACCTGTTCGGTAATTTCTGGAAACGAACCTTATAATGTACATACGATTTCCTGACAGAGACTGTTTACCTGGATTTGTCTTTTGATTTCCTGTTCAGTCTACGTCTCTTATCCCTGTCTGATTCACTTCTCGAGTCGGGATGCTCTTTGCTATGAGGCCGTTGTTTCCTCGCAGATCCACAACTGCTGTCCGAGTTGTCGCTCTCAGATCGCACACTCTTGCGGGGATATTTGTTCCGATCGTCCGTCCCACTCCGACCTCTCTCTTCTCCCGGAGACCGTGATCTGCTTATTTTGGACCTATTTCGGTCCCGGTTCCGACTATTAGAGCCAGAATAGGAACTATGTCGCTTTTTAGAATCCATGGCAAATCAGTAGCAAACAGGTTCCCAAAACGTTGAGGGCCGTTATCTACTCTGTCGCGTAAATAGTAGCGTTGTAATAGTTATTGTTTTCAGCACACAACGATTATGTTTAAGTATACAAACATACAACAAATTTGGCGTAGATCGTTCATTTATTTCAAACCCACACATTGGTTTATTTTATAATATCGATCTTTATTTTGTTTGCATGCGGAGTGTTTTTTCTCAGGCATATTTTATGACAATACCCCGGGCTTGCATTGAATCCCGACACGTGTTTTAAACGTCATATTTCAATCTCATTGGTCCTTTGGAGCAGATTGGGGGATGGTTGCAAAAAACTCATATGCACTTTTCTCAGGTACTTTATCGTGATGATTAAAGTCCACATAGTAACCCCGATTTATAATGGTCTAGTGTAGGCATGTTTCAGCTGTCGCGTAATTTGGTTTTTAGACGGTAAAGCATACCACTTAAGAGCAAAACAAACAACATTCGTCACACCATTGCTGTGTTCCAGGAAAGTGTATAGTGTAGTTTTAAAAACCATCTGCACAGTAGTTAATAATGAATCCATTTATATTCACATTTTCATTAAATATTATTTTACAATTACCATGCTGATAAGAATATATATATTTACATCGTTTAGTTTTTTTTAAAGTGCTATCATGAAAAGTTGAAGTTTAAGGTTCCATTGAAACTGCATTACCCATAATGCATTGTAATCGTATTGACTGTTTTGAGAGGTTAGACAGACTGGTTTTTACGTTCAGAAAACCAGGGACATACAATACACAGCGGCTCGCAGTTACCGACCTCGCTGATGACTAGTTATCAATAATTGTTCGGTGGCTTGTCCACAACTATTCTGTTCTAAAACCAAGTAACATAGTATCCGTTGTAATTGGAACATAGCTAACGTATAGTTAGCTGTGTTTATGCTAACAGCGTTAGTTTGCTTCACACAGCTCAGCTAAATCGTCGAGCACAGTAGTCGTGTGATTAAAAGATATATTTTTAGTATGCGTTATTTAATTTAGTTATTTCAGATTGATAGCAAGCCAGCTGTAACAAATACTGCAAGATTACACGGCAAATACGACGACATACGATAACAGAACGGTGCTGACTTAACTAACGTTACCATTAGCCATATTTGGCATTTGTTCGCATTATTGCGATATCGCAACAAAGAAGTTTTTAAGCGCAGCTAGCTAGCTGGGTTACTAGCCGCTTCCAAGTAAACAACCACGTTCGCCTCTCTACGGTAACAACATATTCTAGTGGTCGTTTTAACCATGGCGCAACATGCCCCGTCTCACGTAGCAAGCTCACAAAAAGCATTAATGCTAGAAATGAAGAGTCTCCAAGAAGAGCCAGTCGAGGGCTTCAAAATAACATTGGTGGACGAGGCAGATTTGTACAATTGGGAAGTGGCCATTTTTGGACCCCCTAACACTCACTATGAAGGGGGATATTTCAAGGTAGGTACAGGACGTTAACGTTGTCGGCCGTCCAGTTGTTGTTTTTTATCGTTTCTTATAAACATGAATGCTAATTTCCTGACATGTATTTTTGTCACTTAGACTAGATGTTTGCCATGGCTAATATTGCTGGCTTCCGTTCTTTGTAGGCCGGCTGAAAAGCGTAGCATAGAATCCATTTATAAATTATTATTTTCTGGGTTAGGCTGCTGTTAGAAATGCACTTGGCACAGGCTTTAGCCAAGAAGAGCACTTAATCTATTCGTTATGTTTTTTGTTTTTTACATTGAACGGGTGTTGGTTAATGATTTGTCCAATACGGTTGCAACAACGGGAGTGAATCAATTCCGACAAACGAGGTTTTATTTGCGAAACTTTTTGCAACAGAGAATGCGTTTACTGTACGCACTTCCTAATGAAGTAAGATCTGTTTAGTTCCGTAAACAGAAGTTGTAGTTCAGTTCATATTACTGCGAACTGTTGGTCACAACACGGGCCTAGACGCATTGGCAGCTGTTCCATCTGGAATTATTTGAATGAAGGGTCACACTAGTAAACTACAACTACCGTGAAAGTGTTTAGAGTTAAGTTTTCTTTAGCAGAACGTTTTGCAATGATCTTTATATGTAGCAACACACGTGTTTTTTTTTTTTGCAGAATGAGTAGTCTATTAATTTCAACCAGTGCCTGGATTATTCCTATAGAATTTATTTTTGACCGTAGAACGCATTCAATGTTACCATTGGGTAGGGTCCACAGTCGTTCATCGTGTTATGATATGCCTTTTTTCACTGTGACCCCCAGGCTCGTATCAAGTTTCCCATTGACTACCCATATTCACCACCTGCTTTCCGTTTCCTTACCAAGATGTGGCACCCCAACATATATGAGGTACAGTTGGATGTCACTGTGGCCTTGCATTCTTTAAATGTTATTTGGCAGTGAAATCTGCACTGTCATCCAGAGCGATTTAGAGGAATGGCAAATGTATGACGTGCTGGCTCTGTAATTTCATTCAGCAGTCTTACTCTTAACAGTTACGGGGCAAATGTTGGAACCGCTAGACTATATTCCACCACAATTTTAGCCTTACTTTGTCAAATTCAATATAATAAAAATTTAAGGTGTTTTTTCAACTTTTCTTTGTGATTGTATATTAAATTATTCTACTTTTTTTGTTAGAATGGGGATGTGTGTATATCAATTCTGCACCCTCCAATTGATGACCCCCAGAGTGGGGAGCTTCCCTCTGAACGGTGGAATCCTACCCAGAATGTCAGGTACGTCTGCTCTCCTCAAATTATTTCCCTCTTGTTGCCGAATTTCTTCTGGTCTTCTCCCATTACCCTTAAGCTTTCACTCTGCCAATCTACCTCCATCATGCTTCTTTTGTTTGGGGTGTTGTCACTCATATCTCAATCACAGGAAACTTGTTTATCTAGTATCAATGGAACCTCTGCACTTCTGAGACAAAAAATAAATTGTACTTCGGAACTTAAGCTACAACAATATTCCCAAATTCAATCATTAGTACATAATTACGTAGGGTATAGATGAACATTTGGCTTTTGGTTACTGAATACTGAAAAATGGTTTTTGGTCTAGCCCACTATATGTAATTTTGACAAATGTATGTATATTAGAAAATATGTAGCTTGCTCTAAGATGTATTGCTTGCTTTTCTGTCCTGTTTGTCTCCTGTAGGACCATCCTTCTGAGTGTGATCTCTCTGCTGAATGAGCCCAACACCTACTCCCCAGCCAACGTAGATGCCTCTGTCATGTACCGTAAATGGAGAGACAGCAAGGGGAAGGACAGAGAGTACGCTGAGATCATCAGGTAGGTATTTGCGCACACACACACATTAAGTACAGGTAATGTGAGTACAGCACACACTCTTATGCACCTCCTCTGACTTTTAGGAAGCAGGTGTTGGCCACTAAGGCTGAGGCGGAGCGTGATGGGGTGAAGGTTCCGACCACGTTGGCTGAATATTGTGTGCGCACTCGTGCCCCACCGCCTGACGAGGGCTCTGACCTCTTCTATGACGATTACTATGACGATGAGGATCTCGAAGATGAGGATGAGGATGATGACTGCTGCTACGATGAAGATGACTCTGGGACGGAGGAGTCGTGACGTGTCCCAACTGGGAACATGGAGGGCTGGCGCATGAGCTCCCCGACCACTCCTCCTCCTGTAGGAGAAACTGTTTTGAAAGGACTACGTCACATTTTAAACCTCTCACTTTTTCTATCCACAGTTGGCAAGTGGTTTTTCCTCTCAGTCTCTGGGTTTCTTCTCAGAATCCAAGCACACTTGGGCTGGGCCTGAGTGCTTTGTTTTCTACCAGTGCAAAGGTTGCATCTGAGTTTTTTTGTTGTGTTAAGAACGCATTTACTAAAATAAAGTGGAAAAAATATGTTACCTTTTGTTTGACTGTATGTAAAATCAATTGTGAACTTTGCACTGGTGAAAATGATTCCTGAGCTTGATCTCATTTTAAGTTTATTTTCCTCAATGGCCTTCCTTGTTCTAGTATCTCACACCTATAGTCAGAGATGCCATTGACTGAACAGGCCATTCAAGACTTGACCACCTGTGGGTCTGTGAGTGACCCCACAGGACTTACAGCAGAACTTGTATATCTTCCCAGATGATGAGGTTCTGTCCACACTTGCATTCTGTGCAAATACATCCTGGTAATATTTTTTGTTACATGGTGTTTCTGCATGTCAGACATCTTGGATGATTTTTTCAGTTGGCCCTGTGTTGATAATGGCTTTATTGGATTAAGAAGAAAATACTTAATTATGTAAAGCCTATAATTTGAGGTGAAGCAGTGGGCCTAACACAGTTTAAACACTTTAACAGCATTTCAAAATGTTTTTGCTGGATTTGGAGTAGCCATCTAAAGTGGTGTTTGAGGGTGGAGTGAGAATTATCCTGACGCTTTTAACATAAGGCTGCTGCTGTAATCCTTCCTGTGACTAGACAGAATCTCCACAGAGCTTTTTCTCCCCACAGCTCTTTTGCAAAGCTGGGTGAAGCAGACACAACCAGTGTTTGGAAAAACCCAACTCTATGAAGAAACATCTTTTTGCTGTATTGGTTCAGCAGCTTAAATTATTTTCTTTGTTTGCCGTTTTCTGTCTCTTGAGAATTGAGCCTGTAGTCGGTTAGAGAATGCTTTGAAATGTCATGGGGTTGATGTTGGAGGGTTTCTGTAATCAGGTTGTGTTAATGTTGTGGTCAGTCAGTTAGCCCTGGGTATTGGGAAATAAAATGGCCACCACTTTACTTATTTTGTGTGTATTGGTCGGGGTGGGTGGGTGCTATCAAGAATCACCAAACTGCGGTGTGTGTATTAGCAATATTGTTTGTTGCATTTATTCTAATTTTGACGTAACTCTCAGGACATTTAAGAATGAGAAGATAAAAATCAAAGCGTAGTCTAGTCTTGCTTGTTAGGCTTCAGAAATGGTTTACAGTAACAACATGTTCCTTTACTGGTATGCACATTTGTGGCTATACAGACGATCACGTTTTCATTTTATTTAACTGTATTTTTTACACTTTTTTGGCCTATTTAAAACTAGGAATAAATATCTTTATTGGAAAACACGTTTTTCCCCTACATTTTACCCTATTTAAAAACAAGATCGCAACAATAACATGATGAAGTTGGTTAGTGTTTTATACCACAGTATATTGTTAAATACTTGTATCTGATTAGGTACAAGTGAATAAAGATCTAAACCAGACAAATTCCATACGAGTCGTGTGTGCCATGATACATTATGAGACACATACTCAAAAGTGTAAATACGGCCAATCGTTGAATAGGACTTTCAAGGCAACATGGACCCAGTATTCCCCTAAGACTATTTCTGAAAAAATTGTAAATTTCCATGGGAATTTCATTTTAGTATTGGGTTATGTTTATTCGGTGAACGAAAAACCGCCGGATGGAGTTGATGTAACAGTGAAGCGTGTAGAACTTCTATTGTAAAAGTAGATTGCGGGTTAATTAACTAACATCAGAAGAAGCAAAAGAAATGTTGTCTGGATAACAACATTCGATTAAAATCCCGTATTGATGACGTCACCATTACGCGACTGCGTAGAAAGGATACTACTGTTCGTTAAACTGGGATTTTTAGAAGAACGCTGAGTTTTCGTTTAGGAGTTGCAGTCATGTCTATAAACTACGCCGCTGGACTGTCTCCCTATGCGGACAAGGGTGTATGCGGCCTCCCAGAGGTAAACACGCATAGAGCTTTAGCAACAGTAGTTGGTTAGTTAGCCTAATGCTATTGTTAGCCAGCAGTAGCACAGTAGCGACACTGTTTACCGAGCATCTACCTTCAACCAAAAGTATAACTACAATCGTTACTGTATAATCATATCCATTGACACTGCAAATAAACACGACGTAGTTGATTGCTATCTGGTTTAACTGGGACACTACGTTGTCCCTTAACTTGGTAAATTAAAATATAAGTGATATGTATTTTTATTACGTTGTTGGTGCTACCCCATGATGCACCCCACTGAAACAGATGTATCCAATTCTGCCTGTCCTTTAAATTTAGTCTTTCCTCAATTTTCAAACTCCTTTCTTATCGCCCTTTTCATCTAACCTTTACGTGGTCATTGTTCCCTTTGGTGTATAGTGTTGTACAAATTGTGTTTGTTTCAAATAAATGTTTTTTGGTATTGGAAACCATGGTGCAATTGTGATTTGATTGACAATTGACAGATCATCTGGTGTGTTTGGGGATTCTGACCCCCTAGCCTTTGGATCAAATATCAATATTAAGCCGGTAAAACTTGACAATTACAATATAGCCTACCGTATTGACATATAATGATTGCCAATGAAGCAATCCTAAAAGAGCATCTAAATAAGCTGATTGTTTTTCTCTATTGCAATTTTTTTATTAATTCTCTCCTCGTATCTCCCTTTTCTACCAGTCATTCGACAGTAAAGATGAGTTGAGGGAGAAGGTGGAGGCTATGGCTGAGCTGATCAGGAAGTCCCAGTACTTGGTGGTCCATTCAGGTGCTGGCATCAGCACTTCTTCTGGCATTCCTGACTTCAGGTAAGACAATGTTTTTTTACTGTGTAACAAGTGGGGAATATATACCAGCCCAATACAACACACATACTGATCCAGCATCATAAAAGAAGTGCACATATTAAACCATCTGTGTCTTAAGATAAATAATCTGATTGTAAAGACAGGATGGTACCCTACACCTGAACCATTACTTTCTCTCTTGTCAGTGGAATTGACTGATATTGGCTCAAGGAGAAGTTTCAGGTTTTAGCTCTTTGTTAGGAAGACAATGCTCAATAATGAAGACATTTAAGTACAGCATTATATGTTGCTGGAATTGACTAGGAATGTTCACTCTCCGGTTTGTGGCGCCCTTAAAATTTCTCTTCCAGGAGAAAATATATGGGCAGTAGTTATTTCCTCTTTTAATGTTTTCCCATGCTTATTTCTCCATATGGCCCAAATGTGGGGAAACAATTTCATCCAGTCCAAATAGTGATCAGTTAGACAGCTTCTGACTATACAATTGTTTGTCAACAATATACTTATAACAATATACTTATGTATATGTACATAAGCAATGTGTATCACGAACAGACTCCTCTTATTCAAATGCTATACCACTGTGTGACCAGAGGAGGGTGCTGTAGTCTAGCTCTGTTACAGGTGTGTTCACTTTACCCAGGTCTCAGCTAAACATCTGTGCTGTTGCTTTTAAATCAACTTTCTAGCGTTTTCTTTCATGTTAGATTTCATCACTATCTCATTCTTATGCGGCCTGACTCTGATTGGGTCTTCAGCCTTTTTTTTCAAGGCCGGCAGATACCGCAACAAATGGCACTCTCAACACCTGAGATGTCAGGAGATGGTTTTATAGTCAGTCAGTATGTTTCCTTTCATAGATTGTGTGTGGGTGTGGTTGTGTGTGTGTGTGTGGTTAACACTGTTGTCTTCTTTTCTCAGGGGTCCTAAAGGAGTGTGGACCATGGAAGAGAGGGGGGAGTCTCCCCACATTGAGACCACATTTGAAGAAGCCCGTCCCAGCCTTACTCACATGGCCCTGCTGGGACTACAGAGAGCCGGTTACCTCAAATACCTCATCAGTCAGAATGTTGACGGCCTCCACGTCCGCTCTGGATTCCCCAGGTCACACTGATATACCAGCCCAAGGCAACACACATACTGACCCAGCATCACACTGATATTCCAGACCAAAGCAACACACACATACTGACACAGCATCGCACTGATATACCAGACCAAAGCAACACACACATACTGACCCAGCATCACACTGATATACCAGACCAAAGCAACACACACATACTGACCCAGCATCACACTGATATACCAGACCAAAGCAACACACACATACTGACCCAGCATCACACTGATATACCAGACCAAAGCAACACACACATACTGACCCAGCATCACACTGATATACCAGACCAAAGCAACACACACATACTGACCCAGCATCACACTGATATACCAGACCAAAGCAACACACACATACTGACCCAGCATCACACTGATATACCAGACCAAAGCAACACACACATACTGACCCAGCATCACACTGATATACCAGCATCACACTGATATACCAGCCCAATGCAACACACATACTGACCCAGCATCACACTGATATACCTGCATCACACTGATATACCACAATGCAACACACATACTGACCCAGCATCATAAAAGAAGTGCAAATCTTAAACCATCTGTGCCTTAGGATAAATAATCTGATTGTAAAAACAGGATGGTACCCTACACCTGAACCATTACTTTCTCTCTTGTCAGTAGAATTTGCTGATATTGGCTCAAGGAGAAGTTTCAGGTTTTAGCTCCTTGTTAGGAAGTCAATGCTCAATAATAATAACAGTCTTATATGTCCCTGGAATTGAGTAGGAATGTTCACTTCTCTGGCTCCCTGATATTTCCTTGTGGAAGAGAGAATGTCTGGGCAGTAGTTACTTCCTTTTTATAATATTCTTTGAATCCCCATGTTTATTTCTCCATATGGCCCAAATGTGGGGAAATAATTTCATCCAGTCCAAATGGTAATCAGTTAGACAGCTTCTGATTACACAATTGTTTGTCAACAATATACTTATATGAAATTCTCTATCTCTCTCTCACTTTGTACGTGTGTCTCTCTACCTCAGGGATCTGCTCTCGGAGCTACATGGGAACATGTTTGTGGAGGAGTGTGGGAAGTGTGGCAGGTACATCAAATATTTCTTCAGTTATTTTGTGTGCTTCAATTTGTTTGTTAGGCAGTTGGCCAACAGATCCGACTGTATTTGTCACACACACACACACACACGTACCACAGATTGATTAACCTGACTCAAATCTGAATTTGATTCTATATCTCCCAGCTCTGTTGACCAAGCGCATCTTTATATCCGACAGAAAAAAAAAACATAAATAGGAACTCTGGCAAGGACAGCAGATTTGAAAGTTGAGACTGCTACATTATAATAGGGATGACATAGTATAGTAAGCCATTTGTACTCATCCCCTACACAGGATGAGAGCTGCGCCAGTTTACATGACTTGTTGTTTAGCTGTATTAGAAACCCGTCACAGCTTGTCCGTGTAATTAGAACAGTGCCTCGTTGAACATCCTTCACCCGTCTCTCAAGGTCAAAGCCCTAACAGGTTCTAGGGGATGTGGGATTGTTTCAGGCAATATGTTCGGGACATGGTGATTGGTGTGATGGGGCTGAAACCCACTGGAAAATACTGTGAGGAGGTCCGTGGTAGAGGACTGAGGGCCTGCAGGTAACGCACACACACACACACACACACACACACACACACAGAGAAGTCATACATATTCTGATGAATAGAGGCATGTTATGGAGCTGCATGGTCAACCTGGAGCCCTTCTATATGACTTCATGTGTATTTCCACAGGGGGAAACTTATTAGTACAATACTGGACTGGGAAGATGCTCTGCCTGACAAAGACCTGATCAGAGCTGAAGACGCTAGTAGGTAAAGAAACTATTCAAAGAAACTGTGAGAAACTGAAAGAGACATAATGTTATGCTGTTAATAATAACTTACAATTTTTTAAATGGTAGCAAAATAAAATGCCTAATTGAAGACAAGTACAGTGAAAAGCAAGCAAGTTACAGTAAGGAGAGGAGCATTGTGCTTCGGTCTGAGACCGCATCTATTGCAGGAGGTGGACCTGATTAGTAGTAGGTAATGATGATGGGTAATGTGGTTTTTCATGTTTTCTCTGTTTAGACGGGCTGACCTGGCACTGACGCTGGGTACCTCATTACAGATCAAGCCCAGTGGAGACCTGCCCCTCATCACAAAACGCAAAGGGGGCAATGTGGTCATCATCAACCTGCAGCCCACTAAACACGTGAGTGTTTCAGACCAACATATTACACACACACACACACACACACACACACACACACACGCTCCTTTGACTATACGTGTCTGGTTTCACAATTCATTTTCATAAAAATATGATATTAATTCTAACCCTTTACCATTACCATTAAATCCCATTATTATCCTAACCATTAAATCCCATTATTATCCTAACCATTAAATCCCATTATTATCCTAACCATTAAATCCCATTATTATCCTAACCATTAAACCCCTTTATTGTCCTAACCATTAACCATTAAATCCCATTATTATCCTAACCATTAAATCACATTATTATCCTAACCATTAACCATTAAATCCCATTATTATCCTAACCATTAACCATTAAATCCCATTATTATCCTAACCATTAAATCCCATTATTATCCTAACCATTAACCATTAAATCCCATTATTATCCTAACCATTAACCATTAAATCCCATTATTATCCTAACCATTAAATCCCATTATTATCCTAACCATTAAATCCCATTATTATCCTAACCATTAAATCCCATTATTATCCTAACCATTAAATCCCATTATTATCCTAACCATTAAATTAAATCCCATTATTATCCTAACCATTAACCATTAAATCCCATTATTATCCTAACCATTAAATCCCATTATTATCCTAACCATTAAATCCCATTATTATCCTAACCATTAAATCCCATTATTATCCTAACCATTAAATCCCATTATTATCCTAACCATTAAATCCCATTATTATCCTAACCATTAAATCCCATTATTATCCTAACCATTAACCATTAAACCCCTTTATTGTCCTAACCATTAACCATTAAATCCCATTATTATCCTAACCATTAAATCCCATTATTATCCTAACCATTAAATCCCATTATTATCCTAACCATTAACCATTAAATCCCATTATTATCCTAACCATTACATCCCATTATTATCCTAACCATTAAATCCCATTATTATCCTAACCATTAAATCCCATTATTATCCTAACTATTAAATCCCATTATTATCCTAACCATTAACCATTAAATCCCATTATTATCCTACCAATTAACCATTAAAACCCATTATTCTAACCATTAAAAACATTATTAAAATGCACTCATCTGTCATGATTTCTCCGGGTTTATTATACTAGTGAGGACATAGGTCACAAAACATCCCGCCTTCAAAGCAGATGAGCAACTTGCACACAAGCTCTTGCGCGCGCACACACACACACACACACACACACACACACACACACACACACACACACACACACACACAAACATCCGTCAGACAAGTTTAATAGTCATAGTTGAGTCCTCAATGTCTCATTACTCCATAAGTATTACTGTCCAATCAGTCATCAGGGCTTCAGACACATTGCTCATATTCCAATTGTCTCAGCTTTGCAAACACAGATGTGGTAGGAACCAAGTGGATGTTTCTGGTTGAGGTCTCAATCTCATATCCGTGTTTGTCTCCCAGGACAAGCATGCACACCTACGTATCAATGGTTACGTTGACGAGGTCATGAGCCAGCTGATGGAACTTCTGGGATTGGACATTCCTAAGTGGGAGGGGCCCACAATCTGTGAGAACTCCTCCTCTGACCATAAACCGCTTCCTGACATTACTGTAAAAAAGGAAGTGAGAAGGGGAGTGAAGAAAGAGTATAATGGAGAGGGAAGAAAAAGACTTCCAGAACCAAATGTGAAAGAGGAGGATGAAGAGGCAATTGCAGTGAAGAAGGAGAGAACAGAAGTACCAACAGACAAGCAGGAGAAAGACCTCCAGGTCTGTACTGACTCCAAACCAGGAACTGTGCAGAAGTGCAGGAGATCAGAAGCAGGGAGCCTACCCCCCCCAAGAAACGGAGCTTCCCAACCCTCTAAATTAGCCAGGCCAGACCGCCCCCCAGAGCCCAACAGTACAATAACCCAGTCAGTGGTGTCCTAGTGTTGTCTACAAGCCCTCTGTTCTGCTAAACACTGTTCCAGATGTTTGGCTGTCTGGGACCAAGGCATAGAGGTCTGGGTGGGTGGGATCGTCCAGTGTCACACTGATCCAATATGGATTTATCGACTGATGCACTTGGTGACATTTTTCTGAAATGGCGATGTAGAGAAACATACGATGATCCGTGAATATAATTGTAATATGAAAACTAGAGCCAGAGCAAACCCATTCAGCACCCGTTGTTAAGAAAAAATAGTTTTCATCTAAATGGCATTGATTAGATAATTATAATATATAACAATATAACATTATCAATATAACAAAAACAGGCCACTTGTGCTTCATAAGTCACCAGACACCCTAAAAACCTTAGCAGAGCAAATGTTATTGGGTCTTTCAGAGAAGGGGGTTAACTGAAGGTTGTTCAGTGACACTTAATTTTATGAAATGCAGTTTGAACAACGGGATGTCTCATGGTAGAGGATTGCACGGACATTGTAGAACAGTTCTTAGTAACTCTTTACTTTCTTTGTCAAGAAATGAATACCATCATGGATCGTTCACTTAGCAGCTTAGTGTTTTTGTGTTTTTCCATACTTATTGCCAGACTGTAGAGCCACCTGTCCTAGTTTACTTTGTCTTCAACTTTTATAATGTAAAATTATTATGTAGATTTATTCTATACTTCCATTTTTTACCAGATGTTTTGGAATAAACACTGCATCTAAACGTGTTCTATTGAAATCGTCTCCTAAGAACTAAATTGTTTGATATGAATGTTATTTATTATAGACTCATGAGCTTAGTGGCTTAAACAATTTAACTCTGGTAAACCTTCTGTGACTCGAAATGACATGATTCTTAGTGTTTGACGGATTGTCTAATTACACATTATGGTGCGATATAAGTCTGATTGAATATTCATTATGGGGTTATATGCAAATTGGGTCAGTGACAGTTTTAGGCCAATTGAGATATCACGTGACTAACACATTCCAGATGTATTGAATCTGTGGCGACATCGAGAGTGCTGCAGTTATCATATAGTATTTGAAGAGGAGTTCACTTTCATCTTGACTAATGGCTTGACTAATGTAATAATGCAGTTTATACATTTCAATTGGAACCCTTTGTTTACATGGCATAGCATTTAGACAGGAAATAGTATCAGTTATAATCAGTTATCAGTGTGGAAATTACGTTCAGAAAGTGCCAAAACAAACGCATACAAGGCCTATGCCCAGGAGACGTGACCTTCAGGAGACCACTGATTTAGTTTGTGATATTCACATGTCTTTAGTTATGGCCACATATGTAGAATTCAAGAAACTACATTTGAAACTGAAAAGGTGTTTGTTGCAAAACTTGTGGTCATGGGAACCAAAAACATTCCAAGTTTTTATATAGAAAAAAGCACAGGGTGCGCTGTATTCATCTTTTTTGTTATCTAGGTCAAGATGTCGCTGAGGAGAACTATTACATTACATTAAATTGAAATAACAATTGACATGCATCCTCAGTAATCACCAGGGAAAATAAATGACTTGGTGTCTGCCTTTTTTTGAAAGAGTTTAACTTCTGGGCTGTGGACCCTGAAAAAACAAAGACCAAATGAAAACCAGACATGGATATATAAATACATAAAAATAAATAAAATCCGCATTAGGGAGCTTTTCAATACGTGGACAATACGTATCTATTCACACTCCTCAATTTAGTGTGTTTAATGCAAAAGATTGGTTCATTATTACATTCTGAATCCAGCTGTGGAACTAATTGCTTTGGGGCTGTGGTATTTTCATTCTCAATTGTTTCATCTCAAACCTCTCTGGTGTCTGTTTTGGTGTTCGCTGGGGTTTGTTTAATAGGCCGGTATGCCGCAGTCGGCATTCTAAGATTTAAGAATCATAGCTGCCTGCATACCTAAAGTGCATTCCCTTTGTGAACAAATGTTCTAACATAATTGTACATACTGTACCTACGCATTTGGATTGTGATAATGCTACAGTAGAATCAGGGGTGTTAAGACAGTATATTTACCAGACAATCATAGCGCTGCTTCCCAAAAAAACATATTCTCTATTATTCAAGTTATAAGTCAGAAATGTGCCTTTGCATCTGTCCCATGACATCACACTGAGATGCAGTGAAAAGGATTTCTAACGTTTCAGAATTCAGACGTATCAATAAAATATATTTTTTAATCAAAGTATAGTAAGGGATTTAAAAATACGTGACTTGTTGTTTCTTCGTATCCCTCTATTTACCACAATACGTTTGACACGTTTGTCTATTATATTCTACTCATCACTGTGATTTCCGGCTGGGCTAAGACGCTCGTTCGATCACATTTGGGTGGTTGCAAGTTAAAATGGGAAGGAAAGAGAATTTAAACACCCAAAATCTTAGATTATTCTGTACTTGGTCTAAAGTAACAGATACAATTATCCTCCCAAAACAATACTGTTGAAATTAATTTGGGAATATTGATGATATAATTTGTGATCTATTTTTCAGTTCTTGCATATACTGTACACTGTAAAAAAAAAGATACACCATATCTACTCAATAAAAATGAGGCAACAGATTACAAGCAATAGTATTAATTAATTTCACACAAGGTTTGGTATTGAGTAAATATTAATTAAATGAGACCCTTAATAGTTATCCATTTATTATGAGTAGATTCAAATAGAAAACAGTACAGAATTAATTAAAACCTAAACAAAAATATTGAGGTAATTTGAAAAAGATAAACTCCCTAATGTGTAAATATTACTAACAAAAATTAATTAATTTCTAAATATCAAGGACATATAATTGAGTAATAATCATCTTCATTAATCAGCACATTGATTTGAATTTAATCAATGCAATTAATTATATTTAAATATTAGTCTTTCTTAAGAATTAGTAGTTCATGGCCCAGAAAGTACAGAACTTAACAAATACTCTGTTAATAATTTTATTAACAATTCACTTTTGTGCTTTCGACACATTATAGCATATCAATGTACACAGTCTAATTTCAAGCCAGCAGTTCCATTATGATCTCCAGTCTTCTTCCAAGCCAGCAGTTCCATTATGATCTCCAGTCTTCTTCCAAGGGCTCCACCTTTGGCACGAAATAGCGTCAGTAGCTTGGGAGTGTGCCGGTCTAACGCAGACATACATTTCAATTCCAGATGTAAAGTAGTTCTTTGAAATTTTGCATTGATCTGAAACACAAAGGCAACAAAAGAGACATCAGTTGTTATTAGCCTTTTAAAACTCTTTTGTATATATTTTCTAACATTCAATACTTTTTGCCACTGTCAAACACTTGATGTCCCCCTCCACAATATTGACATCTGTATACATTCAGGATTTTTTAATGAGGGAGAGCAAAATGTGATTTTAATGCAAAATTGAAACTTTTTTGTGGAAAATACATGCCAGACAAAATATTATTTAAAGTAAGAGTATGTTTTTACATCTTTAAGTCAATTTGACAAAATTATTTGTAAGCAATCCCTTACAGGGTCGTTGTTTTCACATTTTCTTTGTCTCTTAACATGAATTGCAAATTCCAACTTACTTGAAAAGCGTCAAACAGGGCAGGTCAGCGGACCTTTACCAGTCATCTTTATGGCCATTATTTTCCAATGGAGTTCGGCGGCCGGCTCACGAAGCTCCAACTATCAAACTAAACATTGCTAGTCTGATATGAAAAAGTATTATGTTACTAAAATGTTTTCAGAAACTTTTAATGTACGGTTTAGCTGTAAAATTAGAAAGTTTGTCCGAAGTTAATCTCCCCTCCTCCTGCTAACGTTACATTAAGTGCTAGCTAACCGATGTGGACGGACATTACCACACAGAAATTAACAGATTTATGCATGAAAATAAATACAATTGCGGCTCTAAAACACAACACTGTTAATAGACTTCACGTGTGTTTAGCTGGTATGTTACCTTCACAAGTTTCAACAAAAGTGACTTAGAGAAGTTACGTTACCTGCCCGGGAAGACGAGCTCAACACACAAGAAGTCTACTGCATTTAAAAAGGCGCACTTTGACCGGAAGTGTTGTACAATTAAAATTCGCCTGATTAAATTAATTTGAATTCACTCAATATTCTCTGTATTTGGGATTAGATAAATATAATGCTTATGTTTTATTTAACTACAATGGGTGGATTTTATTCCAAACATTTTTAATTGAAATGTAATTAAATATTTGCTTCAAAATCAAAAACACAATCATATTGAATATATTTTACCTAAAACATTAATTCAAAGCTACATGACCACATAATCATTTTTTACAGTGTACTATCTGAGTGAACAAATAAGATAAAACTAAAAAGTTATTGCCGTCATACTGTCTATATTGACTTGTGCCGTCCTCAGTTGCAGTGATGTCAAACCAACTTTACATGTATCGCTGAATGAGTCACATTACTTTGGTGGAATTTTGTCCCACTATTTCATGAGAACTTCTATAGGCATTAGCATGAACTGCTCATTTCAGATGTCACAGCATTTCACAACAGCTTAATCAGGTTTAGGTCTACAGCTTTCAATAGGCCATTTCAAAACATATAATGTGTGTTTCAGCCATTTAGCTGTAGACTACAGTACGTACTTTGTATTATTGTACTGCTGCATTTTCCAGCTGTGCTTTAGCTCATGGACAGTTTGTCGAACATTATCCTGTTAAATTATTTGTTACTGAGTAGAACTTCAGCTCCTACAATCCCAACTAACCCTCCAGGCTTAGAGGCACCAAAGTGTCTTCCATTCTAATAAAGCTAACACAACCACATGTTTTATCAAAACTATATATTTCGGTACCCAACGTTTTTACACATTTACACAGGACCATGCTCTGATCAAGACCTTGACACAGGTTGGGTTTTAAAAAATGGTGGTCAGAGGCTGTGGTTGTGGTCATGGATGATTTAGGAGTCTGAGTCCATGTACTCCGGCCTGAGTCTGAGCTTTTCCTTCAGGGTTGACAGGGCATCCCACTTCCCTGTCATTAGGGAAACTTGCATCTCTGTGTCCACTACCGCCAGCAGGGAACGAGACCTCCCTGAAAGAGATGAGCTGTAGAGTCAGAAAACATGGAGTGTGTGTACATGGGTGTGTGTGTTTTAAATAGTGTGTCAATTATGCTGACTTGTTGCAAATACGACATCCTCCTTATTCACAAACATGTCACTATTTCAACCTCAAACCGTGGCTCCATTGTGTTGCAACAGTGCACAGTAAGGAAGGAAGTATGTTTCAGACATCTCTATGTGCTGCATATGCTCACACTAACCCCTGACTACAGTGAGGTATGTTTCAGACATCTCTATGTGCTTCATATGCTCACACTAACCCCTGGCTACAGTGAGGTATGTTTCAGACATCTCTATGTGCTTCATATGCTCACACTAACCCCTGGCTACAGTGAGGTATGTTTCAGACATCTCTATGTGCTGCATATGCTCACACTAACCCCTGGCTACAGTGAGGTATGTTTCAGACATCTCTATGTGCTGCATATGCTCACACTAACCCCTGGCTACAGTGAGGTATGTTTCAGACATCTCTATGTGCTGCATATGCTCACACTAACCCCTGGCTACAGTGAGGTATGTTTCAGACATCTCTATGTGCTTCATATGCTCACACTAACCCCTGGCTACAGTGAGGTATGTTTCAGACATCTCTATGTGCTGCATATGCTCACACTAACCCCTGGCTACAGTGAGGTATGTTTCAGACATCTCTATGTGCTGCATATGCTCACACTAACCCCTGGCTACAGTGAGGTATGTTTCAGACATCTCTATGTGCTGCATATGCTCACACTAACCCCTGGCTACAGTGAGGTATGTTTCAGACATCTCTATGTGCTGCATATGCTCACACTAACCCCTGGCTACAGTGAGGTATGTTTCAGACATCTCTATGTGCTTCATATGCTCACACTAACCCCTGGCTACAGTGAGGTATGTTTCAGACATCTCTATGTGCTGCATATGCTCACACTAACCGCTGGCTACAGTGAAGTGTCCCTCCTGTCTGACAGTGCTGTGTGGATCAGGTTGAAGACTGGGCAAGAGGATCAGAGAGAAGGTGAGTAGCAGTATCTGGAGATGAAGTAAGAGAGTTAAATGTTTTTTACATTTTTGCATAGCAAGCCAAGGACATGAATAATGCCAGATCATGTACTATTTCCAGACAAATATATAGATACATATTTTTATTTAGAAATTAATGGCACATGTTAAAACTTGGGTTTATAATGTCATCCTGCTGTAGGAGTGTTTTCCTTACCAGGATGCAAGTGCCTTTTTGAGCAGGTTTACTGGAGACATTAGGTAGAAGTGTCTGGAGCCTGGCCAGCTGCTCTAACAGAGAACTGCAACACACATGCAAAAAGCATTCAGTACATGAAGAGCCCCAAATGACTGGGATCATCTGTGAAGACAGAATTATTACCGAAGAACGGAAGCTGTTGGAAAGAAAGAAAGGAATTACAGGAGAACTGGAGAAAGAGTTGAGAAAAGGCCAAGTGTTGGTGGGCGGAGCCTCGTCCAGTATCTGTTACTATGGTGACCAGACGTACGTGTTAGTTTCCTCCAGTATGTGGACTTTCCTCTGCAGCTCCAGGTTATGTGTACTACAAGCTTCCATTCTGTTGGGTTAGATAGATTATCTATTAGAATAGATAGATTACATAATCTGTCTATATGATAATCTATTAAGGAATACATTATTTTACAAAAGTAAGTACACCCCTCACATTTTTTGCTGTCACATGAAAAGATATAATCAAATATTTACAGAACAGAAGTGTGAGGGCTGTACTCACTTTTGTGAGATAGTATATCTGTTCTATTTCTATCAACTGATATAAGTTTGGTAGTTATCACTCAATGAAGATCTAAGGTGAACTGGATGTGGATAGTGTAAGACTCAATACTGAGTTACCAGATAATGACACTCAATCACTGTGGCTGTGTGCCGGGGCTTTGCTTATGTTCTGATTAGAGTTAGGCCTTACCTGCCCTCCAGACTGTCCACGTACTCCCTCTTCTTCCTCCTGCTCTCCTGTGCCGACTGTTTGTTTCTAATCTTCCTGCGAATCTTCTTCAGAACCCTCTCCTCGTGCTGATCAAGGTCAGATGATGGAGAAAGAAGAAAATGATGGACAGAGAGATAAAAAAAGAGAGAGATGAGACAGATTGTATTAATTGGTTATTATGAAAGAACATGTAATGTTCAACAGAATCCCATGCTGGCTGAAATATGAGAAATTAACTAACTGAGGTCAAATATTTCAAGGAAAAAACATACATATCAAGAAATAAATATGTATATCAAAACATGTCTCATGGTTTCTGGCATCCCTGCATTGATTGCTTTGTGTACCCTAGCCAAGCCAAATTCATAGATCGATATCTCTCATAATATAGATGACTTGACAGAGTCCTCTAGCTCTGTATTCTCATCAGGTTTCTAGGGCCTCACATCACATGGTCGGGACTAGTTTCTCCTAATGACCATCCCTGTATTTACGCCACACCCACCACTGGTGTTTGTTATATTTGGCAAACCCAAGGAGCTGCTAACATCTGTCATCATGGTACTGGCATTTTAACTGTGTTTTTAGAGGCTTAGTCCCAAGTCAATATTTAACAAACTTTATACCGCCCTTAGTCACAACACAAATGCTTAGGTTACTTTTTCACAGATGTTCTTTCAGACGAGAACCTGGAAGTTCCAAGTATGCACGAATATAACTTAAACTTCAAGGAAATACAATCTTTATCAAATAGATGACAGTTTAGTAAATAAATAAAAATACGTATTATGCAATAGATGTAAAAATATTAAACTTATTCAAAGGATAATTGGAAAATGGACATCAGCAGTAAAAGCTTTGGGGTTGCCAACACAAAGGTTTTTATTTCTCCCATCGTGATCCTGATTTGTTGTCCTCCCAACCCTCCTCTCTGTGTGTGAGGGAATAATATACTGGGGGTTTCCTCTTCCAGACACGTCCATTACAGTTCTGGTTGATTTAAACTTCTTAAGTATTACTTGTTTTGCTCATTTTACAAGCAGTGCCAATATTTCCGTAAATGCAATGTCAGGTGGACATCAGCCAGAGGACACCTACCTTGGTAAGGGGCATTTGACTGGGCAGATGCACCCCCTCTTTAGCCAATAGCTTTTTCTCATCCTCGTTTAAAACCAACTCTTGTAGCGATTGCTGGGAACCCTGCTGAGTGTCCCAATCACAGGAGAGAATTCATGGTGATAAGAGCAAAACATCGGATAGCCACATAATAATGTTTTTATTTATTTAGTTTGACTTCTCAATATGGGTCAGCCAGTTTCTTAGCTACAACCAAGACACCTCGGCTCCAGTTAGTTGTCTGTTGATGAAAGCAATAAGGCGTGGTTCTTCTCCCTTGCTACTCTGACTCACCGTCTCTCTTCTTCCAGATAGCAGCAGGTCCTTAATAATAGTCAGAGGGTACCCAGAGGACAGCAGGGGGTTGTGGTTATTCCCATGGCTCTGAAGACCTGGTCCAGACTCCCACCCAGCTGAAGAGACAGAAAGAAGGACATACAAGTTGTACTGGCTCAAACCAATCAGTAGATCATATTGTATGCTATTCTTTATGCTTTATGTTTTCGTCAAATCATATCTTGTGAGTACTACAAAGAGTGTATTTATTTAGGTGAAACCAGATATCAAAATCACGGATCAGTCCTTGTTATCAGACCTTGTTAGTACATTGGTTCTTGATATCGAAGTTATCAACAAAGTGTGCGCTGGTAGAGAACTGGGCTGTCTTATTACAGGTTTTGACTAAGAGCCAGTGGAGTGTGCAGAAAATCTGGATGACATGGGAGAAATTATTTAATGTGAAATATAAAACTAACAAGAGCAACTGTATATACCATGTTTCTATCTGATGTTTAGTTGTCTGGATGTGTAAAAAATTCTCAGTACTCAATTTCCATGAAATCTGTATTTTTCTCTCTCTAACTTCTCCTTTAATTCAACAGAAGTTGTGCTGTGTCTGGGACATCTGTAATATTCAGTGACGTCTAATGACTTACTGGGGTAATAATAATAATAGCTTGCTCAACAGTCTGCATACTCAACTACATCTTTCGTTTCAACCTTGACTTGGCTGCTTGCTACTGAGTGGATGTAGAGGCCTCGTGGGCATTACAAATAAGCCAACATTGCCCTGAAGCAAGAAGGCATCATCAGCAGGCACTTCCTCATTGCCCTCTGTCACCTCTCTTCAATAGCACAGTTACAGAATGCCTCTGTAGAAACATCCAGTTACCTTAACGAGTGGTGTATCTAACCAACTGGCCACTGGGTGTGCACACCACCAATATATCCAGGTTTATTTACCAATACATTTATGTAAATGTATTTTTCAATGGAAAAGCTTCCCTAAATGCCCTTAAAAAAATAATTATTGGTAAAACGCTCATTTGGTCTGGAAGCAATTAACTGGATTTGCCAACGGGCTCTATACCAGTCCATCTGTTCTGGAGGCAAATGTGAATTACCCCAGTCGATGGAGAAATCAGGTGCAGACTGGGTGTTGTGATTGTGGAGGTTCGGGCGATGGGGCTGGTAGAAGGCATGGATGGTGAAGCTGACAGGCGGGTTGGGGCTGGCCAATTGATCAGAGCCAGAGGTTGGGTCTTCACTGATGTCACTATCACTGTGGGAGGAGGGCCACAGAGGGGAGGTGGGGCCAGATTCAATGCCACCTAAAAAGGTCTCCAGGAAATCGTCATCGTCATCCACTGGGCTCAAATACTGTGGGGAGGGTTGGGCAGATGTAGAAACCCAACAGTATAAAACATGTTACAGATTATGCTGCTGTGTTGTAGATTATATTAAACCTTTAATCATAGTGAGATTTTCCATGACTTTCCAGGTGATCCTGTAAAATCTTCAGCCTACTGATGAAAATGACCTGACAAGAGAGTTAAATGGTCATGATGTTACTCACCCCGGGGAAAGTGATTTGCCAGGGCTGGTTACCATGGCAAGTTAGAGTTCTGTCTGTCTGGTTCAGAAGGAGATCTATAAGATCCATTACTCCCTGTAGAGGAAGACACAGTGATTGTTTGTAACTCGGTCAGAAGTGTTTCCTGATTACATGAACTGAGGAAGTAAAATTGTGGGTTCCACCTGCTGTGCAGAACTGATCGCTGGTGTGTCATGAATGGTAGCACAGGAGCCAGTGCTGGGATGTGCCTGTCATGACTTTTACAATATGCCAGTTACTGTCACTGTGTTACTTATATTTTTCCAAATGTTTGGATGAGTTAAACCAAACCTAAATAATGTGAAAAATACATTCACGAATAAAATATAGTGAACAGCTTCTTTACAGAACTGGTAACAAGCAGCCAAGCATATTATAAAAACAGACCTAAGACATATGTGATGTATAGGTTGGATGAAATAAAGACAAATCTAAATACTCAAAATATGCAACATAATTAAAGCATATTTAACATTTATTTAAATGTTGTTTTTATTTATTTAAATGTCCTTGTTTCTAGCGTTTCAAATTCATTTTGTTCAACAAAGTGTAAATTGTTAACTTTGTCTTTATGCAGTAACAAAGTCATTATTGTTCGTTTTGAAATCATGCTGTTTTCGGGCCTGGCTATTTAGTTTCTGTAAAATCAAACCGGGTCTAGGCTCGGGTTTAATTTCAGCTGGCTTGCGTCGGACTAGCCTTGTATTTTAAGGCCCGATTACTTAATAAACAATACCGAGTTGTATTGCGGCAACCTTGTTTCAATGTGCATGAGAGAATGTGAAAGTTGATTGAAGACACTATAGCCCTCTGCTGGTGATTTTCAGAATATACAATGATACAAGTACAAAGGGGGCTTTGTAAATTACCTACTAAGCCATTTGCTCTGTAAAAGTTGAAACTAAAACCAGCAGAGATCCCTGTATAGCAATTTGTAATGGCCATATTTTCAAAAATATATTGACAATGTAACTAAATTCAAAATTCTGAATTCATGCTCATAAAAACACTACATAACTTCAGGGAAGGGTTCATAAAAGACCAGTGCTTGCTTTAGCACCTACAAAACAAACATTATAATGTCTTAAAAGAGTCTTTAGGTAAAACCGAAACTCATAAATATTCCAACTTTGATTAATTATTTTCTCGATATACAATTGTCAACCATTATTCTTCCAAATTCTTAAAGTCGTGTGATCCAAAAAATATATAATCTAAAAAAATCCACACAAAGCAAAAAAGTATCTTTACCTTGTTTGAGATCTGGTTCCTTATTCCAAATAAATTGTATCACGGTATTGTAAATCCTTTCTGTTTCACTTGATCATATAAACACAATATAGCAGACAAACTACAATCCAAATGTTCAACTAAATTAGTAAGCAACTGTCAACTGCTTACTTTATAGATAAATCCAGCTGGCATTGCAGTTACTGCGTGTGTTTCCTGTCTCTAGATATTTGTGTTCATGTGTGCACATGGAACCCCTGATACAATCTCTTGGAAATCTCAACACCATTGGTCACTGTTGAGTGGTATTTGTCAAGCAACCAATTGGCAATGAGAATGTTTTTTGATTGGCAAACAATCTTGGGCTGTTTTTAAAATGGTTGACATTACACAGCAATTCAATTTGAGGTAATAAAACAAGGCATTCAAATATCCTCCTACACACCACACACATATACAGGCACATATTTTTCACACCAAAACACAACGGTGTAACTATCGTTTAAATATATTAGATGACGATTCTGAAATAATATTTTAAGCAATAAGGCGGGTTAATATATAACCAAAAAGTATGGATAAAAGCTATTCTGAGGCACGACACATCACAGAGGACACATGTGCTTATAAAACTGGTTAACAACGCAGTAGAGCAGTAAGATTAATGTACGAGTAACTGCACAGTAAATTGATTTCTAATAACAAATACATGATGCATGTAAAAACCTTCGAGGTCCAAGAGTGATTCGTCTGGCAAACGCATTCAACATACAGATAATGAAATATGGTTGTCTTCAGGTCATGGAGATTCAACATGAATGAACCTCCACATTATGAATGTCAACCCTGAGTACACAGCCATGCCAACATCTTGAGTATAAAGTCATTGTCTGAAAAACTTTTCAAATAACAGTTTGCACATCACCTACTACTCACTTAATTGAGTCATACTTCAGGTATGCTTGTGTTAGATTATATGCAAAATTTCTTAGATCGTAAACATCCTTTTAAACTGTTTTCTATTCCTTAATCAATCAGAGGTTTATAAATATTGTGGTTTGAGAGTGTCAGAGAGGAGTGAGTGTGCATTCTGATGTTGCTAAATCTACTTTCCTCATTATTAGAAAACATTACAAAATAAGGGTCTATTTACTTTTTTCATTTCGCACTTTGAATTTACTCTGTTCTCTTAGTATATTATTGATACTGAGTGAGTTGGAATAATTATTTTCTCTGCTGTTTAGGTCTTTAGACTGTAGATAACACTGGTTCCTTGCATTTGTGTTTTTACATAACTACTGCTGCTGCCATTGGTGACCCTGATACCACACTTTTCTATCTCTGTGTGACAGATATTCACACCATGCGAGACATAGCTTTCACCACATATCATTTACATATAATTTATCATTGAGTACTGAAAGGTTCACTAGAGGTCAAATCAAACAAATTAAAAAACCTGCTTTCCCTAGCCCAATACTTTTTTGTCTCCCAGTGAGGTACTATTATATATACGTATATAACATTTATCTACATGCAGATTGTATGCAAATTTTTATCATAGCCTTAACTTTCGACAAGGTTATCCTGGTAGACCCAAGCTTAAATTAAAATTACAGTGTGTTCAGATTCAGTCTGTTTTTATCCTTTCTTCTTAGTACTGCCACCTGACATACAGTACTTAAACACAATCTCCTCTGAAATGGCTTCACACTATTGTGTATTGTTCAGGTCATATATATATATAGAATCATTACATGATCATTACACGATTTTCTCCTACTGATGTAGGTAGCAGATATTCATAGCCTTAACTAGCAAATTATGCCAGGGTTTCCCATTCTTTATAAATATAGCATAGGTTGTGCATCGAGCATAAACACATACAAACAAATCGTGAAATGTATACTATGTGCTGGAAATAAAGAAATATGTTGGTATGGTGGAGTAAAGATTATAACATATGAAATCATAACTAATGTCTCAGAAGTGTAAAATGTTGCGATTATTAGTCCATGGAGGGATTATATTAAATCAACAACATATATCTCTCTCTACCTTTTTTCTTCTCCATCTTACTTCCTCTAGCCAGCTATCTTTCCATTCTCTATCCCCCCTCCCTCTTTCAAAGCAACCTTAACACTCTATTAAAGAACACTTACCTATAAAATGGGTTATAGATTAATTTGTGTTTGTCATAACAGTATGCACGCAGTAATCTTTTATCTTTATTGTTGTTCTTTCAGGGCAATTGAGAGCTCCAAAGTGCACTTATATATTTTACTGATCAGGTCACAACAATAAATAGTAGCCATTTCAAATTCTAGACCATTCATGTGTATTAGGATGACAAATAATCAGAATATATTAATACATGTATTCACTTTAGATCCCATCCGTTTCCTTATTCGGAATAAAATAGTGTTGCAGTTGCCAGAACCTCAATCCCAGAACCTTGTTGTTCCGTTATAACTCATAACCAACTGAATGTAAGCCATGACATCATCAGTTGTCTTCCTATCAGGTAGACTTGGTGTCTATGAATGTGTAGCATTCGTGCCATTACATGGGTGTATGTCAATGGTGAGAGCACATTCCTCTGCTTGTTAACTATAATGCTTGACCTAGTCTGCCTCAACAATGTCTTTCACTTGTGCTCTGTTGTTAGAGATCAGAGAAGATGAAGGAGAAGATAGTAATAATAATAATTATAATAATAATACATGACATATAATAATACATGCCATGACATGACACCCATGGACACTGAAAAATAGAATTCAAGCAAAGGAGTGGAAAAACAAAACCGTTTTTTAAAATGGATTGAGTCTGAGCTGTGTGTTGCTGAAGGGAGAGAGTTCCACAGTTTTAGGCCAGCAGCACTAAACGCCCGATCCCCCATTGTACAAAGTCTCGCTTTTGGGACAGTGGGCAGTCCAGATTCGAGGAGCGGAGACTACAAGATTAATGTTTGTTAGTGAATAAGGTCGGAGAGCTAGGAAGGGGCAAGACCATGGGTGAGAAGCAGGATTTATAACATATACAAACTTGATGGGAAGCCAGTGAAGGTGTTTTAGCATGGGAGTACTGTTTTCCCAGGATTTGGTGCGTGTGAGGACTCTTGCAGCAGAGTTTTGGAACCTGGCTAAGACTTTGCCTGACATCCCCAACAGGATTCCATTGCAGTAGTCTAGACGTGAAGTTACCAAACATGTATGATGGTCTCGGCAACCGGGTCTGTGAGGGATGGGCGGAGCTGGGAGATATTCCAGAGGTGAAAGATGGCTGACTTGGTGATTGGACTTTTTAACTACTGTTATTTAGCCATGTGCTGGAACTGAAAAATGGCCAGAGTTGTCGGCTCACTCTTGTCGAAGTGCGTGACTCACATCACAGAGAGACGAGCAGTCACATGTCAAGTGGAAAGGACACTATTTAGTAAAGTGGCATGTGCTCTGTGCAGATGAAGCACATATGAAGCCTTACCTGCGCACGTGCCTGGATGCCATTATATCAGTGCATCGTAAAATCTGAACGCCGGTTCTTATCTTTAGTCTTCGCGATAAGTGTGTTTACACAAACATTCTGGTCGTGATTAAAAGAATCATTTCATAGAAAATGCCATGTGTTCCCAGTAAATTGTTGGTTTCCATCCAACTGGCGACATAACAATTTATTATAGACATACATGCTGAACATGACATGAGTATGTTTATATGATCAATAATTCTTTAATGTGTCCTGTTCACTATCCTTTTTACATTTTTTATATCCCTTCTTCCTTCTATATAAATATTTAAAGATTGTATACAACCTATTTGTTTCTGTCTTCACAGCTTTTCCAGCCAGGAGGTCACATAGGTCAATGGGCTTGCTTACTCACCTGACAAACCTCAGTTAGCTTTGCAGATAGTGAGATCTTGATACAATCTCCACTCCAACACCTACAGGGTATTCTAGACACTTGTCGGCCAGGGCACAAACTCAGACTGTTGTGGTCAGTTGGTGCTAGAAAGGTACAGGTTTTTTATGAGATGTAAAGTAGCTGCTTTAATGTATTTCCTGTATTTACAATTGATGTGCGCTTTGCCAGTCTGTTACACTCTTGGTTTGCTATTGTTGTGCCCTAAAGGATTCACAGTCACTCATCAAACCCTGCTTTGCCCCATTTTATCTACTTTCATCATTGATAACATGAGGCAAAAAACACTTATTGCCAGTTTATTAAGTACGACCCCTTTGCCTCTATAACAGCATAGATTATTTGTGGCAAGATTTTTAAAAGGTGTCTATAATATTTCACAATGATGTCGGTCCATGCAGACTGCACTGTGGTACATTTATGTTGCTAAATGCCTGTTCCATGTCAACCAAAAATATGTTCTGTTATAGGGGTATTCAAATCTGGGCGTGGAAACCAGTTCCCAGTTCCAAACCCCAAAACAGGGACTTAGTAGACCTGGGATACCAAGTGGGTACAATTAACTCTTAAGTAGAACAAAAAACAGCAGGATCTGGACCTTGGAGAATATGATTTGAGTAACCGTACTATTATATTGCGATCTGGGAATGGACTAGCCGTTTAAGTAAACAGCAATGGATTCCTCAGGCCTGTTTTGTAGAGCAAGTCATGTGATTTATTGTTTGTCTAAGCCATCAATTTCTTTCATTAACGTGATGTGCTTAATATTTTATCTATTTAGTGTATTTACGAATAACATGGTATATTTTAGGACCTGAAAAAAATTGCTCTGATTTTATAGTGCAATGTCCCAGCAATTCCAATATATATATATATATATATATAAAATATTGGAATTATATTGGAATTAGGATCTGGTGGATTAATAGTGCCTCCTTGTGGTCTCGATTCCGTAGTGCCGAGGAAGACGTGAATTTATATATTCAGAGACAGTATATAGCTGAGACAGCTTGTTAAAAGAAAACTCTCTCTCCAAAATGTTTTGTAGTTAGCTGCTTTGCGCGGAGTGGCAGCCCAAGAGCAGACATCTCATTGGCTAACGTCATATGGTGTCTGGGGCAAAAAACAGACCCAGCCTTTCCTTCTACTGTTTTCAGTGGTTCGCAACACCCTTTTCCGCTGGGTAATGTCACTGAGGGGCGGGGTCAAAAAGCAGACCAGACTATGACAGACTGAATAATAAAAGGAACCCCAAATAGGGGCGTATTTGTACTCGTAGTGTCTCTGTTTCCTGCACCATCTCTGATATAAGGCACAGCAGCCCTTTTTAAGCGTTCTCTTTCCTGCCTATCCTTCGACGAGGAAGGCGGTGTCAATTTTACCAACAAGTTCATCTATAAACATCCGACAAAATGGTATGTCGATTTTTACGTGGTTTACCCCGACTCGGTGGATCGCATATCGTGTGTGGTTGGCGTCTTAATAGTTAGTGTAACAATTATCCATAGTCGGCGAACGGTTGTAAGGGATGAAACCTGTCCGGTAAAGCCTCTGGTTGCCCAAGATGGATGCTCCCCTGAATTTACGGCATGACGATGTTTAGAAAACCGCATCGGACGTCGAGCGAAATGAACCTGATTTGACTTAATATTATGTCAAAGCTAGTCATTTGTTCATGTACTATGTTTTGAGTTTTATGGTTGTTGCTTGTCTACGCCATCGAATGTGATGTTTTTATGTGTGTTTAGTTATACTGTTTCTTCCCAGTGTTATTTAACTGGGCCTGTTAAGACTGGCGTCAGTGACAAACCACTGGTACTGAGGCTTTGCTTTCTGAAGGCCGGTACATGACATGGCAGTGTTTTAACACGGTTGCTAGCCGTTACATCGGTAATGTAAGAGTCACTGTGCGTTGCTTGAAAGGTCATAACACACAGGGTTAATGTGTTATCCAACTGGCAGTACAATAACTGTTCAAACGTGGCATATGTTTAGCGGTATGTAGGTATCACTACGCAGGCGGAAGGATAAAACACGCCGACATTGGCCCACATTCAAATCGGATCTTAATGGCGATGTATTTATTTTAATAAACACACCGTAGTGGTTACAGAAATCCGATTTAGATATTTGTTTTTTGCTGTATAACACTTAAATATAAAGTGTTTGGAATATAGAAACATTAATACAAACATGACAGGTGGGTCTACATGGTCCTATAGTCAACGTAACTAGTTTTGGGCTGTAATGCGGTTAATTGTAACGCATGACACATTCATTGCAATCGGCTTCCATACAAGCATTACACGGTTTTTGATTAATGTCTAATGCACATTGGTAGTGAATTTAGTTAAATTTAAGGAATGGGGACTATTAGCAGATTTGAGATCATCTTTCCGGCAAGCGTTTCCCTTGATGTTGTAGCATTGACCTAGCGAGAATCGCATATATGGAATTTATTGAAAATGTCTATGCTTTCTGAATGCCAGTAGGGGGATGTAGGCAGACTAGTACTGTGAAATGCAATTCCCTATAGTGCGTCACTGCCCAAATGACACACAGGATTAGATCTGGGTGAGGTTGAAATATAATTTACTAGTTAATTCATTAAGACCTGGACAACCAGATATGATTTAACAAGCTGGCTGTCAGCGTAGATTTAAAAACATTAACTGGTTTTGGGTCATAGCTATTCTTGTAATAAGAACTTGGTGTGGTTGGTTTTTATACTGAGTTTGATACTTGTCATGTCACCAACGTTAATGACATTTCACCTATTTTAAAAAGGTTACTGCTGATCCTGATGCAGTACTTTTACAGTTTTCATCAATTTTACATGTCAATTCATTTTGGGGAATAAGTTGTTCATATTTCAAAGGGCAATTACTTAATTTATCCTAACTTCTTCTCAAATTATGTAATCTTATGTCAATGGGTTGAGTTCTTAATTTTAATGTAGAATTAGTCTTTTTCTGAATTAAATCTTATGTTTTACAATGATTGTCTTGATCCTATCCCCTCAGGTGAACTTTACAGTGGACCAGATCCGTGAGATCATGGACAAGAAGTCCAATATCCGTAACATGTCGGTAATCGCTCATGTGGACCATGGCAAGTCCACACTGACTGACTCCCTGGTGTCTAAGGCTGGGATCATTGCCGGATCTCGTGCTGGGGAGACACGCTTTACAGATACACGCAAAGATGAACAGGAGCGCTGTATTACCATCAAATCCACGTATGTATGAGATCTGTATTATCACCAAATCCACATGTGTATGAGATCTGTATTACCATCAAATCCACATATGTATGAGTGCTGTATTATCACCAAATCCACACATGTACGAGATCTGTATTACCATCAAATCCACGTATGTATGAGCTCTGTATTACCAGCAAATTGACGTATGTAGTACAGATCTGTACCATCAAATATCAATCACCCAGCAGGTCCAGTCAACTTGTATCTAGAGCCTTGTCCGGTTTTATACTACAATGTAATACACCAGTTCTCTTTATTCCCTCACTTCTCTCAGGGCCATTTCTATGTACTATGAGTTGGCGGAAAATGATATGGCCTTCATTAAGCAGACTAAGGATGGCCTGGGCTTCCTCATCAACCTTATCGACTCCCCTGGACATGTGGACTTCTCCTCAGAGGTCACAGCCGCCCTCAGGGTCACCGATGGTGCTCTGGTGGTGGTTGACTGTGTCTCAGGTATGCTTTCTCTTAACAGTTCTTATGTTTGAACTTTTTTTGAGCTAAAGGTTTTCAAGTAATTTTTGCTAATCGTGCAGCTCATCTTTTCCCGGGTCAGGTGTCTGTGTGCAGACAGAGACTGTGTTGAGGCAGGCCATTGCTGAGCGAATCAAGCCAGTGCTGATGATGAACAAGATGGACCGTGCCCTTCTGGAGCTGCAGCTGGAGCCTGAGGATCTGTTCCAGACCTTCCAGCGCATCGTGGAGAACGTTAACGTCATCATTGCCACCTACGGAGAGGATGAAGCGGGACCAATGGGTGCCATCATGGTGAGGCACTTGTGAGGTGTACTGGTGGTGCACCAGACACTTTACCATTTGACGTGGGTCTCTATGGAGTTAATCAGTCTACAGTTTCTGACAGGGTTTAAGTGACTTCTCCCCAACCATGTCCTGGTTCCTTTGTTCAACAGATTGACCCCGTGGTCGGTACCGTAGGGTTTGGGTCTGGCCTCCACGGCTGGGCTTTCACCCTGAAACAGTTTGCTGAGATGTACGTGACCAAGTTCTCTGCCGGTAAAGACACCCAGTTGGGACCGGCTGAGAGGTGCAAGAAGGTGGAGGACATGATGAAGAAGCTATGGGGAGAGAGGTATGAATGTAACACTTATGCACATACTACTGTACACACTATAACGTGCAGCAACACATACTGCTCTATATGCTGGTAATATACAGTACCACCCACTAAACATGACAACTGCCACACTACATCTGTAGACACCATAAACCTTCTGGGTTTTGGATTCGGACAGACACATGGTAGCTAATGGACAGTTACAGTGCTGGAGTGTTCCAGACTGACAGGGCTACATGTCAGCTGCCGGTTATCAGCCCAGGAACAAAACTAATGTCATACATTTATAATTTCTACCAATCTTCATTGAAAATTACATGGAATGCACTTTCTCCCTCTCTCTTCCTGTTTCTGGACACACTTGATTTAAAATGCCTGTGGTGCTGGCTGGGTGTGGCTTGTATCCACTGGAACATTGCATTGGTCCTACGGTACAACCCCGCCTACCCTACTTCAGACTAATTAAATGACGTGTGCCCGTTCTGTCCCTGGCTTTGTCACTCACGTGCACACAGATGAGGGCGTGGCTATATTGTTAAGTGTTTCCAGGTGAGGTGACACGGGTGAGGTGACACGGGCAGCACCAGTATGTACAGGGTTGTTCTCTGTATGGAGACCATGGGAAGACCAAAGGGTTGAAGACACACTAAAGACACTAGACACATTTGGGAGCCTACGTAGCAGGTGCGAACTCTTCTGACACGTTTCCGAATGTCATGTGTTTTTTTTGGGGGCTGTTGACTTGTCACGGCTGATTGTACTGATGCTTGTTCCTGGCTGTTGGTAGTGCCACGAGATGTAGTTAACCATTTGACTTGTCTTTTCTTTGACTCTTAATATAGCACTGGTTTGGCAGATAGCAGCTATTTTTGAAGAAGGTTTTACTCACAAAGGTTATGCTTGCAAGCAGAGTGGAGGTCAATCCGGGAAGTGAAATTAAATATGAAGAGAAAAAGCGTTTTTAGATTCATGAATTGGGTGACTTCCATTGAATTTGACCTCAACTCTGCTTTAATTTGTCTGCATTGTTTTGGAAAAGCATCTGCTAAATGACTGACCTGTCAGTGTTCATATTTAACGGTGCTGTTTGTGGTGTTAGGTTCTTTGACCCAGCCACTGGGAAGTTCAGTAAGACTGCCAATAGCCCGGATGGTAAGAAGCTGCCCCGTACCTTCTCTCAACTGGTCCTGGACCCCATCTTCAAGGTGAGCATGATGCTTCAAAGCAAATACCAAATGCATTGCTGCATGTCAACTAAGTTTTATATCAAACTAATACCCATCATTATCCTCTCTCCCACCATCCAGGTGTTTGACGCCATCATGAACTTCAAGAAGGACGAGACTGCCAAGCTGATTGAGAAGCTAGAGATTAAGCTGGATGCGGAGGACCGGGAGAAGGAGGGCAAGCCCCTGTTGAAGGCAGTGATGCGTCGCTGGCTTCCTGCTGGAGAGGCCCTGCTTCAGATGATCACCATCCACCTGCCATCACCTGTCACGGCCCAGAAGTACCGCTGTGAGCTCCTCTATGAAGGACCAGGAGATGACGAGGCTGCCATGGGTGAGGAAGCGTTTCAGTATTAGATAAGAGAAAATAAAAATCTAGAATTAACATGGTAATGTGTTCTCACAGTAATGGCATACCCTGTGCTTTGCTGTCTGTGTCAACCGGAAAAGGATGGCTTCACTGCAGAAGAACCGAGACCTACTGCATTTCCTAATCTACATATTCTCTCTTAGGCATTAAGAACTGTGACCCAAAGGCTCCGCTGATGATGTACATCTCTAAGATGGTGCCCACCACAGATAAGGGTCGCTTCTACGCCTTTGGCCGGGTCTTCTCCGGCTGCGTGTCCACTGGCCTGAAGGTGCGCATTATGGGACCAAACTTCACCCCAGGGAAGAAGGAAGACCTGTACATCAAGCCCATTCAGAGGTGTGTGTCTATTGTTCATTTAGTGGTGTGTGTGTCTACTGTTCATTTAGAGAGGTGTGTGTGTCCTAACTGTACCTATTCTGTTTTCATAGGACCATTCTGATGATGGGGCGTTATGTAGAGCCCATTGAGGATGTGCCTTGTGGAAACATTGTCGGTCTGGTTGGAGTGGACCAGTTCCTGGTGAAGACAGGGACCATTACTACCTATGAACAGGTGACCTGTTAAACATGTTACTCTGATGAAGGCAGCAATGCGTAACTTGGCCTGTTTAAACTGCTTTGACTCTGTAAAGAATAGAGGTTAATGGACTAATGTGTGAACTGTCCCACAGGCCCACAACATGAGGGTGATGAAGTTCAGTGTCAGCCCTGTGGTGAGAGTGGCGGTGGAGGCCAAGAACCCTGCTGACCTGCCCAAGCTGGTGGAGGGCCTGAAACGCCTGGCCAAGTCAGATCCCATGGTGCAGTGCATCATCGAGGAGTCTGGGGAGCACATCATCGCCGGCGCTGGAGAGCTGCATCTGGAGATCTGTCTCAAAGATCTAGAGGAGGACCATGCTGGCATTCCCCTGAAGGTGAGGAACCGACTGATGTAGTCGAGAATGTGATCTCAATGAGAATGTGATATCAATGAAATGGGATTTGTAATACAACTGCTAATTCAATGTACCCATAAACCTAACCTGGTTCTCCCTCCCGAACAGAAATCTGACCCAGTGGTGTCATACAGGGAGACGGTCTCTGAGGAGTCTGAAGTCATGTGCCTTTCCAAGTCCCCCAACAAGCACAACCGCCTGTACATGAAGGCCCGCCCCTTCCCCGACGGCCTGGCTGAGGATATCGAGAAGGGCGACATCAGCCCGCGACAGGAGCTCAAGATCCGCGCTCGCTTCCTGGCCGACAAGTACGAGTGGGATGTGTCCGAGGCTCGTAAGATTTGGTGCTTTGGCCCAGACGGTACCGGGCCCAACCTGCTGATGGATGTGACCAAGGGAGTCCAGTACCTGAACGAGATCAAGGACAGTGTGGTTGCTGGCTTCCAGTGGGCCGTCAAGGAGGTGGGTTGAGTGTTCAACAATCCTCAACATCATCCTTATGTGGCCTCGATGAGTCATGCTCACCTTATGTCTCGCCTCAACATTCGGCAGAATATGTCATGAAATCGCATAGTACCTGCTAGTTCTGTTAATATGGTGAAATCGCATAGTACCTGCTAGTTCTGTTAATATGGTGACATTGGTGCTTTTCACAAAGCAGTCTTGTCTTTTGAATCCGTTCTCCTATTGGACCTTTTGGCACTTTGTTAATGAATGGTGTCATCTGTGTGTAAGTTGACACGCACATATTGGGACATCTTACACACTTTGGGTAGAAGTGATTGCATGTATGCTTGATGCAATTTGTTTGTGCTTGAGCCAACTTGAGGTCTGACTGTAGTTGCAATTTGTCAAGTTGATTCGTTTTAATTCAGTAATTGTGTATAGCTTAACCAATTTTCTAATTTTCCTCCTCCATAAAGGGTGCGTTGTGTGAAGAGAACATGCGTGCCATCCGCTTCGACATCCACGATGTGACCCTCCACACAGATGCCATTCACCGCGGTGGTGGACAGATCATCCCCACTGCTCGCAGGGTCCTCTATGCCTGCCAGCTCACTGCCCAGCCAAGGATCATGGAGCCAGTCTACCTGGTGGAGATCCAGGTAGAACTCTTAGAACTTTACCACATTCTGAAATCCAATTGCAATATTTGGAATCGGCAACAGCATGTTTACGTGGTATATTTCCTGTTCCCAGTGCCCAGAGCAGGTTGTGGGTGGGATCTATGGTGTGCTGAACAGGAAGCGAGGTCATGTGTTTGAGGAGTCTCAGGTGATGGGCACGCCCATGTTCATTGTCAAGGCCTTCCTGCCTGTCAACGAGTCCTTTGGTGAGTGTTTGTACCTTGTAACTGATTTTTATAGGGTAGGCATTCTGGGAAATTAAGTCCTTGTTTTTCTATCCGACTTTTGAGCAGGCCTGTTACGTTGGCACCATGTTGTCTAAATCGATGTTAGTGACCCACTGGCAGACACACACACTAATACTGTTGTCTGTGCTTCCAGGCTTCACAGCAGACCTGCGCTCCAACACGGGCGGCCAAGCCTTCCCCCAGTGTGTGTTTGACCACTGGCAGATCCTCCAGGGAGATCCCCAGGACCCAACCACCAAGACCGCCATAGTGGTGGCAGAGACCAGGAAACGCAAGGGGCTCAAAGAGGGCATCCCTGCCCTGGACAACTTCCTGGACAAATTGTAGATGAATCCTAACTGGACCCATAGCCACTACGACCCCCTCTTGGCATATGTGTAGATTTGCAAATTATTGGCTGGGCATAAGCAATATGGTTTCACCTAACCCTGTCCGCAGGCAACAGTGAGCTATTAGCCTATTGTGTATGGTTTACCTATCTAACCGTTTTCGATGTACACAGTGCCCAGAGGAAGGGACTACGGGTTGGTTTGGAACTGTTCATTTCCCCTTCATTCCCCTATTCCTCCTGAGGGATGGACAGTACAGTACAGTGCACTGCAAGCGCGGTTGTGCTTTGCTTTAATGGAAACATGGTGACACAATGTGTAAGTCATAATAAAGATGAATAGAAATTGTAATTAAGATTATATTGTTTATTGACTGGATTTCAATTGCTTGATGATAACTGAACACCCGTGTCTCCTTGCATCTTCTACATAATAAACAAATACACATGCAATTAATCCGAAGGCCAATCCCAGACTTTTGAACATTGTATTTTGACTTAAAAACAAAGTAAACTATAACAAATGCCAGTAAAATGTATGCAACCATAAGCCAGTTGTGAAGAGTAAGATGAGGCTGTCAGTAAGTTAATGTAAACCCATATTTTTACTAGACATTCCAATGGAGTCTTGACCATTTATTTCATCGTACACATGCATTAAGTCTGCAATAGTGCTTTCTTTAGGTCACACCCAGGCTGGTTTGGGTTTTGTTAAGACCTACCCGGGCAGGGTCATTCATTAGTCTTCCAGTTCCCAGAACTAAATATGCATTATGGTAAATATTGCCATAAATTAAGAGGTCTAATACGCTACAACGGGTTAGAATATGGTTTCAGTTAAGGCTTTAATAGTTGTTTTGCAAGTCAGTGACCTGAGTCTTCCGATCCTAAGCTTTGTGTTATTGCCAACTCCCTGTGAGAAATTAAACTGCCCAATGTTTCAATATTATTTGTGACCAATTTGAGTGGTATATTAAATATTTTCTGTCTAGCTGACACTTAAGTGCTGAATGGCAAGTAAACCATAACGATAAACTGACGTACAAATTAGATTTGTTCTCCCTTGGTTTTTAGGTACCTCTTAATGCATTTACCACACAATAGGTTACACTTGGGTTTAACAGAATGAGCAAAGACAATATAGTGGTAAGAATCAAATAAATGCCTGTCTGCCCTGCTTTTAACCCCAATTGCTCTCCTGGTGCCTAGTTGGACATAATGATAAATTGACAATTACTTCAACAGAATCCTTCAATTGAATGCTTTATTCCTTGTAATATTTCCCAACTCACATGACTAGAGAGAGATATGCAGTTATTCTCACTCGGTTCAATGCACTTTATTCAATTCCATAATCAACCTCCATTTCTGTGGTGCTATTAAGGAACGTTTACACTGGTGATTATGCCCCAACTATCCAGTATTGTAGACCCTGAGAAGCTAGAGGAAGGTTGTCGACACTAATGTAGGGTCACTGAGTAGCACTTAACAGTATAATGGATCCCATTTCAACAAACCTAACAGGTAACAGTCTACATACATGTGGGTCCCTGGGTATATCTCATTTGGCTACAGGTAGATAGACAATACATAGGGAATCCCTCTCACCCTCACACAGATTCCCCAACAGATGTTATGTGACAAAAAGGGAACTTGGGAGAAAGAGAAAAAACAGACAAAACCCATGTTTGAATAGTTGACAAGTAGCACATAGCATCATAGATAACACCAAGGAAACCCAACAGGGTCATAGAAAGGAATTTGTAATATATTCAAACAGAGCCAGTGTCTTTCAACAGTCCTGTGACCCCTGAGGTCAGTAGGTCAGCCTATGTGTAAAAGATGACCTCTGGGATCTGGCCGTCCTCCACTGAGGTACCGTTGTTGTTGCCTGCAGCGTAGCAGAAAGTGAAGCAGGTCTTGGTGCCGGTGGAGGACGACTCATGGGTCACCTTACGCATTCCCTTGGTCCCGTAGTGAGAGTCAGGACCCTGACAGAAAAGGAGGAAGACAGACGAAGAAAACAACACTCGTATTACTCTCACAGCCAGAACAGCAGGTATCCAGTATGAGGGCACCAGGACGAGGACTGTACCTTCAGGGTGCCACAGGCTGTGTAGTTTACATTGGGCAGGATCTCCACAGGCTCCTTGAACATGACTCTGAAGGTGTTGGATGAGCCGTCGCAACTGAAGCCTGTGTCGTTCTGACCCAAAACTGTGTTACTGTCTGTGTGGATGATCTGGGAGTATGAAGGAACACAAGATATAAACTGCCCTTATTCCTTTCATGGGACCAGTTGAGACCCAAGTCTACACAGTTCCCAAATACATCGTTAATAAACACAAATCCACTGGAATAAAAATGTGCCAAAACAAACCAGCACCTGCTGTCTTACGTGGTTGATATGCCACCCTGAGCCAACAGCCGTAATCCCTGGCATGCATTCTAAGTGACAGAAACTCTAAGGAGTGACACTGTTCTTTCACAAGAAATCCCATCATGTTTGTGTTGTGTTGATGGTGGAGCTGCTCCTAAAGATCTGGTGACTGAGGCGGTCATGTTGTGAAACATCCTTCTTCCAAACATGCCTCAATCACTACTCTCTTTCAAAGTGATGTGCTGAATGACTGGCTTCACAAAGGCACCAGCTTTTAACATACTCTTTCCCTCCCTTGTTTTGGCAGTTGCGTGAACACACTGTATTGTCATTAGCAATGATTTAGGAAGGAATAACCAGAGATGGAATTTGATTTCTTACGATATATTCAGTCGATCCCAATAATATGTGATTAATGTGGTTAGTTCAGTTGGACAGTACCTGGATGTTGACCTGGTAATCTGTGGGTCCGTGGATGGACCCGTACAGCCCAAATCCCACCACAAAGATCCTCCTATTCACTGAAAACCTTGGAGAGGATGAGGAGATTATATTTTGAGGCAAACATCCTGTGATTAAATACATATTTGCTTTTGTGTGTGTGTTGGCAGTTACAGGGAACAACAGAACAGCAGTTGTGATGCTGTGTGTTGGCAGTTTCAGGGGAAAGAATGAACAGCAATTATGATGCCAGTTCTAACCGGATGCGGTCACTGGTTCCGCTGTATCCCCAGCGGCTCTCCACCTGTCCAAATCGTGTGATGCTGCACTCTTTCCCTCGCAGGCAGCAGCGAGGCCGGTCGATGAATTCCACACGAGGCTTCGGGTTCACAGTGAAGTGAAGGAACAGACTCACCACCTCCCTGTCTGTCAGGATACTAGACTGGGCCGGCCCTGAGTAGACACACACACACACAGCAAAAACAGGATGAGTGAGAGAAAGTTAGTGGGAGAAAGAAGGAGTGCCAGGAGGATGTGTTCTACCTGCGGCAAACTCCTCGATAGTCATGAGTGGAAAGCGGATGAGTGTGAGGGCTTTTCCCAGGACCCTGCGTTTGTTCTCTGGGGTGGGCTGGAACTGCTGGCGATGGGCCTCAGCCTCCGCCCAGCGCACTGCCGCCACAAACAGACGCACCTCACGTACCCCCAGAGTGTCCCGCTCCAACACAGCCACCAACGTATCTAAAAGACATGACAAACAGGGGGAGGGGTAACAGGGTAAGAGCGGGCAAGTTGAAGGGGGGGGTGGGGGCAAGGGGTGACAGGGTAAGAGTGGGTGAGTTGAGGGGGAGAGGAAAACAAGGGGTGATCAAACGGAAGCAGGATGTAATATACAAACACTGCAATGCCGATTTCAAGAATACATTACAATGCAGCCTCCAAAGCTAACTGTGATACCCAGATCTATGTCTGTGAAGCCCTCTGCAGCCAGCGCATCTCCAGTGTTCTTATCGATATTCTCCAGACACAGGCTGGCAAGCTGGGGCTCGTCAAACAGTCGAGCCTGAAACACACACGTTCATACATCAAATCAGAGAGCCACACAGTAAACAGTAGTTTACATGAAACTGAATGTATATCCATCTGATCCAGGCTTGTTATGGGACTGCACCCTAATCAGACAAGACCGTACATTAGTAGCTGACCTGAGTTAGTAGCATGAAGGCATTGTCAGCCCGTAGGTTCTTCTTGAGGAACTCCACACAGTGGGCCTCCAGAGCTGGCACAGCATACTTCTTGGCTGTGTATAGTGTTGTCATCACCGTCTCAGGTCCTATCTGGACATCATCAGAATACAGGAACCTGGAGGAGGATGAGATTAAATGACTGATAGTAGGTAACCCTTTAACAAAGAACACACAATCTCCAATGGCATGCCATAGATTAAGGGGTCCAATACACTACATACATGTTGTATTGTAAAAATACTAAATTCACAACATTCTGCATACTGACTGGAATATATCTTAACCAGCTGATTTCTCTTACTTTAGTAATGCCAGAAATGCAGCTGCTTCCACATCTGGCAGCTCGATTTCTGTTGAGGTGGTCGCCATACCCCCGTTAAACATTGCATCGAAGACTGCACTGCCCACCGCCAGAACAAATCTAACAAAACCAATACAAGTTTAAAAAAACGTGAAACTCCATTGTAAACTCCATCGTAAAAATACAAGAAATTCTGATATAAATATTCAAACTACGATTATTTGTTGACAAACTAAGACAGCCATAACTTAGTGGTTTATTCCTACCTGTGAGCTGGAATTCGCTGGACGCCCATACCTTTACCCACCAAAAAATGAACGTCACTCAAAACCTCGTTATTGAACAAAAACGCAAATCGTTCCTTTACGGTGCTTTTCGTCGCCTGCCAATTGTACACTGGCTCCCGGTAAACCAAAACAGCAGCGGCCGCAGGTGCAGACGACAGTGAAGAATGAGTTACTGGTACACTTGCAGAGGAGGCATTCGTCGCTGCAGTCGCAGTCATGTTGGTAGGGGTGCTGGACATCGCTCCACTAGATATCCCAGCCGCGGGGCTTTGAGCTGCGGCTTGCTGAATAGAGTTCAATACAGACGGGGGACTTCCAGCTACAACACCAGTGCTCTCGCCTCCGCCAGGCCCCGGCTGTGGGTTAGTCCGCCTTGCAGTCCCTAGCGCACCACCGGCAGTACAAGCGGGCCCACCGTTGGACGTAGACATTGAGTACGCACTGTTACTGGGCTGACCATTTCCCAAGGGCCCCGGGCCCGATAAATTTAGGCAGGGAGGTCTGCCTCTGTTGTCCCCAGCCGCCATCTTGAAAATGACAGATTGTGGGAGGGCGTGACCGGGCGTGACGTACACAATAACAGAACACCAGCTTGTGTTTTGATTTCGGCGGAAGTTTATTCAAGTTATGGAAGCCCATTACCCCCATCGAAAAAAATAAAACGCCCACGGTATCTAAACCAATTTAGGTACATAAGTGAGTATTTTCAATAATCATTGAGAAACGTTGAGTATATTCCCACCCATCTAGGTTGCAAATCAGTTATAATCGTCCATGTATTTAATAAAGAAAGATGGTTTGTTAATCTGCTTTATCCAAGGCAAGAATATAGGTTAATTCATCAATCAATGTAAAACAAGTAATTTCAGCACGGATTTACACACAGTTAATTAGTTGTTTTTGGAGAATCATATAAAACAAATACGTTTTGTGACCATAAGATGAATGTTAAAGACATGGAAACTATATGTGAAGTACATGTTATGTGTGTTTATTCACATTAGCCAACAGAAATGTAAGTAACCTACTTTAATGCAATTTCCAAGAGTAGGACAATTTCCACCAGGGGCGTTGAGCCTGCTCAGGGAGATAATTGACCCAGTGATTTCCTACTTTAGTATACTTATAACACATCATTGGAAACTGACAGTATACTTCTAAAGTAGTTTGAGTATATTTCAAATTTATTAAGGAATCAAAGATTAGACATTAAAGAGCCTTTGGTTCCTTGAAACATAATCATTTGTATCTCCTCAACTGGCTAGAAAAGAGATTATAATAAAACAAGTTGTAATCTATTTAATTTTAGGAAAATAACTAATTTGATTATGTGACCTATGTTATTCAAACTAACAAATGAATGACATTGTTCGTGAAATCACCAGTTCGAAACTCATCTCGTTTATACGGTTAGTATACACACACGATCTGGATTAATTGGCTCACAAAACGATTTCCTGAAAAACAACCGCACCTATTTTGATTACTACACACCCGTGGGTCTGCCTAAAAACACGGCATTTCACCCAAGGGATGAGTCTGATGACGTATGTCACACCAAGCGCAGTAGGCTACTGTGCGTGATCCATATTTGATGCGCTTAGATGCAGCACGTGCTACATCATTTCAATGTTACATATATCCGAAAAAACGTGTTCAATATGGTAGGCATCTATCAAAACTCTTGATAACAACGTTGATGTGTTTCTGTTTTCTTACAACTAATGGTCGGATATTTGAAACAACCCTGTGCAATTTGCGCTCCGGTTTGCCGCTATTTATAACACCGTCCCAACCGCGTTTATGTGCGCTCGCAAAACAATGATGCCTGATAAAAAAAAAACATCCCGGCTGGGCTTGTGAAAGTCAGGTTTTAGTGACGCCTCTGGGGCGTGTTTGTGTGAATGAGGAAGTTGTGTGAGTATATTTTACCAAATGAATGGTTGGCCGTGATGCATTTACAGAGGCTGGATCACGTGGTCACTTTTATCCATCCAGATTCTGTTATTAGTAACCAGGGTTTTTACAAGATGCAAGGGTTGGGTAAATTGTGATGTGCTTCCCGTTCAGCTTTCCAAGTTATTACATTTCGTTTCACCGTGGACTAACATTGTTCGTTTGTCCACAAAGTTTGCCTCTTGTAAAAACGTTTACTTGAACATGATGCATCGAAAATCGAGCTCACCTCAATTAGAGCGGTTACCATTATAAGCCACGCCCATAAAGAGGCAAGGCGGGCGAAATGCGGTGTTTTTAGGGAGACCCCCCTACCCATCGCGTGATGTCTCGTGGGCCCCCCCGCTGCAGCTGCTTCTCGTCACACCAACGTGACGTCACGCGGCGTGGAACTGTCCTCGCGGCTCTGGTGCTGAAACAAGATGGCTGTGCGCGCGAGGGAAGCAGCAGAGAGCATTGCAGAGATGGACAGTCTGTCAACTGCCAAACTAATATACATATAATTTAGAAACAGGCGGGTTTCATTGTGATATGTCATCGAATCGTTTTTTGTATCCACTACGGAAATATTGAGCCTGTGTTTAAACGTACATGTGCACACCCAGAGTGACTGGGGAGTAGCCAAGCGCAACAGTGAACACCCAGGCGGCCGGTAGAGGACAGCCGGGGACGCTCAGTCACTCTGCTTACTTTCAGAGATGTCCCTGCTTTGTGTCGGAGGTAAGAGGCCACACACAATGTGTTTTTACTGTTAGACTGGTGCGTTTATATTTATGTGATGTTCTACGTAGTTCATATGATGTGTTCAGCATGTTAATCTGCTATAGTGCCTAATGACCATTAACCCATAACCATGGTATCCTGAGTGAGACAGCCTATACAGTAGAATGGCATATCTAGTGGGACTTATTGTTAGCGTGTAATAAATGTTTTACCGTTCATTTTTTACATTTCACCAAATGTATCCACCCCTGCACATTTGCTCGTCATAGATTTACTTTCGGCTGTGTTAATAATGCTGTCTTTTTGCAGAATGAGAAAGGTCCTATAGCCAATACTAAAGTACCGGATTTAATTTTTCATATGATACGTTTTCTTGGCCCCAGATTTACGTTTTTTTTGGGTTGTCGTGATTTTAGGTTACATAGCCATGCTTGCGATGCAATAAATTGTTACCAAAGGTCACAGTTTAAGTATACTAATGGTAGTAGGCTAGAGAAATAGAAACTATAGGCTTGTATACTTCACCACAGACTCGTGTATACTTAGACGGCGGTATTATGGATCTATCCAAATGTATAAAACCATCCAATGTAGAAAAGTGTTTTTCGTTTTAGACTGCAGATTCCTATAGCACCGTTTACCAGAGGCATGGTTGCATCTGTGTGTGTTGCGTGCACTGCCAGTTCTTGCGTGGGCGATCAGTGTATCAGATAAAGGACAGCCCCCTGCCGTATCTGCCGCACCGCTGGTCGTGAGGGAATCCTGTAGGGAGTTGTTTGCGTAAGTCGTGCACTCGATATATTACTGTCCTGTCGCGCCGCGTCACCTCATCACGCCCAGTTACGAGAAAGGCAGATATACACGTCTCTCATTGTTTTATTAAGGATGAGTCAGATGCCGCTTGTAATCAGAATAGGCTATAAGGGGCATGGACATTGCTGAGTATAAGGCGTTCACTGTATTACGATGATGTATCATATTGCCTATGTTCGAAGTTATATTCGAACGTGCTTTTCATTCATAAACACGCATAGATGTCGAATTCCTATTCAGAGAGCCCCTCTCATGTATATATGACATCACATGCGTACCTTATAGGGTAGTGAAACGAGTGCTATTACCAGACAGCGCGGTGAGAAAGAATTTAGTTTGTGAGATAAACTATTGTTTGCCCCTCCAACCATCCCATCCTGTGAGGCATAACATATACATTTATATGTGTACCTGGATGTCTGCAGCCCTACTGGGGTTCATCCGTCCTATTCTAGATAGCTGCACTTCTAGTGTAATACGTCATCCTGATCTTCGCTAAAGTCCTCAGGCAACCTTTAACTCCCGGATCACACAAACACAGTTGTTAAACATTAGCTTGTTTAGAGAGGGTTGTTGAGTGATATTAGTGCTGTTGGACTCAGAGAATGCAAATGAACGGGTATCATACTTGTGTCGTGAAATCTGACTAAAAGAGTATGATAGCTAATAGAGAGAATGAAAGTTATAACAGTGTTGATTGTCCTAAATGAATGTTACTTGTCACAGAAGTATAGTTCACTGGACCATTGCTCCATGGGCAATATGAATAAGGCGTTTCATTTACAATGTTCTGCTGTTTATATCAACGTCTGTGTTCTAAGGACAGTGCTTATTGGGATTCAATCAAATGAACTTATGTTGCCATTTCTGTCATTTTAAGATAATGCATGTTTATCCTGCCTGAATAATTCCAGTAACACTTATGTTATAGACACATGATGCAGGCCCAGAAAGAGATATGAGAAAGTATACATACATACTTATAAGCAAACGTTATTTTGAGACTAAATGTGTAGGCCTGTGTATAACAAGTGCACACTGTGCTAGAACATACAACAGAATAACAGTACTAAGTTGTCAGGAAAGCCACAGAGTCAGAAAATGTTCTGGGTTACACTCTGAGCCCAAATAGGCATCTTTCTGACCAGAGTGATGGAAGATGAACGAGGAATGCCATCGTAATCTATATATTTTAAAGTAATACAATTTATTTAAAAAAAAGAATGAAGTTACAAAACCAAACATAGTTACATATTATCAATATCCAATCACATCCCAAATATAATACAAGTCTATGTTTACCACAGGTGCTAAAACACACAGTAGCACGAATATGTGCAAAGGGCATCTGTTAACAAAAGGCTTCCAACTCGTTTAACGACACAACGTGTTGGGAGGTCTCTTTAACGAGAACAAACTCATTTCCTAATAGCAGTCATATCTCTAACACTCCTCCCAATCATGCATCTAGTCCCAATTCAGTTATCTCAGTTTCCCACCTCTCCAGGTGAACTCAGGAGGGACAGGGCTGATGACCTGCTACTGATGTTCCAGATCTGTAGACAAGCAATTGTTATGCAGGACCTGATTAATATCACCCAGAGTCTGTTGGAGACATGGTCTGGCAAGACGCTCCTCTTCATCAAATAGACTTCCACTCATCCTCAGCAGACATTTCTCATTACACAGTGGTCAGTTCTTATCTGCTCCTACAAGCTAGTGTGGTTTAGAAAAAAATATGTTTTGATTAATTAAACATCTCATTCTCCCTCCAATATTGAATGGATTTTTTTCAATGGGGCCTGGTAGAATGACAATGATTATAGGATATAATGTGTTTAGAATAAGGATTTACATTTTGGGTTTGAAGAATGATCTCTATTTTAGATATCAAGGTTTTCGTGAAATGAAACAGAGTTATCCATCATTCTAAGATGTTTGTTATAAACAAGATGTTGAAAGGCCAAACAGCCTGCCATTGTTACCAACACAACATATGCGTTTGTGTTTGTACCACAGACTAAAACACATGCTTAAGCCTTCTTTAAATAACACTATATTTATCGAAGTTCCAGTAAGAGTATTTTCACCAGTTTAGCATTATGTGTGTGAATCAGATGTCCCCCCCAAAAAGCATTTTTGGTCACCAAAAGGCATTTTTTTGTCCAGCCCCCACTAGAAAACATTATATTTACTGCTTATAGTTTATAGGTTTCTGGTAAAACAGTCAATTGTTAATATTGTTGAAATTGCGTTTACATTTAGGTTCATGCATTATCAGTTAAATTTGTCTTGACTAGGTCAAGTTTAGATATAGATTTTAGTTTATTGAAGATTCATTTTAGGGTTAGGGCTAAGTCATAGGGAAAACAGATTGCTGTGTTTCCCGTCCCCACTAGGATAGTGTGTGTGTGTTTGTGTGTGTGTGTGTGTGTGTGTGCAGGTAGTGTAGGCAGTAAGAGCGTGGGACATTAACTATGCAGGCTGTAGTTACATCAGAGCTGTTATAAAACTACTGCAGAGAGAGAGTGGGCTTTATAGAGACAGAGACACATATTCACAAGAATTCCAAAAATCGATAGAACAGGAGTTAGTTAAATTATTCAGGCCACACCCTTAGGATAGGAGAACAGAAGTTAGTTGAGGTATTCACACCCCGCCCTTTAGGATAGGAGAACAGAAGTTAGTTGAGGTATTCACACCCCGCCCTTTAGGATAGGAGAACAGAAGTTAGTTGAGGTATTCACACCCGCCCTTTAGGATAGGAGAACAGAAGTTAGTTGAGGTATTCACACCCGCCCTTTAGGATAGGAGAACAGAAGTTAGTTGAGGTATTCACACCCGCCCTTTAGGATAGGAGAACAGAAGTTAGTTGAGGTATTCACACCCGCCCTTTAGGATAGGAGAACAGAAGTTAGTTGAGGTATTCACACCCGCCCTTTAGGATAGGAGAACAGAAGTTAGTTGAGGTATTCACACCCGCCCTTTAGGATAGGAGAACAGAAGTTAGTTGAGGTATTCACACCCGCCCTTTAGGATAGGAGAACAGAAGTTAGTTGAGGTATTCACACCCGCCCTTTAGGATAGGAGAACAGAAGTTAGTTGAGGTATTCACACCCGCCCTTTAGGATAGGAGAACAGAAGTTAGTTGAGGTATTCACACCCGCCCTTTAGGATAGGAGAACAGAAGTTAGTTGAGGTATTCACACCCGCCCTTTAGGATAGGAGAACAGAAGTTAGTTGAGGTATTCACACCCGCCCTTTAGGATAGGAGAACAGAAGTTAGTTGGAGGTATTCACACCCGCCCTTTAGGATAGGAGAACAGAAGTTAGTTGAGGTATTCACACCCGCCCTTTAGGATAGGTATTCACACCCGCCCTTTAGGATAGGAGAACAGAAGTTAGTTGAGGTATTCACACCCGCCCTTTAGGATAGGAGAACAGAAGTTAGTTGAGGTATTCACACCCGCCCTTTAGGATAGGAGAACAGAAGTTAGTTGAGGTATTCACACCCGCCCTTTAGGATAGGAGAACAGAAGTTTAGCCTTTTTCATAAGCATTTCTCCTTTGCCAAGATAATCCATACACAGGTGGAATATAAACATGCTGATTAAACAGCATAATCATTAAACAGATTAATCTTGTGCTGGGGACAATATAAGGCCAATCTGGATGTGCAGTCGTCCATGCTGGTCGTTCTCATCAGGTTCTTAACACACGTCCATGCTGGTCGTTCTCACCAGGTTCTTAACACGTCCATTCTGGTCATTCTCACCAGGTTCTTAACACATGTCCATGCTGGTCGTTCTCACCAGGTTCTTAACACGTCCATTCTGGTCATTCTCACCAGGTTCTTAACACATGTCCATGCTGGTCGTTCTCACCAGGTTCTTAACACACGTCCATGCTGGTCATTCTCACCAGGTTCTTGACACACGTTCCTAACCTGACTACAATTTTTCCCAACATCAGTAGACAAATACTCACTATCGCCCCATAGTGGCACACTGCAGGAGTGTGCTCATTACAAATAAATCCAGGTATCAACTGTATTAAATAGGTGGCAGCAGGGCATGAAATTGGCACCCGCCCACTTTTGTGATTGGCGGGTGAAACCGTCAATCTACCTGCCACGTTGGCGGGTAGCCAATAAGACAACACAACATCGAGCAAGCGTTGTGTTGTTGACCAATCACGTAGCCTATTGTTTTTGTTAAGCAAGCCCCGCTATTTTCTTGGAGACGTTCGAGACAAAATGCTGGCGTGAAGAGGTTGCCGGCTCTAGAGCAACGAAAAGAGGATGAGGAGGACGGTTCCAAAAATAAAATATCACGTTGCACAATATCAATATCGAAAATGTCGCAAGAAGTGCGATATTTATTTATACATTTATTTTGTGGAGAGATGCGTCGGGTGGCTTTGTGGCTTAGTTGTGTTCGATTTAAGCGCACGCTTGAAAACTATATATAATGATCACGTTTAATTGGTCAGTTGCCCTGTCACATGCAAGTGACAGCAAACGGGTCCACTAAACGAACAGACCCTATGGAACAGGTGACGTATGTGTGAGCACACGGGTCCACTAAACGAACAGACCCTATCGAACACGTGACGTATGTGTTAACTCCGACTACGTGAGTGAAGAGAAATAGAGACACCCGGACAAAGCGAGAAAAAGCGAGTTAGAGAAGTTTAAGAAAAGTTTCAGCAAACTAACTGCAAACCCTGCGGTATGGTGATACACCGGGCAAATACAACCAACCCTTTTTCCCATCTTAAAAACCACACATGCCACTATAGGATGATCGCAAACGCCACAATCGATTTAGTTTATATATATTAATCTATTTTGAGGCATTTTCCCATAACTTTTGTGTTTTTACATATGTTTAATAATATCGAAATTAATATCGATATCGAAATATTTATGATCAATATCGCAATATCACATTTTGTCAATATCGTGAAACCCTAATACAAACTTAAAAATCGTATTTTGATATAAATGTTATGATTATTGTTAATCTAAAAAGTGACTAATGGATTGCAGTTAACTTGCAGGTGTTAACTAAATAAATGAGACCTTCAGTGAGATGATTGGCTGTTTATATTTGTTATTTTCTATTCTAAACGCCTGCCACACCAGGTCAGATACTGTTGTAAGTCATTATGTTGATCTAGTCATAAATTAGATTGGTTAAGTTGGTTAATAACTCGACAGCACTTTAATGTGTATTCTGTACAAGTTCAAGAACTATTCTTATGCATTTTCTGAGTCATTCACCTTTATTTTAGGCACAAAACATTTTGGCTGGTAAAAAAAACACTGTGGCAGGTAGATTTCAAAATCCACCTGCCACAGTGGCTGGTGGCCAAAAACGTTAACTTCAGGCCCTGGGTGGCAGACAGAAGTGTATGAAGCTCTGTTGATGTCAAGGTTGTGAACAGAGTGGCCCAGGGTGAAGGTGGAGTTATGTTCATAGGCAGACGTAAGCTACAGACAAGGAACACAATTGCAATGCATCAGTGGCACTTTCAATGTATAGTGATTGTGATGAGTTTCTGAGGCACAGTCGTGACATTTATCTGCCATCTGTCACCTTATGATTTAGCTGCTTACTTACCAGACATGACAGCAACTGAACGTGTTTGGGATGCTTTGGATCCACCTCAATGACACTGTGTCCAAGTTACCACCAATATCCAGTTACTTCTCAGTCTGATTAACTGTGTGTAAAGGAGATGCGTGGCGCTGCCTGAGGCAAATACTGGTCGCATAAAATACTGACTGGTTTCCTGATTCACATATCTACTTTATTTAAGGTACTAACTGATGTAAAGTATGTGTTCCAATCATGTGAAATCTGTTGGGTAGGCCCAATGCATTATTTTAACTGATTCTATATAATCTTTAACTCAGTAAAATTATTACATGTGCATGTTGCGTTTAGGCTTTTTGTATTATCATCTTCAGATTATAGAAATATATTAATTAATACACTACCAGCGATTGGCACAAAACTGGAACCCGGTGACCATTTTAGAGGCAAATAGTCCTGCGTTTGTTCTTGTTTGTGTAAGCATTCTGGTAACAGATGGGGTGGCCCTGTTTGACTCTGTTCTTCTATGTATTTTCACAGTGAAGAAAGCCAAGCTGGATGGACCCCAAGGTGAGTCCTGCTGATAACCAGAAATAGAACAGATTAACAAGAATGTAAGGTGATAGTATCTTCTTCTTGTGAGGCTATATCTAGGGCCTGCTGAGATCATGTGATTAGGAACAACTCTTGGCTGTACTGTATGTATACTGTACATAAACAGGTCCTATATTTCTATGGCTGTACCATGATATACTGCATACATGTTAGCTGGTATATCATTTAGCAAGTAATCTTTCTATAAGCCTGTTTATAACATTACTGTATTTGTTCTCAATTTCCGAATAAAAGTGTTTTTATTATAAATTGTATTCAGTTGCATGTGGTTTTAAAAAGCTCAAAGAAATTCTGTTGGCTATTTAATCCAGTGTGTTATTCAATTTTCATTTAATTTTGGAATTCTACACTGGCTTAAATTCGATGAAAACAGTTCTGGGTGATTATCTATTAAGAAACCAAATTATTCAATGCAGATTTAACCAGGCAGCTTGTGTCCAGTAGGGTGGGTGCGTTTTCTCGCAATGCACTGTCATAGTAAATGCAAGTTGTTTCTTTTTCTTCCTCAGAGAGTAATTCGAGTTATTTTTCTGTGTCCCTCCCTCACAGAGAAGTTCAACACGTACGTGACCCTGAAAGTGCAGAATGTCAAAAGTACCACCATCTCAGTACGGGGCAGCCTACCCAGCTGGGAGCAGGACTTCATGTTGTGAGTTTATCATCTCCCTCTCTTCACACTTCTATCACTGTCATCGTTCTGTTTCACACTCCTTCTCCCATCTGACTACCCTTTACCCTTGAATTAGGATGTCTCCATATTTTATCGCCGCCTCTTTTTTTTCCCTCTACTGCGCCCTCATCCATCTTTTCATCTCTTCCTCCTCTCATTTAGATTTATCTCTCTCTCTCTCTTCTCCTCCTACACATTACTCTTTGATCTCTTTCTCCCTCCTATCTGCTCTGCTTTTCTCCTACAGTTCCCCTGTGTTTGCTCCATCTTTCTCCTCAGTTTTTTTTCATTTAAGCTCTCCCGTTTTCCATTTGACAGTGGGCTAGTCATGTGCAATTGAATCAGTGTGTTTAGTTTATCTGGTGTACTGTGTTATAAGTAGAATAAGTCTAGAATAGTTTCACTGGTATGCAGTGTGAATAGTCAGTGCATAACATCTTTCGCTGGTTTGTAGTATTCTAATATACCTGGTGTGTATGATACTACAATACTTATTTATAAACATGAAATACACATATATAAAAGTAGACAATTGAAGAACTTTCTACTGAATCGGTATACCAATTACCTAATATATATATATATATATATATATATATATATATATATCTCATCCGTCATAAAAATTTGAATGCCTTTCTCTGTATTCATGCTGTCAGTCAGTGGTGAACCTGTATTCTGAACAGTAGCGTTGTCTCTGTGCGCCAGTTAATGTAATAGATGTGTTTTTCACTAGGATGCTTGTGTGTTATGAATGGTGCAGAATGCAGCAGCAGGCTGGCTGACTGCAGTGTCCTGTGGGTGGTGTGATGGTGTGATGGTAGACGTTGGATATTGTGTCACACAATGTGTTGTGTAAAACTCCATTCCCGCTGTAATGGCTTCCCGTACTCTGCTTCGGTTACTGACAGTAATCAAAATGGCACTTTAAAACAAGTCGGAAATCCTGCCTCTCTCTCTTTTAATTAAAGTTTCCATTCTGTCCCTCCAGGCACTAAATATCACCACAACCTCTCGACCCTGCCATTGCTTGTCCTTTCCTGTTTATGGCACCACTGTCTCTCTCAGTCTTCCTCACTCACATACAGAGATACACACATTCAGTATCTTAAATCCGTTGTCCCCCACTCATGCTCTCTGTGTGATGTGTTTCTCTCTGTTTAGTAACTCCCAGTTGTCTTGTAACAACAGTGGATGGTGGGTGGTGGTGGGTAGATGGTGGGTGATGGTGGGTGGTGGTGGGTGATGGTGGATGGTGGATGGTGGGTGGTGGGTGATGGTGGGTGATGGTGGGTGGTGGTGGGTGATGGTGGGTGGTGGTGGGTGATGGTGGGTGGTGGTGGGTGATGGTGGGTGATGGTGGGTGATGGTGGGTGATGGTGGGTGATGGTGGGTGGTGGTGGGTGATGGCGGGTGGTGGTGGTGGGTGGTGGTGGGTGATGGTGGCTGGTGGTGGTGGGTGGTGGTGGGTGATGGTGGGTGGTGGTGGGTGGTGGTGGTGGTGGTGGTGGGTGATGGCGGGTGGAGGTGGGTGACGGCGGGTGGAGGTGGGTGGTGGTGGTGGGTGGAGGTGGGTGATGGCGGGTGATGGTGGCTGGTGGTGGTGGGTGGTGGTGGGTGGTGGTGGGTGGTGGTGGGTGGTGGTGGTGGGTGGTGGTGGCTGGTGGTGGTGGTGGGTGATGGTGGCTGGTGGTGGTGGGTGGTGGTGGGTGGTGGTGGGTGATGGTGGGTGGTGGTGGGTGGTGGTGGGTGATGGTGGGTGGTGGTGGGTGATGGTGGGTGATGGTGGGTGGTGGTGGGTGATGGCGGGTGGTGGTGGTGGGTGGTGGTGGTGGTGGGTGATGGTGGCTGATGGTGGGTGGTGGTGGGTGGTGGTGGGTGATGGTGGGTGGTGGTGGGTGGTGGTGGGTGGTGGTGGGTGGTGGGTGATGTGAGATGCATGTGCTTGTGCGTCTGTGTATGAGAAAATAACAGTTATTTCGACAAACACACAGAACATGTTCATGTTCTGCTGACTGTTTATGCCCCGTTCACTCTAGTTTCTCCCCCTTCTCCCGTCTCACCATCTCTCTCCACCTCACTTACAAATTTGAAAAAAATTGGCAGTTTGCAAACAATTACATTTTTGAATTACTCTACTTACATGAGAGGTCATGATTATTATTTGAGTGATGTTGAGTGATTACATTTTGTGGGTGTACTCCTCCCGTCTTTTGGTCCTTTTACTCTTCTTCCTCCTTCACTCCTTCCCGTCTGTGTATTAATGTCTCCCTCCTCTGTCTCTCTCTCTTTGTCTCTTTAGTGAGATCAACCGGCTGGACCTGGGGCTGACGGTGGAGGTGTGGAATAAAGGGTTAATATGGGACACCATGGTGGGCACAGTGTGGATCCCCCTACACAGCATCCGTCAGTCCAACGAGGTACACCAGCTCAGATCCTTAACCCCTAACCCTAATCCCGAACCCTGGGAGTAAACTATACCCACCAGTGGAATGGGAAATCACGCTGCCCTTGAATTAGTTCCTGTTTTATTAGCAATCGTCACAGTTTTTTGGTCAAACTGACCAGGCCAATGTTCAGAATTATGCAGTAAAAATAACTCCCTATACTGACTAATAAGGATAATGAATGGTAGATCAGTTCTCTCCATTTGTACATGTAGGAGGGACCAGGGGAGTGGCTGACTGTAGACTCCCAGGTAATCATGGCAGATAATGACATCTGTGGAACCAAAGACCCCACCTTACATCAGGTGCTACTGGACACACGCTTTGAACTGCCACTGGGTGAGTAACTGAGGAAACCAATGAACAAACACATTAATGGACTGATGATGGAGAGGTGAATTAATAAGCAAATACACACTTATTAACAACTGAGTGAATGATTTGACAGACTTTATTGATTCCCACAGAGACATAAATAATCTTTGTTTAAGTTGAGTTTACAAAAGCTTACATTGTGGTCTTAGATCCGTACCCTGAAACCATGTTAGGGATCACAAAACTGATAGCTATGGTTCTTTTATCTAGCAGTGGTTCTCAAGACATTATCACCCCCTATAATCTGGGACTACACAGTTATCTAGTAGATAGGGTAGAACACTAGTTGTTCTCTGGTTCCCAGTGAGGTGAGCACAAATGCTTTAGGCAGCCATTAGAAACTTTAGTCACAGCTTGGTCAAAATCAATTAAAGCGATCAGGGAATGTGAGCAGGTTTAAAACCAAATAGTCATTAGACACATCTAACCAAACATGCAGTTGATTTCAGGTGATTTTGCCTTTATATTACTTTAATGGATTTTTAAGTTATTTTTTGTTTCAAATGACTGTTTAACAATGTATGTCAGCCCAAATACTAATTTCAGGGTGAATAATCATTTTGCATTTTTGCAAGTTATAACATAGTTACATTCACCTTTTATTTTTTTTGTAGCGAATAAATACTACAATAAGACAATAGTTATTATCTTTGTGTTTGGAAAAAATTTGCACATAATTTACTAGTTGTACGCCGGTCCTAATAATTCCATGTTAGAAGATTGGTGGCTTGTGTTCTTCCCTTTCAATTCAAACTCTGTTCTGGTAACATTGATTGGGTGTTATTTTACGCTGCCTCACATCCGATCCCCTGGTCAATATGGATTATCTGTCTGTCTGTCTGTTTGTCTGTTTGACTGAGCACCAGTCAAACCCAATATAAGTTATGGAGTTTTGGTTAAAAGTCACACTGTCAATGTTACTGGTAGCCACTTGAGTGTGCTAGTCAACTGATTGGTCAACTAATAGTTTTATTGGGTTCTTGTTTTCAGACATTCCTGAGGAGGAGGCACGCTATTGGGCCAAAAAACTGGAGCAACTAAATGCCATGAGAGATCAAGATGTAAGATGTTATCCAACAAATCAGCATCACTTAAAAATAGAACTGCTGTCATTTCTGACTTTTGTTTAAGGAGACACATTTGAAACGACACAGAGCAAACAGATGGAAAAAACTTGGATGGGTTGGATCAGGGAAACCCTTTGGGGATACAACTCAGGAATTCAATTCATACTGAACACAGGGATTAAACTCATACTGAACACAGGGATTAAACTCATACTGAACATAGGGATTAAACTCATACTGAACACATGGATTAAACTCATACTAAACACGGGTATTAAACTCATACTGAACACAACGATTTAATTCATACTGAACACAGGGATTAAACTCATACTGAACACATGGATTAAACTCATACTGAACACGGGTATTAAACTCTACTGAACAAGGATTAAACTCATTAAACTCATGCTGAACACAGGGATTAAACTCATACTGAACACATGGATTAAACTCATACTGAACACAGGGATTAAACTCATACTGAACACAGGGATTAAACTCATACTGAACACAGGGATTAAACTCATACTGAACACATGGATTAAACTCATACTGAACACAGGGAATAAACTCTACTGAACACAAGGGTTAAACGCATACTGAACACAGGGATTTAACTCTACTGAACACAGGGATTTAACTCTACTGAACACATGGATTTAACTCATACTGAACACAGAAGAGCAGAGTGGTTAGAGCAGGGGAGCATTACTAATAAACCAGAATGTCTTATGTCTCCATTTCAGATTACAAACCAGTACTCATACCAAGAAGACCAGGAGCCGCCACTTGCTGTTCCAGCAACACAGTGTTGTGAGTAATCCACCAATCAATGGGCTTGTCCGACAAACAGGTGACACCAATTAACCAATTAGACTCAACATTTGAATGTCAGCCTGTCAGTTAAGTGGGAGGTATTTCATCAAAGGGTGTGTTTATCTACATTGATGAAGTAAAACATCAATATGAGTTTCAAATACAAAGAGACTGTGTTCCCGATGGAGTCAATCGGAGCATGCTGTCACAGCTCTACACACACACACACACCACACCACACCACACCACACCACACCACACCACACACACACAGCTCAGCATATTGGCAACAGAGTTATGCCTAACAATAACAATACCTGCCACTCTTTATCCCCACATTTCCTGACAGCACAACAGACTCGCTATACTGTGGTGAGCTGAAGGGTTCTGAAACCCAGGAAATGATGTTGATACCATCATATTGTTAACGTTTCACATTCTTCGGTCTCTATGTAGGTAACTGGAATCTGTGGGGAGAACAACAAAGTGAGTACTCTTAGCGTTTATTGCAATTTTGTTGACATGGTCAGGTTAAAAGAGAATATTAAAACATTTAATCTGAACATCTAAGTAAACATTATACACAAGGAAGTGAACATTACACTCTGCCTATGATGGCCTCTGTTGATACCAGGGCCATTCTGTCTAAGTATGTACATGGTCTATAGATCAGTTAATGGTAATGCAGAGCCGCAATTAGGTTATGTTATACGTAGTAAATAGACCCCAGAACTCACAATCATAGAGGACAATGGGTTCTGTAACTGGTCGAAGTTAAAACATACACAAAATGATTTTGAATAGAAAATTATGCAAACGGAATAGGAACTGTAGTCATTGACAAAGTTAGAATGAACGTTTTAAGTGACCCCAAACTAAATCCAAAGTATTTTCAACCTAATCATGTTAGGAATATTTTAAACCAGATCCTAATTGGAATGTTTTCAACCAGATCCTAATTGGAGTATTTTCAACCAGATCCTGATTGAAGTATTTTCAACCAGATCATGATTGGGATATCCAGTTATATATTTTTGATGGTTTTCTCGTTCTATGTCTCTCTCGTTCTCTGTCTCTCTTAGTCTCTCTGCTCATTCACTCTTTATCTCTCTCATTCTGTCTTTATAATCTTATCTCTGATTAGCTGAGGCTGTTACCATTTTTATTACACCATATGAATCCACTTTATCACTGCAGTTTTGTCAATTCACCTCCATTCACTTACTGGAAAGAGAGAGGAAGGGAGAGATGGATGGATAAAAAGATTGAGGAAGGAATAGAGCTAGAGCATTGGATGAATGAAAGGAGGGATGAAGGTAGAGTGGGAGTGGGGCCCTCAAGGGATTATAAAAAGATGATAAAGGAGAACTGATTTCCTGTAGCTACAATATTGCAAAACTCCTCCATGAAATAACCTCCAACCCATTGTATTGTGTGGGAAAAACGAACAGTTCTGCTTGACATCAGCCACTGTGAACAATTGCTTTGAATCATTGCTCCTATACTGTGCTCCTCACGTTGTCTCCAAGTCTCTCCCAGCTCAAGTATGGAATAGATGTCATTTTTAAAGGCTAATTCATGTGTTCCTTACGTTACAAAAGTAGATTTCTTTCAAATACTTCTATTAGGCAAGTTCTGCTTTATTGAACAGTGAAGCGGGGAAAGATATAGCAGATTGTTTTTGCTAATAAAGCAGTGGGACGGACTGGAACCCATACTGCAGCTGTACATTGGCACCAGAGGCTCAGACTGCTTTCTAATTATAGTCCACAGGCTTGAATTTGATAAGTACAACAAAACCAATATTGTGGCTGTTTAATGGTGCTGCAGGAATAGTGTCCCATTCACAGTGCTGACAACAGTACCAGAGTGGAGCTGTACAGATGCCACTTCTGTTGACACAGCAAAATGAGATCAATTAAAAACATGAGGCGTTGTGGCTGTAGCAGACTTCTGTCAAGGTTCCAAATGGTGAGGAGGAACAAAAGAGGGATTTGTTGCTCTTAAACAAATGAAACAGGGTGTTTTCATTTTGCCACCACATTCTCTGCTCTATGCCGACAACCCCATAAATCGAGAAATGGTACTTACAGAATAGAGATGTTTAGGCAAGAGAGCCGTGACAGATCTATGTTATGTATTTGCCTGACCAGTATATTCTGGTCCTATGGGAGTCCTATGGCTGGTCTTGACATGGCCCATATCAGCTGGGCATACTGAATGAGTGGTTGTGGGCATTCATGCATTCTTCCTTGGGGGACAATACAGTTCTCTCTTCAGTCTGCTCTCTGCTTGAAGTGGAACTTATTTTTTACAGCATTGTTCACACCGACCATCTAAGAAAATTCAGACTCAGGATTTGAATGGGAAATATTGAGTTATATTTTTGTATGATCAGTTTCCACATGTTCCTGGTTTCACCACCACTGACATATTCCAAACTAATCTAGTTGAGATTATTCTAGATTTTCTCTGATGCTGTGTATTAATGACAGTCCGGCACTGTTCTTGTACATTTTGCCTATACCCACTCTCTCCTATACCCACTCTCTCCTATACCCACTCTCTCATATACCCACTCTCTCATATACCCACTCTCTCATATACCCACTCTCTCATATACCCACTCTCTCATATACCCACTCTCTCATATACCCACTCTCTCATATACCCACTCTCTCATATACCCACTCTCTCATATACCCACTCTCTCATATACCCACTCTCTCATATACCCACTCTCTCCTATACCCACTCTCTCCTATACCCACTCTCTCATATACCCACTCTCTCATATACCCACTCTCTCATATACCCACTCTCTCATATACCCACTCTCTCATATACCCACTCTCTCATATACCCACTCTCTCATATACCCACTCTCTCATATACCCACTCTCTCATATACCCACTCTCTCATATACCCACTCTCTCATATACCCACTCTCTCATATACCCACTCTCTCATATACCCACTCTCTCATATACCCACTCTCTCCTATACCCACTCTCTCCTATACCCACTCTCTCCTATACCCACTCTCTCCTATACCCACTCTCTCATATACCCACTCTCTCATATGCCCACTCTCCTATACCCACTCTCTCATATACCCACTCTCTCACATACCCACTCTCTCATATACCCACTCTCTCACCCATGCCCACTCTCTCTCATATACCCACTCTCTCATATACCCACTCTCTCATATACCCACTCTCTCATATGCCCACTCTCTCATATGCCCACTCTCTCATATACCCACTCTCTCATATGCCCACTCTCTCATATGCCCACTCTCTCACATGCCCACTCTCTCCATGCCCACTCTCTCACATGCCCACTCTCTCACATGCCCACTCTCTCACATGCCCACTCTCTCACATGCCCACTCTCTCACATGCCCACTCTCTCACATGCCCACTCTCTCACATGCCCACTCTCTCACATGCCCACTCTCTCACATGCCCACTCTCTCACATGCCCACTCTCTCACATGCCCACTCTCTCACATGCCCACTCTGTTCTATAACCACTCTCTCCTATGCCCACTCTCTCCTATGCCCACTCTCTCCTATGCCCACTCTCTCCTATACCCACTTTCTCCTATACCCACTTTCTCCTTTACCCACTTTCTCCTATACCCACTCTGTTCTATACCCACTCTGTTCTATACCCACTCTGTTCTATACCCACTCTGTTCTATACCCACTCTGTTCTATACCCACTCTGTTCTATACCCACTCTGTTCTATACCCACTCTGTTCTATACACACTCTGTTCTATACACACTCTGTTCTATACACACTCTGTTCTATACACACTCTGTTCTATACACACTCTGTTCTATACACACTCTGTTCTATACACACTCTGTTCTATACACACTCTGTTCTATACACACTCTGTTCTATACACACTCTGTTCTATACACACTCTGTTCTATACACACTCTGTTCTATACACACTCTGTTCTATACACACTCTGTTCTATACACACTCTGTTCTATACACACTCTGTTCTATACACACTCTGTTCTATACACACTCTGTTCTATACACACTCTCTCCTATGCCCACTCTCTCCTATGCCCACTCTCTCCTATGCCCACTCTCTCCTATACCCACTTTCTCCTATACCCACTTTCTCCTATACCCACTTTCTCCTATACCCACTTTCTCCTATACCCACTCTCTCCTATACCCACTCTCTCCTATACCCACTCTCTCCTATACCCACTCTCTCCTATACCCACTCTGTTCTATACCCACTCTGTTCTATACCCACTCTGTTCTATACCCACTCTCCTATACTATACGATAGTTGTTCCAGTATGGGCAGTATCCATTGAACTATAATGTATTATAATGTATACATGCTTCTCCTCTCCAGATGAGGACCCAGATAGTGCTGTGGATGACCGGGACAGTGACTACCGCAGTGAGACCAGTAACAGCATCCCTCCCCCCTTCTACAGCACGTCCCAGCCCAACGCCTCTGTCCACCAGTACCCCATCAGGGACCCCATAAGGGACCAGCAGATCCGCCCCGCCTCCTACCCCCCCTCTAACAACTGTGACCCCCTCCACTACCACCAGAGGGCTATCAGGTGTGTGTGTGTGTAAGTGTGTGTGCTGTCCGTTGTCCTGCTCCAGTCTACTGCCTGTTGTGTTCCCTCATCTGGGGAAAACACTCACCACTGCCCTGACTGTTCCTGTTTCTCTCTGAATTATTCAATAAGCATCTCATGGTCAATACTGCACAAACGTGTGTGTGTGTGTGTGAGTCAGAATCGTCGCCTCTTCTCTCTCTCTCTCTCTCTCTCTCTCCCGTCTGTCTTTAATAGCCTCATTTATCACGGAGTAAAAATACCCCTCCTGTGTTGGTTTCCAGTGTAGAGGCTTTATCTTTTTCACTTGTCAGCTTTCTGTTCTGCTCTATTTATTTTCCCTCCCCCTTTCCCTCTCTATCCCTGTTTCTCCTTTCGTCTCGCTCTCGTTCTCCGACTATCTCTCATCCTCTCCGTTTTTCTATTTCTCCTTCTCTCTTTCTGTCTTTGGGACTCCTATGTTTCAATCTTCTCATTTGTCTCTCTCTCCTTCTATGTCCGTGTTTTACTCTCAGTCTGACACGACTATTGCCATTGTCTGCCATTATAATAAAGCATCCGTTCGCCGGGTTTCCATCAGGTGTTATAGTTGACTGGCCCCAGACATCATGTATTCTGTGAGAGACTCTCGCCCTTCACAACGAATATTACTTACTCTTTTTTTGTCTCCACCTTCTTCCCTCATTTCGTGCCTTTATCCCCCCCTACCTCTTATTCACCACCCCAGTCCAGCAGGGAGCTATGCATCGTCAGCAGAGTTGAGTCGATGCAGCAGCCAGCTGAGTGAGGAAGAGTACGGTGAGAGAGACCCTTATGATGAGAACGACTCGTACCACTCCTGCCACTCCTCCGTCAGTTATAGCAAAGGCTCCCCAGACTGGGACCCGGACGAGACCCAGGGAGGGTACAGCGACGAGGGGGGCTACAGTAAAGACGGCGGCGAAGAGGGGGCCCTCTACGAGGAAGATGACGGAGGATTGTATGAGGAAGAGGGGACATATGAGGGAGAGGAGGGGGAGATTTACGATGATGAGGAGTATCCTCTGGACGGGACCTTCAGTGAGGATATGGACATTCCTTACACCCCCACCCCCACCAGCACGGCACCGCCCACTCAGGACGTCCCGACTGCTTCCAGACCACCTCTGGAGAAACAGCCCTCCGTGCATCAACAGCAGACCCCACCTGGTCAGCCTATCAGCCAAGGCCCAAATCAAACCCACCCCCCAGGCTTGGCTCCTGGAGGACATCCCCCTGGTCAGTTGAAGACCCAGGCCCCTCAGGCCTCACAGGCCCAGGGTCAGCCTCAGCAAGCCCCCACCCCTGCCCCAGCCCAGTCCTTCTTCTCCATGGCCAAGCCCTTTTCAGCAGCTGTTACAGGCCTGGCTTCCTCCTTCCTGTCCTCTGGACTTCCTACTGCCCAACCATCCCAGACTCCTCCTCCAAACTCCCAGCCCCAGTCTGCCTCCTCTCTCCCTCCATTTCAACCTCCCCCCCAGGGCCCCCAGTCCTCAAACGCTGCCCCACAAACTCAGCCCGCCCCCTCCATGGCTCCTCCCTCCCTGGGACATCCCCATGCCGGCACCACCACCCAATCAGAAGGCCTGGATTTAAAAAACCCGGTGTTTGAGGACCAACTCCTTAAGGAGGAGAAACAACCCGTTCCATCCGACATAAGAACACCCACCCCAACAGAAGAGGAACCTCCTATGGAAGAAGAGAACCTGCACAATGATGAGAGCTGCCCTGTCACTCCCCCAGTAGAGAAGGAACCCCCTCCTGAGAGGTAACCACTCCCAAAACTGCACAGCTCCTTGTCCACTGTGGTTTGGGTTGTGGGCGGGGTACTCATCAGACCTGTTCTCCTCCTGCTCCTCCTGTCCCTATAGTCCCCCAGGAGACGTGGTGTCCAAGGAGCCTCTCGACCCATCTGTGAGGGCAAGGGAGAACTGGCAACGACTCATCAACAAGGTCCAACTGCAGCTTCGAGAGGTAAGGTCTCATACCCTAGTCCTAGTCCCTGCCCGAGTCCCAATCCGTGCCCTAGTCCCAGTCCATTATATAGTCCCAGTCCAGTTGTAGTCTCAGTACCTGCCCTGCCTAGGTAACCCTGACCTCCACCTGCTCCTGCCCTCCAGCCTTATTCCCATTCTCATCTTTTGGTGGTCCCAGATAGAGCTTTATCCCAGTCTAGTGGTCCCAGATAGAGCTTTATCCCAGTCTAGTGGTCCTAGATAGAGCTTTATCCCAGTCTAGTGGTCCCAGATAGAGCTTTATCCAAGTATAGTGTTCCCAGATAGGGCTTTATCCCAGTCTAGTGGTCCCAGATAGGGCTTTATCCCAGTCTAGTGGTCCCAGATAGGGCTTTATCCCAGTCTAGTGGTCCTAGATAGAGCTTTATCCCAGTCTAGTGGTCCCAGATAGAGCTTTATCCCAGTCTAGTGGTCCCAGATAGAGCTTTATCCCAGTCTAGTGGTCCTAGATAGAGCTTTATCCCAGTCTAGTGGTCCCAGTTAGAGCTTTATCCCAGTCTAGTGGTCCCAGATAGAGCTTTATCCCAGTCTAGTGGTCCCAGATAGGGCTTTATCCAAGTATAGTGTTCCCAGATAGGGCTTTATCCCAGTCTAGTGGTCCCAGATAGAGCTTTATCCCAGTCTAGTGGTCCCAGTTAGAGCTTTATCCCAGTCAAGTGGTCCCAGATAGAGCTTTATCCCAGTCTAGTGGTCCCAGATAGGGCTTTATCCAAGTATAGTGTTCCCAGATAGGGCTTTATCCCAGTCTAGTGGTCCCAGATAGAGCTTTATCCAAGTATAGTGTTCCCAGATAGGGCTTTATCCCAGTCTAGTGGTCCCAGATAGAGCTTTATCCCAGTCTAGTGGTCCCAGATAGGGCTTTATCCCAGCCTAGTGGTCCCAGATAGAGCTTTATCCCAGTCTAGTGGTCCCAGATAGGGCTTTATCCCAGTCTAGTGGTCCCAGATAGAGCTTTATCCCAGTCTAGTGGTCCCAGATAGAGCTTTATCCCAGTCTAGTGGTCCCAGATAGGGCTTTATCCCAGTATAGTGTTCCCAGATAGAGCTTTATCCCAGTCTAGTGGTCCCAGATAGTGCTTTATCCCAGTCTAGTGGTCCCAGATAGAGCTTTATCCCAGTGTGGTGAGAAGCAGAGTGGACAGTAGGCACATTTTAAATGTCTCTTTTTGCTCAGCTCTAAAAAATGAATGTAGTGTAAATTATTTACTCCCAGGGTTAGAGGGAAATGTTCCTGGGACTATTTTGAGAGACTATTTTAAAGATGCATTTAGGTACTGCAATTATTTGAAAATGCATTTTAAGATGTCTGCACATTTCCTCATAGTATGGAAAATGACTAAAACAATTATTTTATCAGTTCACTCACATTTATTCACATATAATTTTGCAAATCATTACTTTTTTAATTGCATTAATAAACACTTGCTTCAATGTTTATGTTGCTGTTCGTCACGTTGCTTTTTTGTATTTTGTTGATTTTCCCCTTCACCCCTTTTCTGTTTGTTTGTTTGTCCCACTCCTTTGTTTTCTTTTCAGTTTCATGTCATTACCATAGAAAAGCTCACATGCACTTTGGTCGCCGTGATTGGAGGATAATAACAGGTGGGTACACAGTGATTGGTTGCTCAAGACAATGAAGGACCTGATGTTTCAGGAATGCTCATATTCATTTTCACTTCAATTTGACCTTTTTCATGATGTCGCAACAACCATACTTATACACTAGTGAGCCAAAACATTATGACCACTCACAAGTGAAGTGAATAACGTTTGTCATCTCCTAACATGGGCACATGTTAAGGTCTGGGAAGATTAGCTGGTAAGCGAACAATCATTTGTTGTAGTCAACATATTGGATGCAGGAGAAATGGGCAAAGATCTGAGCAACAAGGAGCCAAGTCTTGTGGGCCGCTCCTGGTCAGCAGTGGTGAGAACCTACTGACTGATCTGAGGAGGGACAAACCACCAACCGGCGACAGAGTGTTGGACACCCAAAGCTCAATGGTGCACAAAGGAAAAGGATGCTACCCCGTCTGGTCCAAACAGACAGAAAGGCCTACTGTTGTGGCACAAGTCGCAGACAAATGTATTGATAGTTACAGACGGAATGAGTCACAACACACAATATATCACAACCTGCTGCGTAGCTGACTTGAAAGATCTGATGTTCATGTCTTAAAGCCAGATACCACAGGACACCTTCATATTAGACATTATGTCCTGGTGCCAGATACCACAGGACACCTTCATATTAGACATAATGTCTTGGTGCCAGATACCACAGGACACCTTCATATTAGACATAATGTCTTGGTGCCAGATACCACAGGACACCTTCATATTAGACATAATGTCTTGGTGCCAGATACCACAGGACACCTTCATATTAGACATAATGTCTTGGTGCCAGATACCACAGGACACCTTCATATTAGACATAATGTCTTGGTGCCAGATACCACAGGACACCTTCATATTAGACATAATGTCTTGGTGCCAGATACCACTGGACACCTTCATATAAGACATAATGTCTTGGTGCCAGATACCACAGGACACCTTCATATTAGACATAATGTCCTGGTGCCAGATACCACAGGACACCTTCATATTAGACATAATGTCTTGGTGCCAGATACCACAGGACACCTTTATATTAGACATAATGTCTTGGTGCCAGATACCACAGGACACCTTCATATTAGACATAATGTCCTGGTGCCAGATACCACAGGACACCTTCATATTAGACATAATGTATTGGTGCCAGATACCACAGGACACCTTTATATTAGACATAATGTCTTGGTGCCAGATACCACAGGACACCTTCATATTAGACATAATGTATTGGTGCCAGATACCACAGGAAACCTTCAGGTGTCTCGGTGGGTCGGCACTGTTTTGGCAGCATGCAAAGGAAAACAGCCTCTTAGACAGGTGGTCATAACATTTTCGCTCATCGGTGTATAATATCATATAATAGTGCCTTTAACGGTTAGAGGACTCTGCCCATTAAGTACTCTGGTTGTATAACTGTCATTGTTCAGCCACGCCCATACAAGTTTACTAGAGTCAGGTGAAATTGTCAAGAACATTTTTGTTAGCTTTCCATTTTTTTCCTGCAAAATTAATGACACTATACTTTTTTTATTTTGACACAGTATACAGTTAGAATTCATTTAGCATCTCTGGGTTTATGATCATTCTGGTCGCACTTCACTGTCAATTTGGCAATATATACCGACCAACGAAACAGCTTTAGTATGTGGGAGGCAGCAGCCCAATGCTGAGGAATATCTCTCTCTCTCTCTCTTACTTTCTCTTTGTTTCTTTCTCTGAGCTTCTCATTCTCTCGGACTCTTTCTCTTTGACTTCCCATCTTTCTCACTCTTTCTTCCTCCCTCATTGTGTTTCTCTGACCCTGAGTGGTGCTGTTCACTAAGGCTGTAATGATTGCACGTCTGAACAGGAGGACGTGAGTCAGTAGGCTCTATTTTCAGATAGTGTTAAGGCACCACTGAAACACATATTCCTTGGCAATTCCAACTTGTGAAAGCTACCTACCGCTCTGCTATTTTCAAATCATTGCACAAGGAAAAGTAATGTATCTGTCTGTTATCAGCTAGCTTGCACTCCGATCGGAGGGTTGGAAATATTTTAGTTGTGTCTTTAAAAACAGGCTTATTTCAAGCAGAGCCAGTATGGAAATATTTAAGTTCAGCCAGAAGCTAGATTCAGCAGACACTGTTAGTGGAAGGATACGTATGTAGTAATTTAACAGCTAGCATCCAGCCGTGACACACACACCATATTATATGCATACAACAACTGGACCTTCTTGTGTTTCTTTCGCATGTACACCTATTTAGTAAAAAATATTATTACACTCCTATAAAAAATGGCAATTTGTTGCCCAATGCAGACAATGTTATTCAGGCTGCATTATTGGCATACATTATTCTAGTATACGAGCTAATGAAACCATAAATTATACTGGCCACTATCACACTATTTAAAAAGTGTGAAAAATATGTATTTAAATAAGTAATTGTTTCGTAAGGAAAGCATTCAGACCCTTTAATTTTTACAAAATGTCTTACCTTACATGCATAATTTACATATATTGTTATTGTCCAGTACGTTTTAAGAAATCTGGGCCTAATGTGAAATGAAAAAACTGTTATGGCTGTCAAAGGCTGTTCTAGAAAGTACTGAATAAAAGGTCTGGATACTTATGTTAATTCAGTTTTTCCTTTTCAAAATATTAGCACAATAAAAATGTTCTTAGTCGTTATGGGATACTCTGTGTCGATCAATAGCAACAAAATATCCAGTAAGAAAAAACAAAAAAATGTGGATAAAGTAAAAGGTTCTGAATACATGGCAACGTCTTAACTGTCAATATGACCAGTATGGATGCAAGACATTACTTTCAAATGAAAACGTAATTTTAAATGTAGGGTACTTAATGTGTTTCTCCTTCTCATGCTTAGCCATAATGCATTGTACAGTCGGCGTAGCCCTAACATCCATGTGAATTGTGTATCTATATCGATATATCGATATATAGATATATAGATATGAATATATCATAAAAGAGCCATGCAATTATTTTATTTAGTACAATCTCTTCCTGCAGTTTATTTCACAAACCATTACAGGCTAACATCAAATGGCTGTAAATACACAGCATATAGTAAGGACTTATTTAAGTCACGGAGAACGATCTGGTTGGACAGTAAGGTGTCAGACATCATCACTTGCAATCATCCCTGGCTCTGAAGTACCACCATATTCACTACATAGTACACTACTTTGAACTAGGGTCAATGTGGCTACTCAAAGTACCCGAGTCATAATAAATGCATTATATAGGGAATATAAAGTGCCATTTGTAAGCCGGTCACACCGCATGATGACGGCCCTAGCTAAACTATCTACGGAAAATAAAAACTGTGAGGGGGCTGTGAAAATCCAGTCAGTTAAAGCTACAGTCTTTGATTGTAACTGTAAATATGCTGCTGGACTTTTGATCTAATGATTAACACTTTGTTTCAGTATGTAAGTCACAGACTGTAGCTTTAATAAGACTTCCAGGTCTATAACATTCAGAGCTGTTTCAGGCCCTGAGGGAAAGCCAAATGTCTGTTTTTCTTTGCTCCCTTGGGGTTGATTGATCAATTGAATTTATTGATTAGTCAGAGTTCACTTACTCGATGCCCCAGTTAATGAATTCTTCAGTAAAATGTCCTTTTCAATGTTTCTATAGAAGTAATTTCACAGTTTACTAGGTCTAATGTGGCTTTGTGACTGAGAAATGAGAAATGGGGGTGAGTAGGGGGTGGCATTAAAAGGATAAATATATTTATGAATGTAGAGGTGGAAGAGAAGGTATATGTAATATAAGTAGGTAGAAATGTAAAATAATAGGTAGATTAATGAATATATTGTTAGAGGAAAGACGATTGTGTCAGGATTCAGGCTTAACAGCAGGTTGAGGACACAAACGCAGAGCGCTTCTCAAAACAATGGCTTTCCAGGACAAGCAAGACAGGCACTAGAACTGGGAACTTTACCATGACAAACCTAACACTTAACACAAACACAGAAGAACAACATACTTAACAAAACCTCCCCTTGAGACAGAACATACTAAACGCAGAACACCAGAATAATCACACAAATACATAACAGGACCAGCAAACATAAAACAAGAGAAACATACCTTAACAATGACCGACACTGAAAGACAGGAAACGACAGAACTAAATACAGGGACTAACGAGCAAACACAACACAGGTGCGGACAAAAACACAGGTGAACGAACAAGTCCCTGATTTTCCCTCTCTCCGGATGCGGGGGAGGTGTCAGCACCACCATAGCGTGGGGAGACAGGACTCTGTCCCTTATTGATTGGTTGATGTTTGACTGTATAGGTTGAGAAATAAGAAAGAAAAAAAAATAGAATGAGAGAATGTGCATATTTTGTGATGCTGTCTGAGATCTGAGACAGCTGTCGCTGTGGTGGAATTGGTTTTGATTCCCCTGTTATGGTTTTGAGGACATTATCCCTACATGACAGTAGGATCCAACTGAAGTGCTAAACGCTGCAGTATGGAGCCACTCTGGACATGTTCTGCATATGGATTAGGACTCATTTTAACAGTTCACTGAATGAGTCTCACCGTCACACACACACATAACTCTACCCTCCCTGTCCCCCCCTGCCTTTCCTCTCTTTCTCTCACTCTATCTCTGTCTTTCTCCAGGCACGAGGAGAGACATCAAATTCCTTGTGGTTTGGTAAAGGAGGGTGAGTTAGCATCCATCACAACCTATGATCTCTGTACCATAGAGTCAATGATCACATACAGTATCTGTACCATTCAGTCAATGATCACATACAGTATCTGTACCATTCAGTCAATGATCACATACAGTATCTGTACCATTCAGTCAATGATCACATACAGTATCTGTACCATTCAATGATCACATACAGTATCTGTACCATTCAGTCAATGATCACATACAGTATCTGTACCATTCAATGATCACATACAGTATCTGTACCATTCAGTCAATGATCACATACAGTATCTGTACCATTCAGTCAATGATCACATACAGTATCTGTACCATTCAATGATCACATACAGTATCTGTACCATTCAATGATCACATACAGTATCTGTACCATTCAATGATCACATACAGTATCTGTACCATACAGTCAATGATCACATACAGTATCTGTACCATTCAGTCAATGATCACATACAGTATCTGTACCATACAGTCAATGATCACATACAGTATCTGTACTATACAGTCAATGATCACATACAGTATCTGTACCATTCAGTCAATGACCACATACAGTATCTGTACCATTCAGTCAATGATCACATACAGTATCTGTACCATTCAGTCAATGACCACATACAGTATCTGTACTATACAGTCAATGATCACATACAGTATCTGTACCATTCAATGATCACATACAGTATCTGTACCATAGAGTCAATGATCACATACAGTATCTGTACCATACAGTCAATGATCACATACAGTATCTGTACCATTCAGTCAATGATCACATACAGTATCTGTACCATTCAGTCAATGATCACATACAGTATCTGTACCATTCAGTCAATGATCACATACAGTATCTGTACCATTCAGTCAATGCAGTTACCTTTACCACATATACATTTGAATTGCGTACTCAGTAGTCAAAATCAATAAATACATACATTATATTACTGTAGGTATGTAATACTGTAAAGTGTAAATGTTCAGCGATACGTGGTGAAAGAAAAAGGCTATCTCAGCTACTATTTTTCCCCTGTCCAGCAGTGTGTATTGACCTGTGGGGCTGAATGTCCAGAATGAACTGGCATCTCATTTGTAAATGAAGCAGACCTTGTATTAGATGCTGACCGTGGCTACATTTGAAATAACCATCGCGATAACTGTACAGTCAGTTCACAAAATACACTTCTGACGAACCATGACCCATTTATTCAAGTGGTGCAGTTTATTTATATATTCAAATGTATATTTAAACTTCCAGTGAATTTGAAAAATGAAAGTGACCTTTGCTCTAAAAAACTTTTGCTAGTGATTATTTTCATAGCAGCAAAAATGTACAATGGTGAATGTTGTTTGTATGTGGACTATATAGTAACTAGTGTATTGTATGTAATGTATTGTATGTAATGTATTGTATGTAATGTAAAATATATAGTAGGTAATGTATAGTATATAATGTGAAATGTGTAGTGTATAGTACATAATGTGAAATGTGTAGTTTATAGTATATAATGTGAAATGTGTAGTTTATAGTATATATTGTGAAATGTGTAGTTTATAGTATATAATGTATAGTATATAATGTGAAATGTGTAGTTTATAGTATATAATGTGAAATGTGTAGTTTATAGTATATAATGTGAAATGTGTAGTTTATAGTATATAATGTATAGTATATAATGTGAAATGTGTAGTTTATAGTATATAATGTGAAATGTGTAGTTTGTAGTATATAATGTATAGTATATAATGTGAAGTGTGTAGTTTATAGTATATAATGTGAAATGTGTAGTTTATAGTATATAACGTGAAATGTGTAGTTTATAGTATATAATGTATAGTATATAATGTGAAATGTGTAGTTTATAGTATATAATGTATACTATGTAATGTACATTTATAGTATATAATATAATGTGAAATGTGTAGTTTATATTATATAATGCTGGATGAGCTGTGTGACAGTACCATTGTTTTACCTGATCAGGGTGGGAGAGGTTCTGTACAGCATCGACAGCATGCCAGACCTACGCAAGAAGAAAGGCCCCGCCCTGGTCAGAGACCTGGTAAGAGTAGACACACTACACACACACACACTACACACACTTCACACACACTACACACACACTTCACACACACTACACACACACAGCCACAGAATCTGGGATTCTAATCATTACTGCCAATATTGTGTCTGTTTAGTTTCCTCTGCAGCACTCTAGGAACCTCGCTGCCTCCTAGAAACATCACAGACACCCCTCTTTAACGAGCTATACATCCTGGGAAACCATGACATAAAGTGAGGGATTACCATTTTGCACTGGATGCTGTGACAGGAAGTCTATCGTAATGGTTTTCACTGTGGCTGTCTGTCCATGAGTCACATAGTGGAGATGCTGACGGCTACTGAATGTGATGCCTGTGTACATAAAACCCGGGAGAGAGCAGAATACATTTAAAGCTGAGAGAATTTTTAGGTCAATGTGGAGCCCATCAAAGAGCATTAACACACACACATAGCAGACCAATACACACTCGTTTATATGCCCCTGTCCCGTTCCTTATCCATCCTATATCAACACTTATGTAGTGGAACATAGGTGTGAATCCAAATGCAATTTGATATTCTGATATGGTGTTTGTTCCCCCTTTTTCTCCTTCTGCTGTACAGCTACAGGCCATGGTGAGTCCTAGTACTCGCTGTTCTACTCGTTTATAATACATATACTGTCATAAGCAAGACTCATATTCATGTATTATTTACTGTCTCTCCCTTTCCAGTCCATGGCCTCTCAGAATGCCCGGAAGGCTGGGATCACCACGGCGATGGCTTGCAGTACCCTTGGGAATGAAGACTTGGTGGGTCACTTAACCCTTGACCTATAAAAACGAACTTGGCTTTTGTCAGCACAGCTATAAATATCCATTCAGCTGAATTATTATATATTTTGATGAACTTTGGCAGTATTATCCCAATAGCACCAAGGTCAACGGCAGGACATGACTCTTATAATTGCATTTTATTTGCAGAAGAGTCATGTGTATAAGAAGACCCTACAAGCCCTGATCTACCCAATCTCCTGCACCACCCCACATAACTTTGAGGTGTGGACGGCGACCACCCCCACCTACTGCTACGAGTGTGAGGGGCTGCTGTGGGGCATCGCCCGCCAGGGCATGAGGTGCTCTGAATGTGGGGTCAAATGTCACGACAAGTGCCAGGACCTGCTCAATGCTGACTGCCTCCAAAGTAAGGAACACACAGACAGATCACATTTATCTTGTGTTTACATCTCACACATCATATTTTTCCATTACTCTCTATACTAACAGAGATGGACGTTAACAGTCATTAAGATTCCTTCTCATTTCCCTGTTTTTCTATGAGAATCTCAATGTCTTTCTTGTTGATGTGCAATTTAACTTGTTTGTCGTCCACCCCTCCGATCTCCAGGGGCAGCAGAAAAGAGTTCTAAACATGGGGCAGAGGACCGAACCCAGAACATTATCATGGTTTTAAAGGACAGAATGAAGATCCGAGAGAGGAACAAACCGGAGATCTTCGAGCTCATTCAGGAAGTGTTCAGCGTGGCTAAAACCGTCCATGCTGTGCAGATGAAGCAGATCAAACAGAGTGTGCTAGATGGGACGTCTAAATGGTCGGCCATGATCAGCATGACTGGTAAAACTAAAACTGTAATCAGGATTAAAATTAAGATTGAGATTTGATAGGGTTTGGGATTAAAATCAAAAACTACAATGAACCCTTGCTTTTGCTATCTGTAGAAACGTTTTGAGTGTTTTAGCAGATGCTCTTGAAGAAAATGAAAGTGAAACAGCCATATTGTGCTAGTAGTGAATGTCCAGGGTGTGATGGTGCGACTGTGCCTGTCTCAGTACAGTGTGCCCAGGGCCTCCAGGCCAAAGACAAGACCGGCTCCAGTGACCCGTATGTCACAGTCCAGGTGGGAAAGACCAAGAAGAGGACAAAGACCATCTACGGAAACCTCAACCCTGTCTGGGATGAGAACTTCCACTTGTGAGTACAGTGTGTGTGTGTGTGTGTGTGTGTGTGTGTGTGTGTGTGTGTGTGTGTGTGTGTGTGTGTGTGTGTGTGTGTGTGTGTGTGTGTGTGTGTGTGTGTGTGTGTGTGTGTGTGTGTGTGTGTGTGTGTGTGTGTGTGTTGTGTGTGTGTTTGTGTGTGTTTGTGTGCGTGCGTGCGGGCGCGTAGTGTTTCTGTCTGTGAGTCTTACGTGTTGTTCAATAAAAAATCAGAACTGCTATTTGCAATTACAACTCTTTGTGCAATTTGGAAATTCCATTAACTGTGCTGCCGTATTGTCTCTGCTCATGGTGTGGTTTCATCTGACATAATATCTGTGTGGTAGTGAATGGTGAGGTTTCATCTGACATAATATCTGTGTGTGGTAGCGAATGGTGAGGTTTCATTCATCATCTGACATAATATCTGTGTGTGGTATCTGTGTGTGGTAGCGAATGAATCTGACATAATAATATCTGTGTGTGGTAGTGAATTTTTCATCTGACATAATCTGTGTGTGTGGTAGTGAATGGTGAGGTTTCATCTGACATAATATCTGTGTGTGGTAGTGAATGGTAGTTTCATCTGAATGGTGAGGTTTCATCTGACATAATATCTGTGTGTGGTAGTGAATGGTGAGGTTTCATCTGACATAATATCTGTGTGTGGTAGTGAATGGTGAGGTTTCATCTGACATAATATCTGTGTGTGGTAGTGAATGGTGAGGTTTCATCTGACATAATATCTGTGTGTGGTAGTGAATGGTGAGGTTTCATCTGACATAATATCTGTGTGTGGTAGTGAATGGTGAGGTTTCATCTGTAGTGAATGGTGAGGTTTCATCTGACATAATATCTGTGTGTGGTAGTGAATGGTGAGGTTTCATCTGACATAATATCTGTGTGTGGTAGTGAATGGTGAGGTTTCATCTGACATAATATCTGTGTGTGGTAGTGAATGGTGAGGTTTCATCTGACATAATATCTGTGTGTGGTAGTGAATGCCACAACTCCTCAGATCGTATCAAGGTGCGTGTGTGGGATGAGGATGATGACATCAAGTCCCGGGTGAAGCAGAAGTTTAAACGGGAGTCAGATGACTTCCTGGGTCAAACCATCATTGAGGTCCGCACCCTGAGTGGAGAGATGGACGTCTGGTACAACCTGGGTGAGTGATATAGAGAGTGAGATGGACGTCTGGTACAACCTGGGTGAGTGATATAGAGAGTGAGATGGACGTCTGGTACAACCTGGGTGAGTGATATAGAGAGTGAGAGATGGACGTCTGGTACAACCTGGGTGAGTGATATAGAGAGTGAGAGGTGGACGTCTGGTACAACCTGGGTGAGTGATATAGAGAGTGAGAGGTGGACGTCTGGTACAACCTGGGTGAGTGATATAGAGAGTGAGAGGTGGACGTCTGGTACAACCTGGGTGAGTGATATAGAGAGTGAGAGGTGGACGTCTGGTACAACCTGGGTGAGTGATATAGAGAGTGAGAGGTGGACGTCTGGTACAACCTGGGTGAGTGATATAGAGAGTGAGAGGTGGACGTCTGGTACAACCTGGGTGAGTGATATAGAGAGTGAGATGGACGTCTGGTACAACCTGGGTGAGTGATATAGAGTGAGATGGACGTCTGGTACAACCTGGGTGAGTGATATAGAGTGAGATGGACGTCTGGTACAACCTGGGTGAGTGATATAGAGAGTGAGATGGACGTCTGGTACAACCTGGGTGAGTGATATAGAGAGTGAGATGGACGTCTGGTACAACCTGGGTGAGTGATATAGAGTGAGATGGACGTCTGGTACAACCTGGGTGAGTGATATAGAGAGTGAGAGGTGGACGTCTAGCACAACCTGGGTGAGTGATATAGAGTGAGATGGACGTCTGGTACACCTGGGTGAGTGAGATGGACGTCTGGTAGGGTGAGTGAGATGGATGGACGTCTGGTACAACCTGGGTGAGTGATACCTGGGTGAGTGATATAGAGAGTGAGAGGTGGACGTCTGGCACAACCTGGGTGAGTGATATAGAGAGTGAGATGGACGTCTGGTACAACCGGGGTGAGTGATATAGAGAGTGAGATGGACGTCTGGTACAACCGGGGTGAGTGATATAGAGAGTGAGAGGTGGACGTCTGGTACAACCGGGGTGAGTGATGATCTGTGTTGGTATCATCCTGACGTGTGTGTTGGGGTCTTGACAGACAAGAGAACAGACAAGTCGGCTGTGTCTGGAGCCATCCGGATGCACATCAGTGTGGAGATCAAAGGAGAAGAGACCGTAGCTCCTTACCATGTCCAGTACACCTGTCTGCATGAGGTACCGCCTTCACTAACACACTAATGACACACTCACACATAGTACACACACCTCTAACAGGATGTTCCCTGTGTAGCACTTGTTCCAGTACACTACGGAGGAGCAGAACAGTCTCATACATAGTACACACACCTCTAACAGGATGTTCCCTGTGTAGCACTTGTTCCAGTACACTACGGAGGAGCAGAACAGTCTCATACATAGGATGTTCACTGTGTACACTTGTTCCAGTACAGGATGTTCCCTGGATGTTCCCTGCAGCACTTGTTCCAGTACACTACGGAGGAGCAGAACAGTCTCACACATAGTACACACACCTCTAACAGGATGTTCCCTGTGTAGCACTTGTTCCAGTACACTACGGAGGAGCAGAACAGTCTCACACATAGTACACACACCTCTAACAGGATGTTCCCTGTGTAGCACTTGTTCCAGTACACTACGGAGGAGCAGAACAGTCTCACACATAGTACACACACCTCTAACAGGATGTTCCCTGTGTAGCACTTGTTCCAGTACACTACGGAGGAGCAGAACAGTCTCACACATAGTACACACACCTCTAACAGGATGTTCCCTGTGTAGCACTTGTTCCAGTACACTACGGAGGAGCAGAACAGTCTCATACATAGGATGTTCCCTGTGTAGCACTTGTTCCAGTACACTACGGAGGAGCAGAACAGTCTCATACATAGTACACACACCTCTAACAGGATGTTCCCTGTGTAGCACTTGTTCCAGTACACTACGGAGGAGCAGAACAGCGGTGTTGTGAAGATCCCTGATGCTAAAGGAGATGACGCGTGGAAGGTTTACTTTGAGGAGACGCCTCAGGAGATTGTGGATGAGTTCGCCATGCGTTACGGAGTGGAGTCCATCTACCAGGCTATGACGTCAGTACCGTCGCATAAACACCAGTACCGTCATGTAAACATCAGTACCGTCATGTAAACATCAGTACCGTCATGTAAACATCAGTACCGTCATGTAAACATCAGTATTGTCATGTTAACATCAGTACCGTCATGTAAACATCAGTACCATCATGTAAACATCCATACTGTCATGTAAATATCAGTATTGTCATGTAAACATCAGTATTGTCATGTAAACATCAGTACCGTCATGTAAACATCAGTACTGTCACGTAAACATCAGTACTGTCACGTAAACATCAGTACCGTCACGTAAACGTCTGTGCCATCATGTAAACATCAGTACCGTCATGTAAACATCAGTACCGTCATGTAAACATCAGTACTGTCACATAAACATCAGTACTGTCACGTAAACATCAGTACCGTCACGTAAACATCAGTACCGCCATGTAAACATCAGTACCATCATGTAAACATCAGTACTGTCACGTAAACATCAGTACTGTCACGTAAACATCAGTACCGTCGCATAAACATCAGTACCATCATGTAAACATCAGTACCATCATGTAAACATCAGTACTGTCACGTAAACATCAGTACTGTCACGTAAACATCAGTACCGTCACGTAAACGTCTGTGCCATCATGTAAACATCAGTACCGTCATGTAAACATCAGTACCGTCATGTAAACATCAGTACTGTCACATAAACATCAGTACTGTCCCATAAACATTAGTACCATCTTGTAAACATCAATACCGTCACCTAAACGTCTGTGCCGTCATGAAAACAACAGTACCGTCATGTAAACATCAGTACCGTCATGTAAACATCACTACTGTCATGTAAATATCAGTATTGTCATGTTAACATCAGTACCGTCATGTAAATATCAGTACCGTCTTGTAAACATCCATACTGTCATGTAAATATCAGTACCGTCTTGTAAACATCCATACTGTCATGTAAATATCAGTATTGTCATGTAAACATCAGTAGCGTCATGTAAACATTAGTACCGTCACATATAAAGTATACTGCTCTGACATTAACCAGATATAACTAGAGTAAGAACCACCAGCCAGTGTCTTTGTATCTGAGAGACAACAATACATGTAGTACAAACATGTTGAACTGCACTTAAAAACGATCTATACAGATGGTTAATAAAATAGTAACTGGTGAACCAACATGAAAGAACAATGAATAGCTTTGGTTTCAGAAAAACTAAATTCTTGCTTAAGGGTTGAACTAAATTAATCCATTTGTAATGGGTTTTGAACATAAGTGGGCCATGTAATCCATTTGTATCCAACTTTGGAGTGAGTTCATCTGTTTTTACTTCCACATCAGGATATTGACCATTTTGCCTGCCTTTATGCGTTTGTCAATAAGTCTTACATGTGTCCGGGTGTCCCTGCTGTGATGAGTACCCTGCTGGCCAACATTAACGCCTACTACGCCCACACCACACAATCCACTAACAATGTGTCGGCCTCAGATCGCTTCGCTGCATCCAACTTTGGAGTGAGTTCATCTGTTTTTACTTCTAGTAACGCCTTTATCAGGATATTGACATGCGCGCTGAATGGAGAACTTCACTTAAACATGCTTGTTATTCCAGGACGGGCTTTATGCGTTTGTGAAGACAGTCAATGGGGTTACGGAATTAGATCTTAAATAAGTGTTGAGATTGAGAAGTGTAAGAGATGACATGAGATGACTTTAAAATGAGGAAGTAAAGTTAAAGGCTATGTATGAGTGATCCCAACCCTGATACAGCCTCAGGCTTCCACTTCCCAACAGTTGTCTAATCTACATCCCCAGCAGCCTAATTAGACTGGTCAAACTAGATCCTGTTCTGGGTTGATACAAGCAAATCATCAGCAGACACATTCAGCGGAGGTGATGTTCCACTGTTTAACCATGTTGTCCTGTCTTATGTCTGATTCCTGTGTACGTGTGGGCAGAAGGACAGGTTTGTGAAACTTCTAGACCAACTCCACAACTCCCTGAGGATTGACCTGTCCATGTACCGGGTAATGGCAACATTTGATAATTTTACAAATAAAACATTTAGTTGTTCAATGCTTTTAAATATTCTGTGCTTCAATTGACAACCCGTGGCTTACGTTGTTTAAAGGTGGCTTTTGTTCTCCTCTTATTAGAATATTTCTATCCATTTAAAGAAACATTACATTCTAAGATAACAATTAACTTAATGTCACACTTTTGTTAACCAAATATTTTGTTTTTAAAGAACGTTTACTACTATTTTTAAAGAACGTTCCACTGATGTTCTCAGTGTGTATGACTTATCTGTGTGTAGTGGTGTGTTTGTGTGTCGGGGTGTTTCTGTCTGTGTGTAGTGGTGTATCTGTGTGTGCAGTGGTATGTCTGTGTGTAGTTGTGTGTTTGTGTGTATTGGTGTGTCTGTGTTTTACTAGTGTTTGTATTGGCTTGTATGGGTGTAGTGGTTTGTCTGTGTGTAGTGGTGTGTCTGTGTGTGGTGGAGTGTCTGTGTTTAATAACATTTCTGTGTTTGTAGTAGTGTGTCTGTGTGTACAGGTGTGTGTGTAGTGGTGTGTCTGTGTGTGTGTAGTTGTGTGTCTGTGTTTACTAACATGCCTGTGTGTTTGTAGAATAACTTCCCAGCCAGTAGCCCTGAGAGGCTGCAGGACCTCAAGTCCACTGTGGACCTACTGACAAGCATCACCTTCTTCAGAATGAAGGTAAACAAAAACCCATTATCTCATCCTGTCTTGTCACTTTTCAACTCCAGAAAATAAGTCATCTGTTCTACCTGGATTCATGAACTTTCCTTTACAGACAACCTTATATTACCTCACGGTTCCATTATCTGTCCATTAACTGTTGATTCAGTGCAACACAATATTAGGGAGGTAATGATGATGTTGGATCAGGCTTGATTTGGCGGGCTTGTCAACATGGAGAGGCAGTTAAAAAAGCATTTTATGCACTGGCTAATGTTGAGATAACTAACCGTCAAACTTCCTTTTTGATCAGGTCCAGGAGCTCCAAAGCCCACCTAGAGCCAGTCAAGTGGTAAAGGACTGTGTCAAGGCCTGCCTCAACTCCACCTATGAGTACATCTTTAACAACTGCCATGAACTCTACAGCAGAGAGTACCAAACCGACCCTGTGAGTGTTGTTTCGAGATTGTGTTTGTAAATGTGTGTGTGTGTGTGTGTGTGACCTTCCTCTCTTTTTGTTCAGGCTAAGGCGGATGCTCCAGAAGAACAGGGTCCCAGCATTAAGAATCTGGACTTCTGGTCTAAACTTATCACCCTCATTGTCTCCATCATAGAAGAAGACAAGAACTCCTACACACCCTGCCTCAACCAGTGGGTCAACACCAGCTCCACTTTCAGTGTCTCCACTTACTTTTCTTTTCAATTTCTGTCCTTCCCTCTCCATTTCCTAATTCTATTTCCCTTTCTCTCTGTCCCTCTGTTTCTCTTTTTCTTCCATCCTTTTCTGTCTCTCTCTCTCTCTCTCTCTCTCTCGCTCCTCTCTGAACACTATTCTTCTGCCCCCTGCAGGTTTCCTCAGGAACTGAACGTCGGGGTCATAAGTGCTGAGGTTATGTGGAACATGTTTGCTCAAGACATGAGATATGCCATGGAGGGTAGGTGTGTGTGTGTGTGTGTGTGTGTGTGTGTGTGTGTGTGTGTGTGTGTGTGTGTGTGTGTGTGTGTGTGTGTGTGTGTGTGTGTGTGTGTGTGTGTGTGTGTCGATTAACATGCTCCAAAACTCATCTTACCATTCTGTCTTTGTTTTCCAGAGCATGAGAAGAACCGCCTGTGTAAGAGTGCGGATTACATGAACCTGCACTTCAAGGTTAAGTGGCTTTACAATGAATACTGCAAAGAGCTGCCCACCTTCCAGAAACATGTTCCTGAGTACCCCGCGTGAGTCTCCTCTGGTTCATCTCATTCAGGTCTGTTTTCCTGCAAATTTGATATGTTTTTGTTATTTGGGGACTAATGTTTTGGACCTCCTCCCTGTCGTTACATAGGTGGTTTGAGCCGTTTGTCATTCAGTGGTTGGATGAAAACGAGGAAGTGTCCAGGGACTTCCTGCACGGTGCCCTAGTGAGGGACACAAAAGATGGGGTAAATTCACACCTGTTTACCTGTTTTTGCTAAATGTTTGGTTAGACCTCAGCAACTAACAGTCTTTGAAAGAGAAACTCAGCCCAGAGCAACACAATCAATATGTGATCAATAACATCCAGAGATGAAATCCAACACATCAGCAGCTTTGGAGAAAATGACACAAACACACACACTGAGTACATGATGACACACATGCACACACACCCACACACTCCTGTCACTGGAGGTGACCACATTGTCTTGCCTCATTTGTCTTTGGTCCTCAGGGTCTAATTACTATCCAGTCCAGCTTCCTGTGTAAGCAGGAAACCAGTCCCACGCAACGTTCAATACCCCGCTCATGACAGGCCTATAATTACATGACTAACTTCCATGATAATGTTAATTACTACATTATCAACCAGGAAGAGAGGAAACAGCCACACACTCTGTCCGTTAATGGACAAGCAGCCAACCATTGTTCATTCAAGGAGAACCAGACAACCACTGTATAATCATAAAGAACCAGACAACCATTGTCCGTGCAGAGAGAACCAGACAACCACTGTATAATCTTAAAGAACCAGACAACCACTGTATAATCATAAAGAACCAGACAACCACTGTATAATCATAAAGAACCGGACAACCACTTTATAATCATAAAGAACCAGACAACCACTGTATAATCATAAAGAACCAGCCAACCACTGTATAATCATAAAGAACCAGACAACCACTGTATAATCATAAAGAACCAGACAACCACTGTATAATCATAAAGAACCAGACAACCACTGTATAATCATAAAGAACCAGACAACCACTGTATAATCATAAAGAACCAGACAACCACTGTATAATCATAAAGAACCAGACAACCACTGTTTAATCATAAAGAACCGTTTAATCATACAACCACTGTATAATCATAAAGAACCAGCCAACCACTGTATAATCATAAAGAACCAGACAACCACTGTATAATCATAAAGAACCAGACAACCACTGTATAATCATAAAGAACCAGCCAACCACTGTATAATCATAAAGAACCAGACAACCACTGTATAATCATAAAGAACCAGACAACCACTGTATAATCATAAAGAACCAGCCAACCACTGTATAATCATAAAGAACCAGACAACCACTGTATAATCATAAAGAACCAGACAACCACTGTATAATCATAAAGAACCAGACAACCACTGTATAATCATAAAGAACCAGACAACCACTGTATAATCATAAAGAACCAGACAACCACTGTATAATCATAAAGAACCAGACAACCACTGTATAATCATAAAGAACCAGACAACCACTGTCCGTGCAGAGAGAACCAGACTTAAACTTCTTTCCTATTACTACCTCTCCCCTCCTATACATGGTCTACCCCACCTCTACTCCCTTTTCCTTTCCTCCTCTCCCCTACAGTTCCAGGTGACGTCGGAGCACGCCCTGTTCTCCTGCTCTGTTGTGGATGTCTTCTCCCAACTCAACCAGAGCTTCGAGATCATCCGAAAGTTGGAGTGTCCAGACCCCCAGATTGTAGGCAACTACATGAAAAGATTTGCCAAGGTACCACTGTCCCTGACATTACTAGTATGGTGCGTGTCCCTGACTTTACTAATATGGTGTGTGTCCCTGACTTTACTAGTATGGTGCGTGTCCCTGACTTTACTAATATGGTGCGTGTCCCTGACTTTACTAATATGGTGCGTGTCCCTGACTTTACTAATATGGTGCGTGTCCCTGACTTTACTAATATGGTGCGTGTCCCTGACTTTACTAATATGGTGCGTGTCCCTGACTTTACTAATATGGTGCGTGTCCCTGACTTTACTAATATGGTGCGTGTCCCTGACTTTACTAATATGGTGCGTGTCCCTGACTTTACTAATATGGTGCGTGTCCCTGACTTTACTAATATGGTGCGTGTCCCTGACTTTACTAATATGGTGCGTGTCCCTGACTTTACTAATATGGTGTGTGTCCCTGACTTTACTAATATGGTGCGTGTCCCTGACTTTACTAATATGGTGCGTGTCCCTGACTTTACTAATATAGTGTGTGTCCCTGACTTTACTAATATGGTGCGTGTCCCTGACTTTACTAATATGGTGCGTGTCCCTGACTTTACTAATATGGTGTGTGTCCCTGACTTTACTAGTATGGTGTGTGTCCCTGACATTACTAGTATGGTGCGTGTCCCTGACTTTACTAATATGGTGCGTGTCCCTGACTTTACTAATATGGTGCGTGTCCCTGACTTTACTAATATGGTGCGTGTCCCTGACTTTACTAATATGGTGCGTGTCCCTGACTTTACTAATATAGTGTGTGTCCCTGACTTTACTAATATGGTGCGTGTCCCTGACTTTACTAATATGGTGCGTGTCCCTGACTTTACTAATATGGTGTGTGTCCCTGACTTTACTAATATGGTGTGTGTCCCTGACTTTACTAATATGGTGCGTGTCCCTTACTTTACTAATATGGTGTGTGTCCCTGACTTTACTAATATGTTGTGTGTCCCTGACTTTACTAATATGGTGCGTGTCCCTGACTTTACTAATATGGTGTGTGTCCCTGACTTTACTAATATGTTGTGTGTCCCTGACTTTACTAATATGGTGCGTGTCCCTGACTTTACTAATATGGTGTGTGTCCCTGACTTTACTAATATGGTGCGTGTCCCTGACTTTACTAATATGTTGTGTGTCCCTGACTTTACTAATATGGTGCGTGTCCCTGACTTTACTAATATGGTGTGTGTCCCTGACTTTACTAATATGGTGCGTGTCCCTGACTTTACTAATATGGTGCGTGTCCCTGACTTTACTAATATGGTGCGTGTCCCTGACTTTACTAATATGGTGCGTGTCCCTGACTTTACTAATATGGTGTGTGTCCCTGACTTTACTAATATGGTGTGTGTCCATGACTTTACTAATATGGTGTGTGTCCCTGACTTTACTAATATGGTGTGTGTCCCTGACTTTACTAATATGGTGTGTGTCCCTGACTTTACTAATATGGTGTGTGTCCCTGACTTTACTAATATGGTGTGTGTCCCTGACTTTACTAATATGGTGTGTGTCCCTGACTTTACTAATATGGTGCGTGTCCCTGACTTTACTAATATGGTGCGTGTCCCTGACTTTACTAATATGGTGTGTGTCCCTGACTTTACTAATATGGTGCGTGTCCCTGACTTTACTAATATGGTGCGTGTCCCTGACTTTACTAATATGGTGTGTGTCCCTGACTTTACTAATATGGTGCGTGTCCCTGACTTTACTAATATGGTGCGTGTCCCTGACTTTACTAATATGGTGTGTGTCCCTGACTTTACTAATATGGTGTGTGTCCCTGACTTTACTAATATGGTGTGTGTCCCTGACTTTACTAATATGGTGCCTGTCCCTGACTTTACTAATATGGTGCCTGTCCCTGACTTTACTAATATGGTGCCTGTCCCTGACTTTACTAATATGGTGCGTGTCCCTGACTTTACTAATATGGTGCGTGTCCCTGACTTTACTAATATGGTGCCTGTCCCTGACTTTACTAATATGGTGCGTGTCCCTGACTTTACTAATATGGTGTGTGTCCCTGACTTTACTAATATGGTGCGTGTCCCTGACTTTACTAATATGGTGTGTGTCCCTGACTTTACTAATATGTTGCGTGTCCCTGACTTTACTAATATGGTGTGTGTCCCTGACTTTACTAATATGGTGCGTGTCCCTGACTTTACTAATATGGTGCCTGTCCCTTACTTTACTAATATGTCTATCGCTTTTCCTCTCCGTCTCTCTCTTTCTCTTACACAGACCATCGGCAATGTTTTGCTGTCGTATGCTGAGATTATTTCCAAAGAGTTTCCCAAACAGTGCGGGAATAAAGAGAAAGAAAAGGTGGTAAGTTTGGAAAACTGTGTGTGTTTGTGCACAATGTGCTGAAAGTGAATGACGACAGTAATATGTGATTAACTGAAAGTGGTCTTTATAGAAGCAGGACTTACGCCCACCAGATAAAATTAAGTCTTACAATAGTCTGACTCATATCCAGACGCAGGAAGGCGGAGAATTTCTGTCTTTCTTTTTCGTCAGTCTTTTCTTCTGTCTGTTTTGTTGCTGTTCAGGTATCAACTATATACATCTTATTTCTATCTCAATCTTCTAATTTCGGCTAGACACAGTTTCTGAACAGATGTTGTCTATTTTTGTCCACCTGTCATTCAGATATGTTTTCTATTTGTGTTTTCTTCTCTCAGCCCTGCATCATCATCAACAACATCCAGCAGTTGAGGGTCCAGCTGGAGAAGATGTTTGAGGCCATGGGAGGCAAAAATGTGAGTCAGTCAGTCAATGTGCCACTACACAGACCTCAATGTTCCACTACTCAGACCTCAATGTTCCACCACTCAGACCTCAATGTTCCACCACTCAGACCTCAATGTTCCACTACTCAGACCTCAATGTTCCACCACTCAGACCTCAATGTGCCACTACTCAGACCTCAATGTTCCCCCACTCAGACCTCAATGTGCCACTACTCAGACCTCAATGTGCCACTACTCAGACTTCAATGTTCCATTACTCAGACCTCAATGTGCCACCACTCAGACCTCAATGTTCCACTACTCAGACCTCAATGTTCCACTAATCAGACCTCAATGTGCCACTACTCAGACCTCAATGTTCCACTAGTCAGACCTCAATGTGCCACTACTCAGACCTCAATGTGCCACCTCAAAGACCTCAATGTGCCACCACACAGACCTCAATGTTCCACTACTCAGACCTCAATGTGCCACTATTCAGACCTCAATGTGCCACTACTCAGACCTCAATGTGCCACTACACAGACCTCAATGTGCCACCAATCAGACCTCAATGTGCCACTACTCAGACCTCAATGTTCCACCACTAAGACCTCAATGTTCCACTACTCAGACCTCAATTTTCCACTACTCAGACCTCAATGTTCCACCACTCAGACCTCAATGTTCCACCACTCAGACCTCAATGTTCCACTACTCAGACCTCAATGTTCCACTACTCAGACCTCAATGTGCCACTACTCAGACCTCAATGTGCCACTACTCAGACCTCAATGTGCCACTACTCAGACCTCAATGTTCCACCACTCAGACCTCAATGTGCCACTACTCAGACCTCAATGTTCCCCCACTCAGACCTCAATGTGCCACTACTCAGACCTCAATGTGCCACTACTCAGACTTCAATGTTCCATTACTCAGACCTCAATGTGCCACCACTCAGACCTCAATGTTCCACCTCAATGTTCCACTAATCAGACCTCAATGTGCCACTACTCAGACCTCAATGTTCCACTAGTCAGACCTCAATGTGCCACTAAGACCTCAATGTGCCACCTCACAGACCTCAATGTGCCACCACACAGACCTCAATGTTCCACTACTCAGACCTCAATGTGCCACTATTCAGACCTCAATGTGCCACTACTCAGACCTCAATGTGCCACTACACAGACCTCAATGTGCCACCAATCAGACCTCAATGTGCCACTACTCAGACCTCAATGTTCCACCACTCAGACATCAATGTTCCACCACTAAGACCTCAATGTTCCACTACTCAGACCTCAATTTTCCACCACTCAGACCTCAATGTTCCACCACTCAGACCTCAATGTTCCACCACTCAGACCTCAATGTTCCACTACTCAGACCTCAATGTTCCACTACTCAGATCTCAATGTGCCACTACTCAGACCTCAATGTGCCACTACTCAGACCTCAATGTGCCACTACTCAGACCTCAATGTTCCACCACTCAGACCTCAATGTTCCACCACTCAGACCTCAATGTTCCACCACTCAGACCTCAATGTGCCACTACTCAGACCTCAATGTTCCACCACTCAGACCTCAATGTTCCACCACTCAGACCTCAATGTTTTGCCACTCAGACCTCAATGTTCCACTACACAGACCTCAATGTTCCACTACTCAGACCTCAATGTTCCACTACTCAGACCTCAATGTTCCACCACTCAGACCTCAATGTTCCACTACACAGACCTCAATGTTCCACTACACAGACCTCAATGTTCCACCACACAAACCTCAATGTTCCAGCACTAAGACCATTTTATAATGTAGTACTGGACAACATTTCATTCCTGTCCCCAGCTGAATGTGGAGGCCAGTGACTTCCTGAAGGATCTCCAACTAAAACTCAACAACGTCATGGATGACCTCAGTAGGATTTTCGCCGTCAGGTGTGTAATGCTGGTTTCATTGTACACAAAGGGGATTGTGTGTGTGTGTGTGTGCATGTGCGTGTGCGTGTGTGTGTGATTCAAGTCTGTGTACATGTGGCGACACAGGTCTATTTGTCAGATAGGGAAGGTAGGTTTCTGGTCACCAGAAGGATAGAAAAAACAAACGTGTCTATGTACGCCTGGTGACCTGTTCTGGGTTGTTAATGTGTGTGTGTGTGTGTGTGTGTGTGTGTGTGTGTGTGTGTGTGTGTGTGTGTGTGTGTGTGTGTGTGTGTGTGTGTGTGTGTGTGTGTGTGTGTGTGTGTGTGAATGTGAATGTGTGTAGTTTCCAGCCCCAGATTGAGGAGAATGTCAAGCAGATGGGAGACATCTTGGGTCAGGTGAAGGGACAGACAGTGACCGACAACAACAGTGTGGCCGTTGATGCAGACAACGTCCTGCAGCCCATCATGGACTTCCTGGATACCAAGTGAGACACACACACACACATACACACATACACTCCTGCTGTCTATCTATTCTGCCTGGGTTTACTCAATTGTATCTGTACAATTGTATCTTGTTTTTGTCCTCTTTCCTCTCCAGCCTGTCATTGTTTGCTAAGATCTGTGAAAAGACTGTACTGAAGAGAGTGCTGAAGGAACTGTGGAAATTGGTCATTAACACCATGGAGAAATGCATCGTACTGCCCCCATTCACTGACCAGTCTGTGAGTAACACACATTTCCTTATGTCTACAGACCAGGCATACGTCTCTTCAATGCATTCTCTATGCTTCCAGCATTTCCTTACGCTCATCTCCATTATGTATAGTATTTATAGTATTACAAGTATCAGTCATTTATACTGTACATATGACGTTAGGATAAATACCAACATTCAGTTAATTACCTTCTCAATATTTGGCGACGCATCGGGACAAGACATAGAATTCATTTCCCCAATGTATAGAACGTTGATACCACAGTACACAAACAGTACACAAACAGGTGTTTACACCTGATACCACAGTACACAAACAGGTGTTTACACCTGATACCACAGTACACAAACAAGTGTTTATCCCTGATACCACAGTACACAAACAGGTGTTTATCCCTGATACCACAGTACACAAACAGGTGTTTATCCCTGATACCACAGTACACAAACAGGTGTTTATCCCTGATACCACAGTACACAAACAGGTGTTTATCCCTGATACCACAGTACACAAACAGGTGTTTATCCCTGATACCACAGTACACAATCAGGTGTTTATCCCTGATACCACAGTACACAAACAAGTGTTTATCCCTGATACCACAGTACACAAACAGGTGTTTATCCCTGATACCACAGTACACAAACAAGTTTTTATCCCTGATACCACAGTACACAAACAGGTGTTTATCCCTGATACCACAGTACACAAACAGGTGTTTATCCCTGATACCACAGTACACAAACAGGTGTTTATCCCTGATACCACAGTACACAAACAACAACATAAGCAAAAATTTACTAGTGGATTTTTTTTAGTTTTTTGTATGTATAATTTTGATGTCTGTACAATATAAAAATGTAAATGTTTTTTTTCTTTTCTGCTAAAATGTGTTCGCTAATGTTAGGCTGATTGACGGTCGTAAAAGGATAAACACCTCCTAAATTTGGGGCTATATCACTTTATAAATGTAGTCGCTTTGTGGCCATGATAAGGTGTTCCTTATAACAGACCAGAAACAATCTAACTTCAGCGTAAATCAAGAATTCATGTGCACTCTAGAACTCAGTCTAGCCAATCAGCAACAAGTATTCAACAATCCTGTGGTATAAAAGGTTATTAACGGACCCATTGGCTGGAACTGAGGTGAAGCAGGATTTAAGGTTACTTCATCTCTCTGCTAATTGTTCATTGGTTAAGTTTCACTGACACATCTCTCTCGCCATCGCCCCATCCTCTCTCTCTTCCTCAGGTGATAGTAAGTACTGTGCGTGTTTCCACATGTGCGTGTGTGAACGATTGTGTGTTTCTTTATATGTCCTGTTTGTCAGCACGGAGACACAGAGTCCTCTGCTAGCTGTGACAGCCCAGTATCAGTCATGTATCTATACATGTAGGAACCCCACTCTCAGATTCACCCCAACAACCCCTACCCTGTTAATAAAACAGAAAGATTGGGTTGGGGAACACTGTAAGGGGGGTGTTGGGTTGGGAAACACTATAAGGGGGGTGTTGGGTTGGGGAACACTATAAGGGGGGTGTTGGGTTGGGGAACACTATAAGGTGGGTGTTGGGTTGGGGAACACTATAAGGGGGGTGTTGGGTTGTTTAACACTATAAGGGGGTGTTGGGTTGTTTAACACTAAGGGGGTGTTGGGTTGGGGAACACTGTAAGGGGGGTGTTGGGTTGGGGAACACTGTAAGGGGGTGTTGGGTTGAGGAACACTGTAAGGGGGGTGTTGGGTTGAGGAACACTGTAAAGGGGGTGTTGGGTTGGGAAACACTATAAGGGGGGTGTTGGGTTGTTCAACACTGTAAGGGGGGTGTTGGGTTGTTTAACACTATAAGGTGGGTGTTGGGTTGAGGAACACTGTAACGGGGGTGTTGGGTTGGGGAACACTATAAGGGGGGTGTTGTGTTGGGGAACACTGTAAGGGGGGTCTTGGGTTGAGGAACACTGTAAGGGGGGTGTTGGGTTGGGGAACACTGTAAGGGGGGTGTTGGGTTGGGGAACAATATAAGGGGGGTGTTGGGTTGAGGAACACTGTAAGGGGGGTGTTGGGTTGTTTAACACTAAGGGGGTGTTGGGTTGGGGAACACTGTAAGGGGGGTGTTGGGTTGGGGAACACTATAAGGGGGGTGTTGGGTTGGGGAACACTGTAAGGGGGGTGTTGGGTTGGGAAACACTATAAGGGGGGTGTTGGGTTGTTTAACACTAAGGGGGTGTTGGGTTGGGGAACACTGTAAGGGGGGTGTTGGGTTGAGGAACACTGTAAGGGGGGTGTTGGGTTGAGGAACACTGTAAGGGGGGTGTTGGGTTGTTCAACACTGTAAGGGGGTGTTGGGTTGTTCAACACTGTAAGGGGGTGTTGGGTTGGGGAACACTGTAAGGTGGGTGTTGGGTTGAGGAACACTGTAACGGGGGTGTTGGGTTGGGGAACACTATAAGGGGTGTTGTGTTGGGGAACACAGTAAGGGGGTGTTGGGTTGAGGAACACTGTAAGGGGGGTGTTGGGTTGAGGAACACTGTAAGGGGGTGTTGGGTTGGGAAACACTATAAGGGGGTGTTGGGTTGTTTAACACTAAGGGGGGTGTTGGGTTGGGGAACACTGTAAGGGGGGTGTTGGGTTGGGGAACACTATAAGGGGGGTGTTGGGTTGGGAAACAATGTAAGGGGGGTGTTGGGTTGGGGAACTCTATAAGGGGGGTGTTGGGTTGTTTAACACTATAAGGGGGTGTTGGGTTGTTTAACACTGTAAGGGGGTGTTGGGTTGTTTAACACTGTAAGGGGGTGTTGGGTTGAGGAACACTATAAGGGGGTGTTGGGTTGGGGGTTGGGTTGTTTAACACTGTAAGGGGGTGTTGGGTTGTTTAACACTATAAGGGGGTGTTGGGTTGTTTAACACTATAAGGGGGTGTTTGGGTTGGGGAACACTATAAGGGGGTGTTGGGTTGGGGAACACTATAAGGGGGTGTTGGGTTGTTTAACACTATAAGGGGGTGTTATAAGGGTTGTTTAACACTAAGGGGGTGTTGGGTTGGGGAACACTGTAAGGGGGTGTTGGGTTGGGGAACACTGTAAGGGGGGTGTTGGGTTGAGGAACACTGTAAGGGGGGTGTTGGGTTGAGGAACACTGTAAGGGGGTGTTGGGTTGGGAAACACTATAAGGGGGTGTTGGGTTGTTTAACACTATAAGGGGGTGTTGGGTTGTTTAACACTATAAGGGGGTGTTGGGTTGAGGAACACTGTAAGGGGGTGTTGGGTTGGGGAACACTATAAGGGGGTGTTGGGTTGGGGAACACTGTAAGGGGGTGTTGGGTTGGGGAACACTGTAAGGGGGTGTTGGGTTGGGAACACTGTAAGGGGGTGTTGGGTTGGGGAACAATATAAGGGGGTGTTGGGTTGAGGAACACTGTAAGGGGGTGTTGGGTTGTTTAACACTAAAGGGGGTGTTGGGTTGGGGAACACTGTAAGGGGGTGTTGGGTTGGGAACACTATAAGGGGGTGTTGGGTTGGGGAACACTGTAAGGGGGTGTTGGGTTGGGAAACACTATAAGGGGGTGTTGGGTTGTTTAACACTAAGGGGGTGTTGGGTTGGGGAACACTGTAAGGGGGTGTTGGGTTGAGGAACACTGTAAGGGGGTGTTGGGTTGGGGAACACTGTAAGGGGGTGTTGGGTTGTTCACACTGTAAGGGGGTGTTGGGTTGTTCAACACTGTAAGGGGGTGTTGGGTTGGGGAACACTGTAAGGGGGTGTTGGGTTGAGGAACACTGTAAGGGGTGTTGGGTTGGGGAACACTGTAAGGGGTGTTGTGTTGGGGAACACTGTAAGGGGGGTGTTGGGTTGAGGAACACTGTAAGGGGGGTGTTGGGTTGGGGAACACTGTAAGGGGGGTGTTGGGTTGGGAAACACTATAAGGGGGTGTTGGGTTGTTTAACACTGTAAGGGGGTGTTGGGTTGGGGAACACTGTAAGGGGGTGTTGGGTTGGGGAACACTATAAGGGGGTGTTGGGTTGTTTAAACACTATAAGGGGGTGTTGGGTTGGGAACACTATAAGGGGGTGTTGGGTTGTTTAACACTATAAGGGGGTGTTGGGTTGTTTAACACTAAGGGGGTTGGGTTGTTTAACACTGTAAGGGGGTGTTGGGTTGGGAACACTATAAGGGGGTGTTGGGTTGGGAACACTGTAAGGGGGTGTTGGGTTGAGGAACACTGTAAGGGGGTGTTGGGTTGAGGAACACTGTAAGGGGGTGTTGGGTTGGGAACACTATAAGGGGGTGTTGGGTTGTTTAACACTGTAAGGGGGTGTTGGGTTGGGGAACACTAAGGGGGTGTTGGGTTAAGGGGGTGTTGGGTTGTTTAACACTATAAGGGGGTGTTGGGTTGTTTAACACTATAAGGGGGGTGTTGGGTTGGGGAACACTATAAGGGGTGTTGGGTTGGGGAACACTGTAAGGGGGTGTTGGGTTGGGAACACTGTAAGGGGGTGTTGGGTTGGGGAACACTATAAGGGGGTGTTGGGTTGGGAACACTGTAAGGGGGTGTTGGGTTGTTTAACACTGTAAGGGGGTGTTGGGTTGGGGAACACTATAAGGGGGTGTTGGGTTGTTTAACACTATAAGGGGGTGTTGGGTTGTTTAACACTGTAAGGGTGTTGGGTTGTTTAACACTATAAGGGGGTGTTGGGTATAAGGGGGTGTTGGGTTGGGGAACACTATAAGGGGGTGTTGGGTTGTTTAACACTTGTTGGGTTGGGGAACACTGTAAGGGGGTGTTGGGTTGGGGAACACTATAAGGGGGTGTTGGGTTGGGGAACACTGTAAGGGGGGTGTTGGGTTGGGGAACACTGTAAGGGGGGTGTTGGGTTGTTTAACACTATAAGGGGGGTGTTGGGTTGTTTAACACTGTAAGGGGGGTGTTGGGTTGTTTAACACTGTAAGGGGGGTGTTGGGTTGGGGAACACTATAAGGGGGGTGTTGGGTTGGGGAACACTGTAAGGGGGTGTTGGGTTGAGGAACACTGTAAGGGGGGTGTTGGGTTGGGGAACACTATAAGGGGGTGTTGGGTTGTTTAACACTGTAAGGGGGTGTTGGGTTGTTTAACACTGTAAGGGGGTGTTGGGTTGAGGAACACTGTAAGGGGGTGTTGGGTTGGGGAACACTATAAGGGGGTGTTGGGTTGTTTAAACACTGTAAGGGGGGTGTTGGGTTGTTTAACACTATAAGGGGGTGTTGGGTTGTTTAACACTATAAGGGGGTGTTTGGTTGGGGAACACTATAAGGGGGTGTTGGGTTGGGGAACTCTGGGGGTGTTGGGTTGTTTAACACTGTAAGGGGGGTGTTGGGTTGTTTAACACTGTAAGGGGGGTGTTGGGTTGGGGAACTCTATAAGGGGGGTCTTGGGTTGAGGAACACTGTAAGGGGGTGTTAAGGGGGTGTTGGGTTGTTTAACACTATAAGGGGGTGTTGGGTTGGGGAACACTATAAGGGGGTCTTGGGTTGAGGAACACTGTAAGGGGGGTGTTGGGTTGGGGAACACTGTAAGGGGGTGTTGGGTTGGGAACACTATAAGGGGGTGTTGGGTTGAGGAACACTGTAAGGGGGTGTTGGGTTGAGGAACACTGTAAGGGGGTGTTGGGTTGGGAAACACTATAAGGGGGTGTTGGGTTGTTTAACACTATAAGGGGTGTTGGGTTGGGGAACACTGTAAGGGGGTGTTGGGTTGGGGAACACTATAAGGGGGTGTTGTTGTTTAACACTAAAGGGGTGTTGGGGAACACTATAAGGGGGTTGGGTTGTTTAACACTGTTGGGTTGGGGAACACTGTAAGGGGGGTGTTGGGTTGAGGAACACTGTAAGGGGGGTGTTGGGTTGAGGAACACTGTAAAGGGGGTGTTGGGTTGGGAAACACTAAGGGGGTGTTGGGTTGTTCAACACTGTAAGGGGGTGTTGGGTTGGGAACACTGTAAGGGGGTGTTGGGTTGTTTAACACTATAAGGGGGGTGTTGGGTTGTTTAACACTATAAGGTGGGTGTTGGGTTGAGGAACACTGTAACGGGGGTGTTGGGTTGGGGAACACTATAAGGGGTGTTGTGTTGGGGAACACTGTAAGGGGGTGTTGGGTTGAGGAACACTGTAAGGGGGGTGTTGGGTTGAGGAACACTGTAAGGGGGTGTTGGGTTGGGAAACACTATAAGGGGGGTGTTGGGTTGTTTAACACTGTAGGGGGTGTTGGGTTGGGGAACACTGTAAGGGGGTGTTGGGTTGGGAAACAATGTAAGGGGGTGTTGGGTTGGGGAACTCTATAAGGGGGGTGTTGGGTTGTTTAACACTATAAGGGGGTGTTGGGTTGTTTAACACTATAAGGGGGTGTTGGGTTGTTTAACACTGTAAGGGGGTGTTGGGTTGAGGAACACTATAAGGGGGTGTTGGGTTGGGGAACTCTATAAGGGGGTGTTGGGTTGTTTAACACTATTTAACACTGTAAGGGGGTGTTGGGTTGTTTAACACTATAAGGGGGTGTTGGGTTGGGGAACACTATAAGGGGGGTGTTGGGTTGAGGAACACTGTAAGGGGGTGTTGGGTTGTTTAACACTGGGGGGTGTTGGGTTGTTTAACACTGTAAGGGGGGTGTTGGGTTGTTTAACACTATAAGGGGGTGTTGGGTTGGGGAACTCTATAACACTATAAGGGGGTGTTGGGTTGGGAACACTGTAAGGGGGTGTTGGGTTGAGGAACACTGTAAGGGGGTGTTGGGTTGGGAACACTATAAGGGGGTGTTGGGTTGGGGAACACTGTAAGGGGGGTGTTGGGTTGGGGAACACTATAAGGGGGGTGTTGGGTTGGGAAACACTATAAGGGGGGTGTTGGGTTGTTTAACACTAAGGGGGGTGTTGGGTTGGGGAACACTATAAGGGGGGTGGGGTGTTAAGGGGGTTGGGTTGAGGAACACTGTAAGGGGGGTGTTGGGTTGAGGAACACTAAGGGGGTGTTGGGTTGGGAACACTGTAAGGGGGTGTTGGGTTGGGGAACACTGTTGTGTTGGGTTGAGGAACACTGTAAGGGGGTGTTGGGTTGAGGAACACTGTAAGGGGGTGTTGGGTTGGGAAACACTAAGGGGGTGTTGGGTTGTTCAACACTGTAAGGGGGTGTTGGGTTGGGGAACACTGTAAGGGGGTGTTGGGTTGTTTAACACTATAAGGGGGTGTTGGGTTTGTTTAACACTATAAGGTGGGTGTTGGGTTGAGGAACACTGTAAGGGGGTGTTGGGTTGGGGAACACTATAAGGGGGGTGTTGTGTTGGGGAACACTGTAAGGGGGGTGTTGGGTTGAGGAACACTGTAAGGGGGTGTTGGGTTGAGGAACACTGTAAGGGGGTGTTGGGTTGGGAAACACTATAAGGGGGTGTTGGGTTGTTTAACACTATAAGGGGGTGTTGGGAACACTTAAGGGGGGTGTTGGGTTGTTTAACACTGTAAGGGGGTGTTGGGTTGGGGAACACTGTAAGGGGGTGTTGGGTTGTTTAAACACTGTAAGGGGGTGTTGGGTTGAGGAACACTGTAAGGGGGTGTTGGGTTGGGGAACACTATAAGGGGGTGTTGGGTTGTTTAACACTATAAGGGGGTGTTGGGTTGTTTAACACTATAAGGGGGTGTTGGGTTGTTTAACACTATAAGGGGGTGTTGGGTTGAGGAACACTGTAAGGGGGTGTTGGGTTGGGGAACACTATAAAGGGGGTGTAACACTAAGGGGGTGTTGGGTTGAGGAACACTGTAAGGGGGTGTTGGGTTGTTTAACACTGTAAGGGGGTGTTGGGTTGTTTAACACTATAAGGGGGTTGTTGGGGGTTTAACACTAAGGGGGTTTGGGTGTTGGACACTGTAAGGGGGTGTTGGGTTGGGGAACACTATAAGGGGGGTGTTGGGTTGAGGAACACTGTAAGGGGGGTGTTGGGTTGGGGAACACTGTAAGGGGGTGTTGGGTTGGGAAACACTATAAGGGGGTGTTGGGTTGTTTAACACTGTAAGGGGGTGTTGGGTTGGGAACACTGTAAAGGGGGTGTTGGGTTGGGAACACTATAAGGTTGGGTGTGGGAAAACACTATAAGGGGGTGTTGGGGGGTGTTGGGGGGGAACACTATAAGGGGGTGTTGGGTTGGGAACACTGTAAGGGGGTGTTGGGTTGAGGAACACTGTAAGGGGGTGTTGGGTTGAGGAACACTGTAAGGGGGTGTTGGGTTGGGAAACACTAAAGGGGGTGTTGGGTTGTTCAACACTGTAAGGGGGTGTTGGGTTGGGGAACACTGTAAGGGGGGTGTTGGGTTGAGGAACACTGTAAGGGGGGTGTTGGGTTGAGGAACACTGTAAGGGGGGTGTTGGGTTGGGAAACACTAAGGGGGGTGTTGGGTTGTTCAACACTGTAAGGGGGTGTTGGGTTGGGGAACACTGTAAGGGGGTGTTGGGTTGTTTAACACTATAAGGGGGGTGTTGGGTTGTTTAACACTATAAGGTGGGTGTTGGGTTGAGGAACACTGTAACGGGGTGTTGGGTTGGGGAACACTATAAGGGTGTTGTGTTGGGGAACACTGTAAGGGGGTGTTGGGTTGAGGAACACTGTAAGGGGGTGTTGGGTTGAGGAACACTGTAAGGGGGTGTTGGGTTGGGAAACACTATAAGGGGGTGTTGGGTTGTTTAACACTAAGGGGGTGTTGGGTTGTGGAACACTGTAAGGGGGGTGTTGGGTTGGGGAACACTGTAAGGGGGGTGTTGGGTTGGGGAACACTGTAAGGGGGTGTTGGGTTGAGGAACACTGTAAGGGGGGTGTTGGGTTGAGGAACACTGTAAGGGGGGTGTTGGGTTGGGAAACACTAAGGGGGGGTTGGGTTGTTCAACACTGTAAGGGGGTGTTGGGTTGGGGAACACTGTAAGGGGGGTGTTGGGTTGTTTAACACTATAAGGGGGGTGTTGGGTTGTTTAACACTATAAGGTGGGTGTTGGGTTGAGGAACACTGTAACGGGGGTGTTGGGTTGGGGAACACTATAAGGGGTGTTGTGTTGGGGAACACTGTAAGGGGGGTGTTGGGTTGAGGAACACTGTAAGGGGGGTGTTGGGTTGAGGAACACTGTAAGGGGGGTGTTGGGTTGGGAAACACTATAAGGGGGGTGTTGGGTTGTTTAACACTAAGGGGGTGTTGGGTTGTGGAACACTGTAAGGGGGGTGTTGGGTTGGGGAACACTATAAGGGGGTGTTGGGTTGGGAAACAATGTAAGGGGGTGTTGGGTTGGGGAACTCTATAAGGGGGGTGTTGGGTTGTTTAACACTATAAGGGGGGTGTTGGGTTGTTTAACACTGTAAGGGGGTGTTGGGTTGTTTAACACTGTAAGGGGTGTTGGGTTGAGGAACACTATAAGGGGTGTTGGGTTGGGGAACTCTATAAGGGGGTGTTGGGTTGTTTAACACTGTAAGGGGGGTGTTGGGTTGTTTAACACTATAAGGGGGGTGTTGGGTTGTTTAACACTATAAGGGGGGTGTTTGGTTGGGGAACACTATAAGGGGGGTGTTGGGTTGGGGAACTCTATAAGGGGGGTGTTGGGTTGTTTAACACTGTAAGGGGGGTGTTGGGTTGTTTAACACTATAAGGGGGGTGTTGGGTTGTTTAACACTATAAGGGGGGTGTTGGGTTGTTTAACACTATAAGGGGGTGTTGGGTTGGGAAACACTATAAGGGGGTGTTGGGTTGTTTAACACTATAAGGGGGGTGTTTGGTTGGGAAACACTATAAGGGGTTGGGGTTGATTTGAATGTGTCAGTATAAACCCATGTCTGACAGGAGCATGGTGCACGACCAGATGGAATACCACTGCAATACAACACCTCCCCACCTCTACTCCTTCCTCCTCCACTCCTCCATTATCTCGTCTTGTCAAATGTTTCTTCTGGAAGGAACTTGTCTTTCCCCTACAGTGTTGCCTGCATGTTGAAGTGACTGGAGGTTTCTCCGGAACCCAGTAATAGATTTGTTTCCTGCACATGTTCCCACTCCTCATCTCTATTGTGACGTGTATCGCTATGAATAAACACTCCGGATCCTCTTCAAACACAACTCTCCTCCTCATCATCCCACTCATTCCCCAGGAACTCCTCTCTCACTCCCTCTATTTCTCCCTCTATTCTTCTTCCTTTCTCTTACTGACTATTTCTCCCATCTTCTCAACCCTCTCTTCTTTCCTTCTCACAGGGCACTCAGATGATCTTCAATGCAGCTAAAGAGTTGGGCCAGCTCTCCAAGCTCAAGGTAACGACGAGACATTAGGATTAGTACATTTTTACACACCGTCACACAAAATGTTTTCCACTCAAATAATGTGTTTTATTCCATATGAATTGGACACATACAATTAGTGATTGCTCGTGTCAGTTTCTACATTATTGTAACTACGTTATTGTATTAATCAACTCTGTTTACTCTGTCGTCTGTTTTCGTGTCCTGAAGGAGCACATGGTGCGAGAGGAGGCCAAGGCTCTCACCCCTAAACAGTGTGCCGTCATTGAGATGGCATTGGATACCATAAAGGTACAGAATCCATAATGTGCATATATTGCAGTGCAGTATATATGGCATGTGTATATTTATATAGAAACCAGTTAGGTCAAAAGTGATGTGATGTCATACCCATGGTATACAAAGCAAATATCCCACGGGTGAAGTCTGTGTCCATTCACTCTGTGATGGGTCATGCCTATTATCCATATTGGCCATATATCATATCTCCTTGTGCGTTTTTTCTTCACTAAGCACTATAATTATTGAACCATTGGCCTTGTTTCCTGCAGCAATACTTCCACGCAGGCGGTGTGGGTCTGAAGAAGACCTTCCTGGAGAAGAGTCCTGACCTAAAGTCTCTGCACTATGCCCTGTCCTTATACACACAACACACTGATAAACTCATCAGGAAGTTTGTCCTCTCACAGAACGCTCAGAGTATGCCACTATCTTTATCTGTCTCATTGTGTCTGCTGACAGTATTTATGTTTGCTGTATGTCTGTGTATCTGCTGACTGTCTGTCTGTTTGCTGTATGTCTGTGTATCTGCTGACTGTCTGTTTGCTGTATGTCTGTGTATCTGCTGTCCGTCTGTCTGTTTGCTGTATGTCTGTGTATCTGCTGTTTGTCTGTCTGTTTGCTGTATGTCTGTGTATCTGCTGTCCGTCTGTCTGTTTGCTGTATGTCTGTGTATCTGCTGTTTGTCTGTCTGTTTGCTGTATGTCTGTGTATCTGCTCTCCGTCTGTCTGTTTGCTGTATGTCTGTGTATCTGCTGTTTGTCTGTCTGTTTGCTGTATGTCTGTGTATCTGCTGTTTGACTGTCTGTTTGCTGTGTGTCTGTGTATCTGCTGACTGTTTGTTTGCTGCCTGTCTGTATCTGCTGACTGTCTGTCTGTGTATCTGTTGACTGTTTGTCTGTTTGCTGACTCTCTGCTGTCTTTATGTATGTTTGCTGTCAGTCTAGCTGCTGACTGGCTGTCTGCTGGCTTTCTTCTTTTCTGTTAAACCCTGTAACTCTCCTTTTGAGATTTGTTAGAAGGTCACATGCTGCCACTGAACTCTGTCCTGTCCTCTCTCTCTCTAATAATGCTAGTCCACGGAGGGAAGGGGGTTAGATATACGCTTAACGAAGACACATTACCAGAGAAAGGTATGTACCTCTGAAAACAAAGTAATGTCTTTATCATGGCACAAATCTAGTTTTGTGTCTGCGTGTCTGTAAGTGTTTATGTGTGTTTGTTACATCTAACAAAACGTGCATGATAAATACAGATTGAACCATAATCCTTGTTCTGGACATTAACCTGCCTGTAACCATCTGTAACCCTGGGCGACCACAGAGGGCTTTGGCCAATGACTGTGTTCTCAGTGGTCCGATGTCATGCTTAACCCTTGACCTCTGGTAGGATCGGGAGTGGAGGAGCCAATTGGAGAAGTGGTCATGCATGTAGAGATCTTCACACACCCCAACACTGGTGAACACAAGATCACCGTAAGAGGTGAGAAGGAGATGGATAAAGAACAGGAGAGAGAGGTGGTAGGGAGTATAAGGAAGGATGGAGAGGGGGGGAGTATAAGGAAGGATGGAGAGGGGGAGTATAAGGAAGGATGGAGTGGGGGGAGTATAAGGAAGGATGGAGAGGGGGAGTATAAGGAAGGATGGAGAGGGGGGAGTATAAGGAAGGATGGAGAGGGGGAGTATAAGGAAGGATGGAGTGGGGGAGTATAAGGAAGGATGGAGAGGGGGAGTATAAGGAAGGATGGGGTGGGGGGGAGTATAAGGAAGGATGGAGAGGGGGAGTATAAGGAAGGATGGAGGGGGGAGTATAAGGAAGGATGGAGAGGGGGGAGTATAAGGAAGGATGGAGAGGGGGAGTATAAGGAAGGATGGAGTGGGGGAGTATAAGGAAGGATGGAGGGGGGAGTATAAGGAAGGATGGAGGGGGAGTATAAGGAAGGATGGAGAGGGGGAGTATAAGGAAGGATGGAGAGGGGGAGTATAAGGAAGGATGGAGAGGGGGAGTATAAGGAAGGATGGAGAGGGGGTATAAGGAAGGATGGAGAGGGGGAGTATAAGGAAGGATGGAGAGGGGGAGTATAAGGAAGGATGGAGATGGGGGGAGTATAAGGAAGGATGGAGAGGGGGGAGTATAAGGAAGGATGGAGAGGGGGAGTATAAGGAAGGATGGAGAGGGGGGTATAAGGAAGGATGGAGTGGGGGAGTATAAGGAAGGATGGAGGGGGAGTATAAGGAAGGATGGAGAGGGGGGAGTATAAGGAAGGATGGAGAGGGGGAGTATAAGGAAGGATGGAGATGGGGGGAGTATAAGGAAGGATGGAGAGGGGGGGGAGTATAAGGAAGGATGGAGAGGGGGGGGAGTATAAGGAAGGATGGAGAGGGGGTATAAGGAAGGATGGAGGGGGGGGTATAAGGAAGGATGGAGTGGGGGGAGTATAAGGAAGGATGGAGAGGGGGAGTATAAGGAAGGATGGAGGGGGGGGCATAAGGAAGGATGGAGAGGGGGAGTATAAGGAAGGATGGAGAGGGGGGAGTATAAGGAAGGATGGAGAGGGGGAGTATAAGGAAGGATGGAGATGGGGGGAGTATAAGGAAGGATGGAGAGGGGGGTATAAGGAAGGATGGAGAGGGGGGGAGTATAAGGAAGGATGGAGAGGGGGGAGTATAAGGAAGGATGGAGAGGGGGAGTATAAGGAAGGATGGAGAGGGGGAGTATAAGGAAGGATGGAGAGGGGGGAGTATAAGGAAGGATGGAGAGGGGGAGTATAAGGAAGGATGGAGAGGGGGGTAGTATAAGGAAGGATGGAGAGGGGGGAGTATAAGGAAGGATGGAGAGGGGGGGATATTATGTGTTCTAATAGCACTAGACCCATACCCTAACCCTATCTCTCTCTGTCTATTTCCTGTCTTTCACTGCCTCTATCTCTCTCTGTCTTTTTCCTGTCTTTCACTGCCTCTATCTCTCTCTGTCTTTTTCCTGTCTTACACTGCCTCTATCTATCTTTGTCTATTTTCTGTCTTACACTGCCTCTATCTCTCTGTGTCTATTTCCTGTCTTACACTGCCTCTATCTATCTTTGTCTATTTTCTGTCTTACACTGCCTCTATCTCTCTCTGTGTCTATTTCCTGTCTCATCCCAGTGGTAGCTGCTAATGACATCAGGTGGCAAACCCAGGGGATCTTCCGACCATTTGTAGAGGTTTATCTGATTGGTCCAAACCTCAGTGACAAGAAGAGAAAGTTTGCCACCAAGTCCAAGAACAACAGCTGGTCGCCCAAGTTTAACGAGACCTTCCAGTAGTGAGTACATCAGGCTTATCTCTGGTGTGTGTGTGTGTGGTGTGTGGTGTGTGGTGTGTGGTGTGTGGTGTGTGGTGTGTGTGTGTGTGTGTGTGTGTGTGTGTGTGTGTGTGTGTGTGTGTGTGTGTGTGTGTGTGTGTGTGTGTGTGTGTGTGTGTGTGTGTGTGTGTGTGTGTGTGTGTGTGTGTGTCAGTGGCAATATGGTGTCCTATCCAACTGTCCTCTGTCCCGTTTTCAGCACCCTGGGCAATGAGTTGGGTCCAGAGGGCTATGAGCTCCAGGTGTGTGTGAAGGACTACTGTTTCGCCAGAGAGGACCGTACGGTGGGCATGGCCCTGATGCAGTTGAAGGACATGGCCTCTAGGGGCAGTGTGACGTGCTGGCTTCCCCTGGGGAAGAGAGTCCACATGGATGAAACAGGCCTGACCGTGCTGAGGATCCTGTCACAGCGAAACAACGACGACGTCGCCAAAGAGTTCGTCAAGCTCAAGTCAGACCAGCGCTCTGCCGAGGAGGGACGGGGAAGCTGAGAGAGAATAGAGGGCTAGAAATACTGATGTACACACACACACACACACACACAGGTACTCATGCATTTACACACTCATCCTAACATCAGACGAGAACATGTCTGAACCAACACAACACATGCACATATGTCTGTCATACAAACACACTAATAGGCATATCACCTAACAGTGACCAATAGTTTCTTCGGCCAGAGATTTTGAACAGCTATTGATCAATCAGTTTATTAATTTCTGCTGTTCTGTCATTCTCTTTCACTCTGGCACATTTGTTTTTATATAAATTTATTGCTGAATTGTGAGTGAAAACAGATATAACCTGAGGAGTTACAGACAGACTTTGCACTTTGACCTCTCTGCATGTTAAGGAGAGCAGCACTCACCCAAGTTCTTACTCGTGTCTGTTTGTCTGCCTGTCTATCTGTCGATATATAATTCTATATCAGTCTCTCCCTGTTGTGTTGAGTCTTCCTGCAGTGTGATGTGCTCTGGGTTAAAGTTGCCCTCAGGCACAGATCTAGGATCAGCTCAAGTGTTTTGTCTGTAAGGGAGGAAGACATGTAAATCTGATTCTAGATCAGTGTCTGGCTGGGGTCATCTTCCCCCTATTTGGTGTGATGTATTTCCTGCATGTTGTACCCTATTCTCAGAACACTGTGATTCATTTGCTGTTACTACAGCAACAGATGTACAGAGTCCGACATAGTGTCCCATATGAGACCTTCTGGATGCACAGTGCATATCGTCTGGTACAGCAACGGTTAATAGAACATGACCTTTAACACAGGACAGCATTACATTGGAGCCAATGGCTCTACACAAGCAACTCAGTTCTACATGTTTTGTGTGTTTGTAAAAGTAGTCTTTCTGAGGTTGGGATCAGAGCTGTTGGCTGTCACTGGCCTCGTTTGGCCATATCGTACAGTAAATGACAGGCACAACAATACATCTTCCACCTAGCCTAGCCCTGTTTTATATTTCACTTTGGAGGAGTTCAATATAAGATGGTCATCGACATCTCACAAACCCCTGGGACAAGTGCACAAATACTGCAAAGGGCTACAGGACCAACAGACACCCCAAGGATCTACTGGTGAGTCCACCTGCCGGGATCTGTCAACGTTTAATAAAGGTTTTTCTCTACTATGGGCTATAAGATTACTATATAGTTGTATATCATACATACTCGCTACATGTTAATTGCACTGGCTTTTTTGACTGCCTTCATGAGCGTCTTATTCTGTGTTTTAAGGCAATACCTAATAGTCTGTTTGATACATCTGTCCATGTTTGTTTCAGTCGAAAGGTCTCAGCTCACTTTGAGTACGTATCGCTCTGTTGTACCTGAATTCTAGGCTCAGAGTGCATCTGTTTTGTGTGGTTTCAAGCAATATAACCCTGTAGTAACCACTAACCAATAAAGGAAATAACACCGTCGTTATAACTAAAACCATGTGGACCTGTCCAACAGCAATACCCAGATTTAAGGAGCAGCATTGGAAATCCCCCCTTTTCATTGTATCACTGAATGGGACCTGCCCTGTTGTAACGGACTCATCCCAAGTTTTTCCTAAGAATCCTGGGAATATTTTGGGATTACTGGACATTGGAGTGGGTGGCATTAGGATCTATATAAAGACCCCTCCTATTTGGTCAGACTTCCAGAAGATTACTGACGGTGGTGAATCGACCAAATCGCACCAGCTAGAGTTTTTCAAAGATTTGTGATGTCTAGTAGGAGTGTCTTTACACAAGCCATTATAGATAACCATGTTGTAGTGCAATCAACACAACCCCTTTACATACTAACCAACCACTCTCCATGTTACAGCCAATCAAACCTAGTGGCCCGAAACATCCCGTGTTACTCAAAGACCTGTCTCTCTGTTTCTGAACATCTCTCTGTTTACAGTGCCAAATTATGGTTATTAGCGCAAAAACGCTTTCATAGTGATGATAATGCTTCCTGTAAAACAGTCTAAACCAACTAGAGCAATATGGTCTGTGTTATGTTCGTCTGTGGAGGCAGAGCTAATACATTAGTCTTCTGTGTTTATGTCTTGCTTTTGACCTTCCGTTGAACTAAACTCTTCTGAATGTCATCTGAAATCACATGTTTCCTGGTTAGCTGTGTGTGTCAGTAGCGTGTCACTGATAGTGAGAATGTACCATTTAACTACAATAACATGTCTCCTACAGGAAGATGGCACATGTGCACATATATATATACATACACACACAGCATAAAATATAGACACACAGGCGTAAGCTCAAGCACAAAGGAGTACATGTGAGATGATGACACATGCATGCAGACACATTAACCCATCTCCAAGGAGAGCAAGTGATGCCCACCATGTGAATAAAAAACAATACCAGTGCATGAAAGGAATACGTTGTTAACGTGCCAGCTTACAGGATTTCAGTCCTCTGTTTTTTGTTTCCTTTTATTTAGATACCTATGTAATGATGATGAAATTTTATTTTTCAAAAAGGCTTGTGAATACATCAAATGTTTCAACAATACGAATGTATACGAAATTGGCATCAGATTATTTTCTACTGAGGATGTTTATATTTTTTTCTTATCATTATTGATTGTTCTTTAGGATGAACGGGGGGTTGGAATGCAGCCTGGTTGTGAACAGCTTCCTATTAAAAGGACATTTCAGTCACAAACTGCCTCTGTATTGTTTATTCTCTTACTAGAGCATGAGACTCCGTGATCACGTGTATAAAAACAGTCCTTACTATTGACGATTCAGTCTGCATGTGGTGCTTCCTCTCACATGCACACACACACATCGTTTACAGCTCTTGGCCAATGACTATATACTGCCACTGGAATGAGAGATGCCAGTAGCAGCCCAATTTGGGATTCACATTTTTTCCCTTATTACAATTAGGGTACAATTGGGTAACAGAATTGCTTACAAAAAACACAAAATGATTTTGTGGAAAATTTATCTAGTTATTGCAGATCAAAATAATTAAATATATACAAATAAGAGAAGTTATAATTAGGAAAAAGGGCCACTGTTAAGTCAAAATGGGGGTTAGGTCAGGGGTGGGCAAACTATGGCCGAATCCGTCCCTCGAGGCAATTCCATCAGGCCCACGGAAGGTATTAAAACAGTTTTGAGAGGTTACGTACAAAATAACTTGGCAGTCCAATTGTAATGCATCTGAATCTCAATCTAATTAAAGTTATTTAGATATAACACACCTCCAGTATATGTTATGTGTATACATATTAATTATTGCCCTTTTCTGGCCCACAAATCTTTTAGAATGAACAAATTACATAACAAATGTGGCCCTTCATATAATTTCTACGTGCTGTGGCCCCTGAGCTGAAATATCTGCCCTCCCCTGGGTTAGGGTATCCACCGTTCCTGAACGCTTTAAATGGATAAAGTATCTTGTTTTCATGTATAAATCAAATTGTGGCAGCTAAGGAGAAAAAGTATGTTGGCCCTAAATGTTATTAAAATGAACAAGAAATTAAGAAACTACTGAGGCACCACCAACACGCAGGTGAGGCCACAGTCCTTTTAGTGAATAAATTGTCTTCACTGGCTATGTCAAAAAAAACATTATTCCTACTAAGGAGATAAAACCTGAAAAAGCAGTATTATGAACTATTCAAAAGATTTTGTTTTTAAATTTTTGACATTTCATTCAATTTTTTTTTACATCGGTTAAATGTAGCCATGTATGTACGATTAGTTAGACATCTTTTAAAAATGTTGCTATTTAAAGATGCAATTAGCTACTGATCTTGGGGTTTCTACATGTTGCCATGTATGGTTCATAGCACAAACCTAGCCACTCTGCTTAACCTGTACATTTAAAAATTGTAAACCAATGGAAAAGGAAAAGTCTTAATTCCACGGAGCTTGATCTTTTAGTCCAGGCCTATAGACTAAACTGTGTCCGCACTACAGCTGCTAAAGGTAACCTGATGATGGGTAAGTTAAACTAGCTGAAGGGAAATGGGGAAAAAAACAAGACACCAGGATTATTGTTTTACAGTAAAAAATGAAACCAAAAACAAGTTTTTATTAAAGAAGCATAAAAAATAAAACTCTTCATACATTTCTCATAATCGTCAAGTCAGTTCAAATGATACGCATATACAATTGTTCTGGCTCACGGTTAAAAGGTCCATAAACTTTCAAATAAAATATATTTCAATTTTAAAATTTCTTCAATAATTTTTTCTTATTTTGTTATAAATTGCCTATATGTTGTACAGAGGAAATAAAGAAAAAAATATTTTGAAGTAATAAAAAGGGTCACATTATTGTCTGGGATATTTAGGTAAGCAAATAAATTGTAAAAATAAAATGTGTAAAAAGTTTTTTTTTTCTCTTAAAAATTATTTGCTAATGCCTGATGGCTTAAAGACATGCAGATGATTAACTTACAAATAATGATACATGTTTTTAAAAACTACACTTAACTTCATTACTTAAGTCGGGTAACTTTTTTGAAAACGAGATCCCATTGATTGTATTCAGGGTATATACATACAAATCAGGCCTGAAACCTTGTTTGCTGACATAACATTTTGGTTCCGCGTACAAAAAATTAAAGCAAAATAAGATGGCAGATTTCCAGAGGGAACAACTTTCCAAGGTGGACATGGCTCTCCTTGGGTCTGTCCAATCACAAAAATGTCCCAAGAGCCTCTATAAACCCTGTTTTCAAACCTTAAGGAGGGGACGTGGGGTAGGGGTTAAGGTCAGCAAACAAATTCAGCAGTCAATATGAGAATATTCTGTACCGTTTAACTGTTAATGCTACTGTACATAACCATAACATACAGGTCGATAATCAGGGAGGTTCCTAGTGCAACGACCGGATAGGAATCTACACCAGAAACACCTGGACAATTACACTGACATTTTAGTGACTGAGGAGTCATGGGAAGTTCTGAATAGAGGCCATGTGGACTGGCCATATTTGACACTAAATCACAACAGTCATAGTTCATCTGTTCAAGTTGTGGACAAATCAGGCTCTGCACCCAATCGGAGTCTGTAGTAGAACCAGAGGGTGACAAGCTGCCCGTTTACACAGAGCCCCCCCCCCTCCATTTAGGGGTGAGAGGGGCAGAATTGGGGTTGCCAGTACTAGTTAACTGTGCTGCTGTACGTGGCTCGTCCTCTTTCCTAATTACAATATGTGTGTGTCAGTAGCATGTTGCACCAAAGCACCATTAGTCTTCAGTGAAATGTGATTCAGTCAGCTACTGCCTCCACATCAGTGGACATGAAGGTGGGCCCATTCAGCTGGGCCCATTGCTGTGTGGCAAAAATTAAGGGGCATTTATTAGATTACAGATTATTCAGTGAGGCTACTGCTCATTCACTGGACACGCTATATTATATTCAGGCATCTTAAAGACACTCAGAAATAGTTATGTAGCCCAGTTTGACCATTGAGCGAAGAATTTGTACTTCAGCTCTTCAGCAATACAACACGTTTGTCAACTCTCTTTACATGTATCCTTCACTCCTCCCTGGATAGTCACTGATCTTAAGACCAGCCCAACGAAAAGTGTGTCAAATTAAGTAAAAGAGAATTCTGTTTATCTAACAGGGACAGGCAATTGAAGACAAAAGCCATTGCTATGACTGAGGACTGGGTCCTACGTGGGTTCACCAGTGTTGTGCAGATGTAGACGGAGGAAAAAAAACACCAAACATTCTAGAGCTGTTGGGATTTGAACACAGAGTGTCTGGAAGCCCTGGATGAACGAGCTAATAGCTGCCATATTGGACAAGTTGTTTATTCTCGCTGTTGTCACAGGTGAGAAGGTTACACATGAAAATGTAGTAAGTGTGCAGTCGTAGGAAGCCCTTTTTTATATATATTTTTTTGATTTGTTTGGTTTTCATGGCTTGTCTCATTTTATGAGTAGATCCGCATATACGTTGAAAGGGCTACAAACAACAACCGTCCAACATTAAATTCCGAAGAGAGTAGAGGGGCAAGTGAACACACGTACAGACAGAATTCATCGCGCAGGATGACTCCGCTACTGGGACCAGGTGAAGCAGATGGGCGATGAAGTAAGGAGCAAAAAGACCAAAAATCCCGCAACAGAGGGGCCCCAAGGAGATAAGAGGGGGTAATAACATTACAATGTGTCGCTCAAGGTTTGCAGTGCACAAATACAGCTCACGCCGATTCCCCCCAACACTCAACTAAAACCCCTATAGGATGAGACATTCCTCTGTGTGACATTACCAAGAACCATTTGATCCTGTTTAACTATAATGAGGTTCAAAGACAATGAGGGAGGAATCAGGGACAATCTGGTATACGTTACAGTAAAAAAACAAAGAATTAAAAAATAAATTAGCTCTCCAAAGCAAACTGTAACAGCAACAGGATCTGAATGGACTCAGTTGTAATGTCAATGTGTCTGCATCTGAGCACTATAGAGGAGAGAGAGGAGGAATCTGGCCCAAACCAGACAGAACTTTTGTTTCAATGACACATTCAGGTGTCAGCTGAGACATGGAATTAGACAGTAAATTGGAGTACAAGGCTCGGCTCCTAACCAGTCAAAAAGAGACAACGCCCAACTTTGGACAGGAACTATGGAAGGAACGTTTTGGGGGTGAAGCAAAATGGGAGACAGCAAAAAAACAGACCAACGGGGACTGAGCAACTGACCTCAAATCCGTCTTGATATTCCTTAAATAACTAAACACTATTCTAATATTCCTATACCATAGTTAAAACCACGACATTGGATATCCATTTTTGAACTGTATAAATATCTTAAGTGTTTCAGTTTCCATTCGTAAAAACTAAGAGAGGTCCCTCAGGCTTGTTTTGGTCTGGTAGGTGTCCATTTCTGTGCCTGTTTCAAAGTCAGTTCCAGGCTCAGTACCATAATATCGAAGCCTTTCGTTAACATCACAACAATACAGTGAAAGACAGAGGAAAACCAGAAAAAACAGAGTTGCTGTGGATCCAACTTTTTCAGGAGCTTCCTAAAGCTTATACACATAAGCAGATCAAGTTCAACAGTGCGAGCAACTAGCCGAAATGCACAAGTAGGCTATGTCAATTTGTACACCATCTGGTCCAATTTTCATTCATTTTAGATCATTTCAAACAGTCTAGGGTTTCACCAGGACTTGGTTCTTTTAAGCCTATTGAAAATACTTTGATCAATACATGATCTGTATTCTCTTCCCTAGAGATAGGCTATAGCATATATTGTGCGTAGAGAAAACACATGTCCAGAACATGATCCCTACGCACCAAGCCTTGGAGAACTCGGAATATTGAAATCTGAAAATCGTGACAAAGTCAGATCATAACCCATAGCCAAAGAAAAGACTGGAAGGGAACTCAGAAAACCAGAATACCTAATAACCTGTCGAATAACATGGAAAACAAAACGGGAGTAGAAAAGTGCAGGCCTTAGACAGCTCCATCTAAAAATATCTGTTATTAAGTACAAAAGTGTCAAAAGAAAAGGCTTGTGAAAGAAGCAGGCAGAAATATTTGAAGAAGCAAAAAATTAAAAGTAGAGAGACAGCCTGGCATCTTAGAGGCTGAACTAGGTCAGAACCAAGGCCTGAACAAAGATAAGACACTGGCTTCCTTCCCCACTCAAGTCAACTGTGAAACCTCTTGATCAAACCTTACTGCTTAGGCATTAGTCAGTAGAATAATATCAAAATCAGTCTTGAAATAATAGCCATTATTATTATTATTAAGATTCTGTCGTAGTAACATTTAATCAACATCTGTATAGTGTTATATTTCTAATATTGTAATCACCACGGTCCACCCTGTATGGAGAAGGAAGATGCTCTGACAGTGAAGCGTTGTATTAGGATGATGCCCCCAGGCCTCGGGCTCTCCCTGTCCCTCTGGTCTTTGGCCGGTGGGGGTGGGGAAGGGGTCATTAGGAAAAGATGCGGATGCATTGTGTGGCAGTGGTGTGGCAGACTGGACACTCAGGCTCGGCGGACTGGCAGATCTGCCCGGCACAGTCCATGCAGAACAGATTGTGGCCACAGGGCACCAAAGCAGCCGTCACCTCGCTCTCAAAACACACAAAGCAGTCTCTGCCCACGCCCCCTGGCCCAACGCCCACCAGACCACTAGAGCCTGCAGCAGCCTTCAGCCGGCCCAACATCCCAGAGCCCAGCATGCCGGAACTCAGGCCCACACCGCTGCCCCCGCCCTCTGAGTCGGTGGGCGAGCCTCCGGGCAGGGACGAGGCCGAGCAGGAGGAGTAGCCGGTGGAGGAGCCCCCGGAGCTGGAACTAGACGCTCCAGAGAAGGAGCCTGCACCAGCACCGCCCGACTGTAGCCAGGAGAGGGCGCTCAGGGGATCGCTCTGGGCACGACGGGCCAGTGGATGATCCAGGGGTCCCACTACGCCGTCTGAGGGCAGCGTGGGGGACATGCGGGGGGTGATGACGCCTCCGCTCAGACCGCTGCTGTTCCGGCGGAGAGGCTGCTGAGAGGTGCCCGGGGGTTTCCCTCCTCCGTTGATGAAGGGCGCCCAGATGTTAGCGGCGCTGAAGCCCAGCTCCTCAGAGGGGAGGCCTGGGGTGGAGTCGCTGCCAAACGTGAACCCCCCACCTCCGGCACTGCTGGAACCCGTGCTGAAGGGGCTGGTGGGGCTGCCTCCCTCAGTGGGCCTCCTCGGGGTGCAGTAGCTCTCAGACCCCAGTCCTCCGTTGTGTTGGTGATAGGAGGCAGAGGAGAGCTTTCTCCCGGACGAGTGGTGCATGGTCATGGGGAGAGGAGGAGGAGGTGGTGGAGGAGGGGGCGGAGGAGCAGGGTGTTGGTTGTTGGCCCGAGACCAGAGGGCGGCGCCCAAACCCCCAGCCAGCGAGCCGAGGCCTTCCAGGCTAACGTCAGTCCCGTTGGTGTGGAAGTCATTGTCCCCCTGAAGGTCCACGAAGGCCCCGGTACGCAGGGTGATGTGTGTCTCGATCTCCTCCCGGGCTCGGTCCACATTCTCGGGCATGCCTGTCACCTCAAACACAGGGTCCTTCTCCCGGCTGGGTGTCACAATGTAGGTGTGAGTTTGCTGTTGGATACGCTTGATGGTGGCCCCCTTGGGCCCCACCACGAGCCCCACAACACGGTACGGCACCCGGACCTGGAGAGGTAATACATTACATAGACAGTTTAACAGACAACCGGACTGGACCAGGAACAGATGAGGGAGTAGAGACCACTCATCTATGAACAGACGTGAAAAACCACGCCATTAATTGGCAGATCGACGGTGCTGGACTTGGGCTGGCACGTCGTACCTACACTTCCAATATGTGCGGGGAAGCACATTGGGTCTAGTTTAATGACCTTTCTAAAAGAAACGCATTGACTAATGGGTGCTCTATCAAATATATTGGATCAAAGCCGACTGCTGACCCCATCAGACAATTTAAATCTCTATGAATCCAACCAAACAAGCACCAGTACACTTAGAGAATAATGTTCCATATTCCAAGATGAAAGAAGTTCTCTTCCCAGTCCCCAATTCTTCCCAAAACTAAATAAACAACAAAGCCAGAGGACCCTCCCCCGTGACTCAGTCTACTAAAGCATCCTGGGAGAAGTCCACAATACAGACGCCTCGAGAAAGTGTCAATATACTGGTGCACTAGGAGAGACAGTTCAGGCTCCTAGCCTATGAAGCAATAATCGAAAGCAACACAGAGACAACTCAGAATGTAGAATGGATAGTTATGACGCTAGTTAATTATTTAGGTGGCCTATGTGGGGGTGCAGATGAGGGCTGTGACAAAGCAGTCTAATATACAGACAGCGACTGCACCTTTTTCAACCCACGTCAAGCACGGCAGAGTGGTAAAGAACTGGCATTTAAATTTAAGGCAGACATTGAGCATCATGACCTATATCTGAAAAGAGGAACTTTAAGCTGATAGGTTACATAAAGATAAATGGGGTCAAACCTGTATGGTGGTCTGTCCAGGTAAGTGTGGGGGTCCGGGTAGTGCCCCCGCAGCCCCTGGTCCTCCGGCCCCGGCAGCTCCAGCCTTGCATCGGGACGCCCGGATCATGGAGAAGTGCTCAGCAGCCGAGACAATCTCCCGCTTGGCCATCTCTACGTCCTCCCGGCGCCCTGTAACAATGAACACAGGCTCCTCACCCCTGACAGGGGTCTTTATGTAGGTATTGGTCTTCGCACGCAGAGCCTTGATCTTACAGCCTGGGACAAAGTAGGACGAGAGAATAAGTTGTAAAAGAGTGGCAATAAATAAAAAAGGGTGCACACAACTTGGGAGTAGTAAATATGTAAAGCATTTGTTCTGCATACTGCACTGTTTTAAATTTTTTTTAAGATATTCAATTATGAGTTGGACATGAACATCTGGTAAAATTAATAAAGAAAATCGGCCCAAAATACATTCACTGTTTGTCAGACATTCTGGTGAAATTACACTTCCACGATACGGTATCATATCCACCCCGTAGCGTTTCTTATTATAACACAATATTGTTACACTGTTCCTTTAAGTACGAACAGTTCACGCTCAACCACCAATGGGGTTCGGAGTGTGTGATGTCATTTTGGGAGGCAGAGAAAGCATGGCATTTTCAAACAAAGAGAACAATGCAATAAACGTCGCCACAAGTGAGCCAGGCGCGCAAAGCACATACACTTTGTGTATGTAAACGAATGGATAATATTAAGCCAAAACTGTGCTGATATCAAATACGGGCGGATTTGAAACCGGTTAAGAGCGGTCGACATGGCTGGATGCGGAGCGGAAAAAACACCGCCCAGTCCCGTGCTCTGTGAGTCGGCCCTCCCAACCTCGCATTGGGGCTAAGCAAAATCACATATAATTGCTGAACAACCATTCGGAGCAACGTGAAGGTTAATGTACACGCAATACATCGTATTTTAATTAGCGACTTGATTCGTACATGTAACTAAATGCAATGTATTCGACATGTTTCTTTTGTTTGGTGCAGGCAACTAGACATGTCCAGACTCAGGAAAATCTGCCGCTTTGTCTGACCCTATCCCACCCCTCCCCCGCTCTCCTACTCCAGTGCCATGCACACAAAACCAACAACAGCCACAACAGAGGGCTCTGAACACTAGTTTAGTGACAAGTAAATTACAAAGTAATTCTCAACGTTAACCGCACTGTATAGCTACATAAACAACATGTATGCACATCGATGCCAACTCAATAACATCACCAGACAGCGCTGATAAACTTCTCATCACCAAACAAAGGAAGGCAGTCTGGCTAGTGGTCCTAAGCATTAATGAGGGGTGGTTGGAAATGGCTAGACTCTAAATACACAATGTTATAAGCTAGAATGGTTTATGGAGTGGTTAGCCACACAGCCATAAACAGGTAAACAAAAATACAGAATAAGTACCTTGTCTTCCCACTATTTCGGCAACGTGCTCGGAGCTGGGCACAGGTACACATTCAGTCATGTTGACACTCCTCTTTCGATTACAGAGAACGGAGCTTTGTTCTCCGAGCATTGAGTGGGAATGGGGTCCAGCCATGTGGTACCCGCCCGATCCATAGTACTCTGGAGATGGGGAACAGGACGTCGGTGAGTCCCTGGAACCGCCTTGGTGGTCCAGCATCTGCAGGTCGACATAGCCGCCGTTACAGTTTTCGGAGCCCGGTCCCTGGTTCCCGTCGAGCGGGTCACCGATTCCGCCACAGTCCACTTTATCCAGAGCCATAAGTGACAGCTGATCCAGTGCGAAGCGGAGCGCATGGTGGTCCTCGTCCCGGGACTCCTGGTCCGTTTCTCGGGGCAGGCTGATACCGTTGTGCTGGCTGCTCACTACCATGTCGTGGTCCATAATCTCGGGGTGAAATAAAGGGCTAGGCATAGTCCCCTGGGATGAACATCAGATCTTGGGTCGCCTGTGTGGGTGCAACGGGCTATGTTCTAACAGAGACACACAAAGTAATAGGGATTTCAGCGTTAAGTGTTGAGTGTGTATTAAGTGTTAAAAATACACAGTAAATACACGTGATAAAACATTTGAGGTAATATTTCTGGTTTCAATAGGTTACACGGTCTGCTGCTTAACTTGGGCGCCGTCCCCTTCAGCCTTTCTCCTATCCTGCTTTGTCTGTGTTATGTTGATGCTTTTCTCACTGTCTGGCACAAGTCATCTGTATGAATGGTTAGTCGTTTTGTTTAAACGCACATTACACAGATTGTAATTAGCCAAACTGCATACTCCTTAATTCTGACCAACAACATAGCATTTTCTTTTGTCTATTCAATCAGCCTAATCCTCAAAAAGGGAACATCATATTTGGGAAAGCGGTAATCTGTTGTTAGCTATGCTAGCTAGCACACTAGCTCCACAGTTGAGTGTCACGTTGTCGTCCCCTTTGTTTGGGAGCACCCCCAGCTAGCTTGTTGGATAGCCGGACAATACTGTGTCCAAGCCTAACACTTTTTTTATATTGGACAAAGGATAATAATAAAGTCACTTTACCTTATGGCAACCTTTCGATTGTATGGAGTTCCTCTCTTTTGATTCTTGAAGGAATTGTGAGTCAGTGCGCTAAGACTAGCTAGAGGCAAGCTAGCTCGCTAAATTGGGGGCGTTGGAGAAAATGTTTAAAAACGAACAAGAAGGGACAGGGTGTTGATAAGATTCTATTCCAGACGAATGCCGAGGTCGCTCAACAGCCCGTCAATCTGTGTATCGGTTGATACTCTTTGCTTACATTCCCATGCAGATACCTCCCAAACTGTGTGTCTAGGTCTAACCTATTTCTCCTGGCTGTTCCCTGGTCCGCCGTCTTTGTCTCGCCTGGCGCACGCCGCTCTGCCAGTCGTTCGCACACAGAACTGACGTGACGTCAGCCGCGACACAACAATGGGTTCAAAGGCCACGAAGCGCTCCTCACTGCTGAAGGGAGCTGTCCTTAGTCACAATCAATGTGTTTCTGAGATTTCTTGGAATTATCCGTATAATAAATTGAGAAACCTAATGACTAATTTATTGGTTCTTTTTTTTTAATCGGTGGGAAATTGACAGTCATGGATTCTATCTATAGTGGTGTATTGGGTCGGATGGGTTAGAATAATGGGGACATTCCATACTGAATTATAAAAACTTAGTACTAACATTTTTTTCAAAGACAGCAGTCCAAAATAACTGTCTCAATGTCAGAGACATCAAATGTCCCGGATAGTGTTGTAGCCAGTCTGCCAGTCAACCTCTTGACGTTGACTAAATGGGACAATAACTGAATAATAGATGCCAGACATGTAGTCTGGAATAAGAAATGTATAATCCATTATTGATTGCTATGCAAAAATCTGACTTCTGTTTCTGATGATGCTCACAGTGACCTAGAGACTCACTAGGTGGCCCACAAAAGCTACATGTCTAGTGATGATCCATATCGACTGGCGCACACTAAGCAACTAAAAATGACAACCCAATAATTGAAAGTTTGATTTATTTGTTATTGAAAAAAAAATAAGATTTGTTTGATGTCACATTTCTAAGAGACAATAGTAGAGGTCATGGTTCAGAAACAAATGTATTCAATATGTGGAAATTGACCCAGATTTTGTTGCTTTGGAAAATAACGTTTACAATAACGACAGGGTTAATGTAGACTGTCAGCTTTAAGTTAAGGATATTTTCATCCAAATGAAGAATTTATAAATAAAATAAAAATATGTAAAATATTTTGTACATAGACTCTCAATTTATGTGTTACAAAAGTATTTGGACAAATTGGCCTCTGAGCTGTTTCTTTGAAGGCAGATGTGTTTGTTAGTATCATTAGTGAAGGGACAAGAGAGCTATTAAAGTCTAATCTTGATTCTAAGCATTTGGAATCAATCGCTGGTGTCTGAAATCACAAAAAGTGTCAATGCAAATCAAGCTTGCAGTTATAATGCAGATTAATCCAAACAAATCAACTGAAGACCAGCAAAACATTAGGTTTGCCAAAATTCACTTTTTGGCACATTGAGGAAAATAAGCACTAATTAGCTCAGCAATGACCAATGATCTGCTAGATCAAAGAAGCCCTCTACAGTGAATGACCAAAGCATGCTCAACATAACGAAGAAAAAAAAAACTGTCAGTCAGATGAGAAACCTTTTCCAGGAGCTCCTAAAAAATACTGCTACTAGAACTAGCAAATTTATTTTTAGATGATGTAAGCATTTATAAGTGTAGAAAAACGTATTTTCCATTAAAATACAACCAAATGTGTCAAAACCCATTGTTTGGCACTTTATGTTGAAGCAGTGATCCCAAATAACAATTTTCAGGGCCCAATGTAATATTCTTGACTGACCAAATCAATCACTCAACCAGAATCCAACTGAGCATGTATTTCTGTTGCTGAAGATAAGACAAAAGGCAAAGATTTACTGTAACTGAATATGGCTGCAGTACATGCCTGTGGTAATGTCTAGAGTTTGGACACTTCAGTTGGTAATAAGTAGTGAATATGATGACATATGTTAGTTTGTCCAATAACCTTTGTACTCTTAAAACATGTAAAAAAGGACCATAATTCAACGATCTACACAGAACATTTTTTACGCATATATACCCTCAAATTAAAGCAGTCTGCACATCAACACAGTTGTCATTGTTTCCTTTGAAATCCAATGGAGTACAGAACCAACACAACACAACCTATATCACTAAATACCTATGGTCTGCATTGTATAAAGCTTGAAAAATGACATGTAATGGGAGTCTTTACATTTTCAGATGACAGGAAATAATCTTACCATTACTTTCTAGCTTAGGGAAACGTTTCAAACAATTTAAAACCGTACATAATAATTAAAACAAACAACATTAAATAACTATCGCATAGTTGCAAACTTGCCATAAAGCAAAGTAAAAAAAATACAAAAACATTCAATTGAGAAAATCCCAAATAGGCAATTATTTCAAAGTAGTAGAGCAATCCGTCACCTCTCACACCTACTGACAGTGTAACATGGAACATGAAAGCAAAGATGAGCCTAGATAACATTTGCACCATTTTGAACTCATAACATAGGAAAGTTTGAGTCATGACAGCCTGTTCAACCTCAGTGTAAAGAGCACCAGTTTTCATAACTGTTCAAAGAATATACTGCTGTTTGAAAAAACAAAACCCAAGTATTACATAGGGATAACAAGAGACATGAGTTGTGTACATACACACACACATATTAAAAATATGTATATGCAAGCAATAAGGCACAAGAAGGTATGGTATACAGCAAATATACCATCGCTACCAGTTCTTCTAAGCAATGGTATACTAGCAATTTATCACAAACTCCCAAGATGCCTTATCACTCTTATAAACCGGTTACCAACACAATTAGAGCAATAAAATGTGAGTTCATACATATGGTATTTGTTCCCATGTATCACTGATATTGGCCATTCATCATTTAAACTCCCTGGTTTATAAATATGTATATATACATGCATATAAGATCATATGACGCACCCTTAACTCTGCCTCTCAATTCTGACGGATTGATCTTTTCATTTGAGTCTCCAACAGCACGCTGTCCCTTGCCCAATTAGCACCAACCTCTAGCCACCCACTCATTTTCCCTGTTGGCCAAAGAATACTGGGTGGTTCCAGGGTAACAGAAGATATAACAAAAAACATTTGAAAAGAATGGGTGATAATGGCACACACATACCATGACCACAAGTATAACAAACAAGCATACAGTAACTGTCTCAACCATGAACTTGTTTCCCACGAGGGCTCGACTACGTTGCCTGAGGCACCTTACACACCCGTCCACATTTCAAACCATTAGTGAGAGTAAACATCTGTGAATCAAAATCTCTAAACCTCAAAAGTATTTTGTAAAGGCTTAAAGAAATATATAAAACATGACATTTAAATTGGTAGAAAATCAATTTGAATCAGATTATTTTTTGGCCAATTTCCCGACAGAGTCGGGTCCTTCATGTTGACAGACGCTAGTGAAGTCCTGGTGAGCGTCCTCTGGTGAGCGTCTTGGTGAGCGTATTGATGTGTGGGTTGAATACTGTGTTACAGGCAGCTCTACGTAGCATTCAGCAACCTTGTGGAAGAAACAAAAATTAATGTCAGCGTGATTTCATCAGTAGCATGTAACAACTGGTATTGTTATAGAACTAGGTTACATTTTTAATTCTGAACTTTACCCATGTTCTCTTACAGTATTAAAGAAAAGTATTAAAGAAAACACACACAATAGAAACTAGTACTAATTAGCATCTTAAAAAACATTCAACCAACTCAGCTACAGTTTGAATTTCAAATGAACAATACAGCTAGTCACAAAAAATACAGGACCTAACACAGTAGCCAGAGAGGAAGGAAAAAATGGTAATTTTAAAAAGGTTTAATGGCTTTGATTAGAGAATAACACATTTGAAGTTCCTCCGCTATGCTAACCTAAATGTTTTGGCTTTATACAGGGAAAACTAAATGTGACCCTGGTATCATTTGCAGTTGTGCCCTGTATTACAATAGTAAAAAAAACACGAGTTAAATGGTAAGTTGGTTCAAATGATATTATCAAATGATAATATTCCAAAACATGCATGCTTTTTGCAACAAGTCCCTAGATGATGCGACAAATAAGGCAAAGACAGAAAATGTGAAAAATAATAACAAAAAAGACCAAATGTCACATTGTGGTTGTTTATCTAGAGGACAGTCCTGGTTGCTTAGTTACAATTTTGACTTAAATTGTCTTGACAATCTGACAATCTAAGCAAACTGGAAAGACTTGACTGAATGTTCAACAACTAACTCCAAAGAGGATGAAGTATTTAAATAATGATGGGCCAATATCAAAATAATTATGTGCAAACATCTACAAAGGCATGTGTGCCACACAGGATCGTGGCTGTCTTTTGCGGGATAAAACTGAGCAATACAAGTCCACGCCGCATAAAAACGACATTTTCTTCACACTTATAAACCTCTGGATGGGCTGTATCACATATGTGGCGCATGCTACCTTGAAAGGTGGCGTCTCAATCTATCAATACCTGCAGGTTTACAAAGCAAAATAGCCTAGTGACTTAGTCTTGTTGGATATCTCTGGGCAAATTTAGGGTAATGTAAACACGATAATAGTAACCACACCTAAAACATTCACAACTGTATTAATAATTACTGCCAACAGAGTTTCTAACATGTATTGACTCAGAGGGTTGAAACACACTAGTGTTTAATTTGTATAAACGCTTAGACAATTCTTACTTCTCTTTCGGGTAATGTTTCTGTAATGTCAGGAGAAATGACTTGGATGTGGACACAGTATAGATCTACATCACAATGCTAACAGCATTAATATCTGTACCTCAGCTATACATCCATCTGCTCCTCTTGCTCGGCTCGGTCCTCCTTCAGAGTGTCTGCCTCATTAGTGGAGTCCTCTATGTGAGCCAACATGTCCGCCATCAGAGCTTCCTCCAGCCTCCTCCTGACACTGTGGACCAGGTCCTCTTGCTTCCTGCACACAGGTGGAGAGAGGGGAAATGGTTGAGGAAACAACAGACGGAAGTCCTTTTGTCCAGGTTAACTACAACAAGCCCCACATCTGCTAGGTGGTGCTGTGCGTTTACGTGAGCTCTACCTGATATCTTCATCGGTCACCATAAAGGCTTTGCAGAGCGGTTGGGCGGTGTTCAGCCAGACCCCTGGGTTCTTCTCCACAGCAGCAGTCAGCTGACCAGTGACTGGAGTGGGGCTGGTGTGCAGGGCGCTGGCAATGGCAGAGAGGAGGGTCTTGTCTGAACACACAGGTCCAACACCTGAGAGCAGATACAAAGGGATAATAAACAAAATGAAAAAAATCATTACACACTGGTTTGAAGTGTATAATGACATTTGAGTTTGTGATCTAATCACTGAACTCACCCTGTAAGCCCTTAGGAAGGTCCATTGTCTTAACTAGCTCCTCTGCAATGTCAAATGCACTGAGGCCGCTCAGTTTCCTCTCCCAAAACAGCTGAGGACCAACACACAATGTGTAAACAACAGTAGGCCATAAGTCAATAACATAATGGCTTGTGTCAGAATTCATAGAAATTCACACTAATTGCCTAAATGTATAAAACAGATTTCAGATTTGAGTAACTTCAGAACAGGAAGGCAATTTAAGCAGATCATAGACTACAATGTTGAGGTAGGCTAAAGTAGATGGCTTGATCTGCCAACCATGTGTCAAAAATGAAAGCAATAATATTGATGCATTGTTACCTTAAAGCGCTTTAAACCAGAGCATCACTCACCTGTCTAGGTTGGTCCACAGCTTTGTGAGGGTCTGTTTTCACTTTGTTACTCGGGTGATTGGTCACCTTGGTGACAGGCTGTTTGAAGATGGACGCTGTCTGTCGGACTGGTAGGGTTGTATTCAGGTCTGGCTTGACCTTCACACAGACATAGAAACAGCGATGGGGTCACAGTTCATATGTAAAACAAATTAGACATGAACCTGGAATAAGAACCTTCGTCTCACCTTAACCTGATGGTTGTTGTCATAGCGAGGCTTGTGCCTATTCCTGTGCAGCTTGTTCATGAGCATCCTTCCTGCACGAGGGTCAATGGCATGCACCTCCATAGTGTTGCCCAGGTAACGAGCAAGTTGGGGCTTGCTCAGGAATCTCTTGCCAGGGTCGCTAAAAAGTCAATGAGACAAAAAAATGAAAAGATGAAAGCGATTTACAACAAATAAAAAATGGAAACAAGCTCCAAATAATTCAAGCAAAAATGCAAGCTATGACATTCGAAAAATGCACAGGCAAAAAAACGTTTTGATGTAATTGCACCTTTATTATGTTTCATTGACGCATTTATCAGCAGGTGACCCTGCCAATAAACAACCAAGCACACCTGGAACTGGAAGTATTTCTGTTCTACCGTAATAACAGGCCTACAGTGTGCAATAACATTGGTTTATCTGGTGTATTTGTTACGGCAAACAATATTTTTGCAAACAAAAAAAAATCAACAGAACTAAACAGAACAAACAACATGAATTTTTTTGCAACCAAAACAGAAATAATACAGCCGTGTAGCACATTAAGTGTGTCCCCTAAAGCAATGAGGGAACGAGTCAATAAATAATCAGCAACCAGCTGCTACCACCCACTAATGCTGCTGGTCTGAGAAACAAATATATACACCACTCAGCTCCAGCATAAATGTAAAACTATATACCATTTAAAAAACACAATGCTACTATTGACTGAGTCACATTTATTGCCATATAAAGCAGACAGACACCCAGTTACTCTTCAATTCAACAGTAAATTCTAAAAACAACGGAAATCAGTTTTTCATAAGTTCTGTGGGCAAAAACATCCTGCCATGAAGTCCCCAACATTCAAACACTGTTGTTGCTAACCAAGTTCACCCCTTCAACGATACGGTTAACTGTTCTTCACGTGAATAATTCCAGCATTATAATTTGCCATGTCACATACAGTCTCAAATTAGTTATTGGAATAGTCCCCAGATGCCAACCCAACAGCGCATCCTCAACGGGATGTAATAGATGTTCAGAGCTTGAATGTGCAGTCCAGTCCGTTGCAACAGTCAGCATGACCCACCTTCACAGTGGAATGTTTCAAACACCTTGTTGAATACATGTCAAAGACTGTCCATAAGGCAATGGTGCACGAGCCGGTATTAAATAGGTGTACCTAATAAACTGTCAACTGAGTTTGTTCATCGGAAAGCAGTTAGCTGAACAACTAGTAACTTATTACAAGTAAATTATTAAACAGAATTGTCAATAATAAAATGTGACAAAACTTGCAAAGGCTGACAAAGTACGTTTGAACGTCTGTTGGAGCAACTCATTTTATCTTTCTAGTAACAAATGAACAAAAAGTAGTTCTACTATCAGTGTCAGTAGTTAGTTAGGTACAGTAATATTGCTTTGGTATCCAAAGAATAACCCGCATTTGCGCACTATGCGTTGCCAAAATCCGTACTTTTTTATTAATATCATTTGACGTAGAGTTAGCCGACATAATAGCTGCTCAACTGCATAATAATTGTGGTGGAGTTTGGTCCAATCGCCTTGCTTGCTAGCCAACAACAAAGCAAACGTTATCAATGAATTACTGAAGGATGTCTCCTTAGCAAAATATATCGTATTGAACAGGACGCTCAATGAGCAAGCTACCGTTAGCTACATGCTACTCCATCGACTAACAATGTTAGCTTGCCTAGCTAAAGTCAAGAGGCTAGCTAACGCCGCATTAGCTAGGCAGCTAGAAGACACGCTTTCCCTGCAGACCAACTAACCTTAATTTGCCTACCTACCGTCTTTTTTCTTACTTATGCTTCTTACAACTAATCAAAGCAAGTCCTTAACCCCCACCTTTTTCTGTCCATGCTTCTTAGAAGTTGAGATTGTTGGGTTTATGTCGATTCTGTAATCTGCATGGAATTGGAAAATACGGCTAGAAATTGTTGTTGTGTGGATCTGCTTACTATTATCCTGCCAAGAGCGCTACTGATGGCGTCACGTCACTAAAGATAACACCTTCAAAATAAAAGTGCGCATTTCAAAACAATAAACCTACGCAAATGAAAGCGACAGGGCAGCAATTCTATGTAATGAATATGTTGACAAAACGCATTAAAAAAGGGATATGCTTTGACCAGTCCGAATAAGTTTGTGACAACTTGTCAGAAGAGATTTTTTTTTAATCGTATCTTTTGCATTAAGGTTAATGATGCAAGGGCAAAAACAAACATGTGAAAAACCATATAATCCACTGTCCCAGAAAGGAGGATGAACAGTCCTTCAGGACAATTGCAAAAAAATTCAGAAGACCTCAGTTAATCAACTACTATTTGGCGCCCTCTAGCAGAGCTTGAATTAACGTGTGGGTGTACCAGAAAGAGGGTAATGGCAAACAAAGTACTGGAAAACAAACACAAGGGTCTGTGGCCATAAGTCTTAGAAACTTTAAATCTCATAAAATTCTAGAAACAGTTGGCCTACCTGATTGGGTGAAAAAGCACATTACTTGTCAAAAAGTAAATAAAAACACATTTAAGAACCAAAAGTATATCTGAAATTTTTATGACAATGCTTTTAAAAATATATATACTCAATAAAACCAAATTGAATAGATTTTTTTTAATGAATAACAAGTAGGCCAGCTTTTTTATATTATGCTTACGGACCGGTATCATCATTTTAAATGTTATTGAAAAAACGATATATTGACCAAAAAGTGTTTTAATTGATTATTAATAAATCAATAAATACTTTTAGCCCAAAGGTTGAAAAAGTCGTCAACTATTTTGAAATGACAATGCATCAAGTTTAAATGACCATTATGAGTGAAGGTTGCCCTGCCATGTCATCTGACCCCAACTTGCTTCATTATTAATAATTATTTTAAAGATTTAAAATCTAAAACTTTTTTACTAAAACACATGGATAAAATAGAGATTAGATTTCTTCGTTTTAAGAAATAAAGTATATTTAGTGTCATGTTGAGCGTCTAAATCTTGACCATCCTGGTACCTCAACACCACAACCCTGGTCAAAAAGCAACAGCACCTGTACTTTTTAAGGAAGCTAAAGGCCCATCTATCTCCTATTATTCTGGTTAACCTATACGGCTGCATGGTCGAGAGCATTCTAACCAACATGGCCACAGTCTGGTACAACGGTTGCTCTGCTCTTGCGGAGAGCGCTTGGCATCAGGGATCCCTCATACCCGAGCTATAAACTGTTTGCCCCCATTGCCCTGATACAGATCTATTCTCACCCGCAATAGCAGGCTTCGGAAAAGTTTCTTCCTTACTGCTGTTAACATATAGAACTCTGAAACCCTTCGATAACCTTGCATTCACACTACATTTATTTTATCTGGCATTTGCACAAGGCATACTGTTGTACCCCCATTGCTACTTCTTGACTACACACAGCCAACTTATTTAGTAAATCTGCCATTTGCACATACATTCTGTGTTACACCTCTTGCCCTGCACACTGCCAGCCTATGTATTATATTTGCCTTTTGCACAATGCTTATCGTTTTTACTACCGTTTACCACTTGCACATGTTCTCCGCTGGTGTTGCCCTCTGCACATTTGCTACATTGTTGAACTGAATACCTGCACATTTACTAATCCATGTCAATTGCACATCCCCACACTGTGCTCCAAATCTTTTTGCACTGCTCTTTTCACATCTGGTTGGATACAAACTGCATTTCATTGTACTATACTTGTACTGTCCAACGATAATAAAGTTGAATGTAATCTTAACAGCAGTGCTTCCCAAAAAACGAGGAGTGCCTGTTTTAGTCTGAGGGCTCACACATGGCTCTGGTGGCATGACGGAGTAATTTTTTTCTAATAAGATTGAATCTTTTGTCTTAAAGCAAATCAATGCTTTCTGGTCTCAACACAGAAAAGAGTGATTGTCGGCTAGAAAATATATCAACATGAATTCCAATCCTCCCAGGTTAAACAAGTAAAAATGTCTAGGTCAAAATAATGTGAATCAGCATGTCATATGCACTCTAATCTGCAAGGCGGTAATAATGCAAGAACTATTTTTGCATTATAAAAGTTTACGATGTATATAAATCTGACAAAGTGGTTTCTTTTGAAGAAATAGACAAGTAAACAGTGACCCACCATTGATCTGGAGTGCAAATAATTGTTTTCAAATTATTATGAAAGGTATTGTTATTCCCCACATTCTGCATGAAGACTATGACATATCACTACCCATTCGTTATTTCAGATGGACCACATACATGTATGATTATGGGGAAACAATTCCCCACCAACTGAACACAGGCTTTCACCAAAACGACATTAGCTGATGATTGGTTTCTGGGAGGGGATTATCACTTTAATGAATTTGAAACAGGAGGCCCATAGAAACATGACAGGTTACCACACAGTGTTGCCATGCCACTAAATTGAGCAGAAAGACTTAAAGATAACCTGATATCATCATGGGTGATATAAATGAATATATTTACAACTAAAACGTCTTACCTCCCTCAGTTCTTACTGGCCAACCTCATATCACGTGTGAACTTCATTAATACAGTGACTGATCAAGAAAATCAAAGTTAAAGTCTTAACTCTAATAAAATCAAGATTCCTGTCCAACTAAACAAAAATAGAAGAAAAAATGTAAAAGAAGACTTTAATTTTCACGTAACACATGTCCTTCATCGGCAGAGCAATTTAATCAAATATGACTAATATAATGCACAGCACAGACATCTGAATAGAAAGACGTGTCAATCTCGGTTAAATTAAGAATATGGAACCAGTGGCTGGGTGTGGAACTGTCTTAAGGTCTGTCTCTGGTAAGACTCCCTTTTCACCGGTTGACAGCAGATTATGACCTACAGGCAAACAAAAGAGATCAGGCAGGTTTTAGGCAAAAATAATAATTTTGAATTCCTGTTACGAAGATGCATTCAAAGTCAATTCAAGCCCTAACCAGTGATCATCACAAATGTTCATGTCATGCGTTACATGAATACGCTATTGTGTACAGCCAAGACCCGGGGGTTGTTCCATAAAGGGTACTTAGAAAAGCGGGGATTAAAGTCCAAAACCTGACTTGAATGAATCCAACTAATCAGCCGCGCTTAAATCAGTTCCATAACGTTAAGTTGAAGATCATGTGATCTCACTAATTCAAGCCAGGTTCAAATAGTCTAGATAATAGTCTAGATAATCAATAGTCTAGATAATAGTCTAGATAATAGTCTAGATAATCAATAGTCTAGATAATTGCGCGTGCACGCTTTCCTCATGCTGGAGCATGGATTCATCAATTCACTATTCATCAATAAGGGGAAAGAAAGAGCACTGATGGTCACCGCGACTGAGCAGCGTTTGTACTCGAGACCTACTCGAGTTGTACTCGAGGAATTTAAACATATAGGCCATTTTGCCTCTACATTTGTGATGATGAAATCAGCATCACAGATCATCTAAATCATTTAAAATGTAGGTCACTACTCTGGACTGGCATTTCAGAATGTTTTTTTTTTTTTTTTTAAATCGCCCTGAATGTTAATACAGACTAGGAATTTACTGTGGCAGAAAGGTGCATATATATATATATATATACACACACAACATATAGGGATCTTACTAATACTAAGGAGGGGGAATATAAAAATATACAGTTCTGTTCATTTCTAATTACCAGAACACTGTGCCCAGCTTATTGTACCCAGCTTATTGTACTGAACAATCGGTTTTACAGAGGTAGCCTACATGTCATCGGTCTACCTGTACATTGATGTGGTGTAATGATTTCCTAGGTACACGATTCGTACGGAGCGGCAAACTGTGGCTTTGCTGATATTCTCCGCATCTCCAACTGTGTACAAAAATGTGCCTGGAAAAAAACGGAGTGCAATGTACAATACGCGGGCTCATTAATCTACATATATATGGTATGTACAATATGCGGGCTCATTAATCTATATATGCAGGTAGTTGTCAGGTTAAAGCCAATGGGTCTGACCTGTCCCTGATGTTGTCTTTGAAATGCGTATGATTATCGTTCCCTCATCCACCACCTCATCAATGAAAGGACACCCCAGGATTTAGCGTCCGACACATTTGGTTGAGCTCCCTATTTATAGACAGTTATGTGGCTCATTGACACTCACCAAATGTCACTTCAGTTTGCGTTTGTTTCACTTAAGTTTTTTATGTTCAAATTCATGACATTTATTACCAAAGTGCATTTGCTTTCATTTCTGGACAGATAGTGATAGTGGTTACATGAGGGTCCGATGTAATATCATAACATTCAGACAGATAGTGATTACATGAGGGTCCGATGTAATATCATAACATTCAGACAGATAGTGATAGTAGTTACATGAGGGTCTGATGTAATATCATAACATTCAGACAGATAGTGATAGTGGTTACATGAGGGTCCGATGTAATATCATAACATTCAGACAGATAGTGATAGTGGTTACATGAGGGTCCGATGTAATATCATAACATTCAGACAGATAGTGATAGTGGTTACATGAGGGTCCGATGTAATATCATAACATTCAGACAGATAGTGATAGTGGTTACATGAGGGTCCAATGTAATATCATAACATTCAGACAGATAGTGATAGTGGTTACATGAGGGTCCGATGTAATATCATAACATTCAGACAGATAGTGATAGTAGTAACATGAGGGTCTGATGTAATATCATAACATTCAGACAGATAGTGATAGTGGTTACATGAGGGTCCGATGTAATATCATAACATTCCCGATGTAATATCATAACATTCCAAGCACAGGTGGTTGAGCATCAACTTAACCTGTCAGTTAGCCTGTCCCGGACCAGGTTAGTTTCCCAGCATAAGTTGCCAGGGTAACTGAGTTTGGAATATTTTAAGTTTTGTTTATGAAACGGAATCCATCGCAAATAGGTCTGACTAAGCACAATAAGCCTGGCTTGTTTTCTGATCTTGTTTAATGGAACAACCCTCAGGAGTATCAAACTCATCCCCAACAAGATTTGCAACCAGCTGGTTTTTGGTTCAACCTCAACATTAATCGCAGGCACCTAGTGTCTCCGGTTAAAATCAACCCCTAATAATAGAGTCGAAATAGGAAAAGAATCAATATCTAGCTCCTGGTATTTTCAAAATTATTGACACCTTTATAAGCTTGTGATGATGATAGCAGACAAAGGCAAAAAAACACTTGTACCCTTTAACCTGGTAGTAATTGTTACTTTCACATCCACATTGTGTATATAGTCAAAATGAAAAATCATTATATACCAATATCTAGAGGACATATTAACTGAGACGCTGAGCACAGACTTACCTCTGACAAGAATTACCCTAGTCATCCTTCTTGAATTTTCCATTGATGTATGGTACCCAGTCCAAGAATACCCGCCAGTCAGTGAAGTGTACCAAGGCCACCCCGCCAACTGAACCCCACACCATCAACGATGGAACCCTGTGTTAATTTGTAGATGGTAAAGTTAAGTATAAAATCAACAATGTTTGCTAACAAGGTATACAACCAATGCTAGCTAGCTAGCTTCTCTATTCCATCATGTTACAAATGATCACAACGGGTTCCACTCTTATCTCCTAAGAAGCATTCGTATGAAGGTAAAACAGCGACATAAGTTTTTTTCTTGTAATTGTTTTTTTTCTTTTGAAACTCGTTTTGTACAAACGTTTTTCTTTCTTGTAATAGGTTTTGTACAAAAAACCAACGCGCAGAGTTGTCACTAAAATTCCACCAGCACTGTGACAAAAGTTTTTCTTTCTTGTAAATCAGTCTGTGCCCAAACGTTTCACTGCGTTTTCAAACAGAAACCCCAAACGTATTCTGACCAATGAACGGATAGCTATCTTAGCGTGGCCATTTGAACTTCAACCAATCGTTACTCCTTGCAAAGGGTAGAAGAAAAGCCATGGCTCGGCATGGTCAGCATCTGTTACCTCAAGTAAGTTTTCGATTATGTAAAACTTATTTTCATGTCCATGCAGTAGTAATTAAAATATTATTTTATATTATTTTATTTAATATTGCATGGACATGAAAATACGTTTTACATAATCGTATTTTCATGTCCATGCAGTAGTAATTAAAATATTATTTTATTTAATACTGCATGGACATGAAAATAAGTTTTACTTGAGGTAACAGATGCTGACCATGCCGAGCCATGGCTTTTTCCCTCTTTGCAATGAGTAACGATTGGTTGAAGTTCAAAGGGCCACGCTAAGATAGCTATCCGTTCATTGGTCAGAACACGTTTGGGGTTTCTGTTTGGAAACGCAGTGAAACGTTTGGGCACAGACTGATTTACAAGAAAGAAAAACTTTTGTCACAGTGCTGGTGGAATATTAGTGACAAAACTCTGCGCGTTGGTTTTTGTACAAAACCTATTACAGGACAGAAAAACGTTTGTACAAAACGAGTTTCAAAAGAAAAAAAAGAATTACAAGAAAGAAAAACTTTTGTCACAGTGCTGGTGGAATTTTAGTGACAAAACTCTGCGCGTTGGTTTTTTGTACAAAACCTATTACAAGAAAGAAAAACTTTTGTACAAAACGAGTTTCAAAAGAAAAAAACGAATTACAAGAAAGAAAAACTTTTGTACAAAACGAGTTTCAAAAGAAAAAAAACAATTACAAGAAAAAAACTTATGTCGCTGTTTTACCTTCATACATTTGGACATACTGGACAAAAGAGAAATGTGAAATCCCAGTTTCTGTTGAGTCAAGCTGACAGCAAAGTGTAAGCACCATGAACCAATCATTACCAGAATCTCCATCGCAGGCTGATGGCTGAATATTCTTTCTGCCACACATTAAGTTCCTTCATGCCAACTAAATGTTTGACTGCCACAGCGAATTGGAATATTTCTGCTGACCAGGTAACAGGTATATACCTTGATGCCTACAGTCGATATGTCCTTACAATGATACTTTCAAAAGGATGGAAAAGTCAATTTTGTTTATATTATTTATTTCCGTGTACAGTTGTTGTTGTTGTTGTTGTTAAGCCAGGGCCAGTAAGAAATAATTTCATCACGTTAAATCTCCAAGTGCATTAATACCGACACCAAAACCTATGATGATGGTTTCCAAGCACAATCAAACATGTACTTCCATACTACCAGTTTGTAAATGACGAGGTGGTTTGTAAAGTCCAAAGAAAATAATTACACACAGTCCTGTATTGACGCAAAAGGTGTTCCTGTCCACCCTGCATACTTAAAGACTTTCCATCTTTAGGTTGAGCAAAGTGAAGAATGCATATAAACTTGTCTGGGACAAACCTATAGTTGATGTAGAAACTAAGTTATCTAATAAGTCGTGAAAATAGATGGTTTGTTATGTTAGCTGGTTCTCCAATTTACCGAAGTCAGACCGATGTGATGCAGTTTCACAGGCGTAGCAGCCTCATAAGATATTAGTTAAATAAGACGAGACTTGTTAAGTAAGTTAGCTAACTAATATAGAAAGTAGAAAATAAGATTGTATTTATGTTGTATCGAGTAGGCTAGTAGTATTGACCGTAGTATTGAGTAGCTTGCCAGCACGCTAGCATGCTAACTGTAATGACCTCAGCTACCAGCTAGTAGAAAATATATCAGCTAGCTACAATAACAGGCTGACATAGACAAGGGCATGTCAAAGTGAGACATGACTTGGATCTCATTTTACTATTTAAATAATACATATACATACAACACAATCTTACCATGTTTTGGCAATAGAAGTGTATTTCTGACCGATCAATTTGCCCAGCATTTTGAAGGTGATACGCCAAGGAAGCAATGAACGCAATCACTTAGCTGCTATGATCCTTCTTCTATGGCATCATGGCTGACCGCAAACTCACGATTAGGTGCATGTCGCCACCTACTGTTCTGGAATAGAATCAAAATGTATTTGTTGAGCCCTTTTTACATCAGAAGATGTCACTAAGTGCACCACACACAAAATCAATTCGGTTTCAATTGATAGCAACAAACGGAAATAATTCGCGATTATCACATTTTCAGAAGATGTCACTATAAATGCACCACACACAAAATCAACTCGGTTTCAATTGATAGCAACAAACGTAAATAATTCGCGATTTGACCCTCTGACTTGCCGTTACTAACGGTTAGACACGCCCAGGCATGAGACGGGAGGCTTCGGGCTGCAGCCAAACGCTCTTGAGGGCTCTAGACATGCAGTTATGCATATGGCTAAGCAGTATAAAAACGATGTCTAAATGAAAAGACGTCCAGAATTACCATATTTAGCCTATAAATAGACCTTACACGGAGGTCCCACGGAGACGTCGAAATAAGACGTCCCGTAGACGTAGAAAAAACACGTCTGGAGTAACGTTCTGCACCTTCAGGGAGCAAAACTGAACGTGCAAAAATGACGTCGAAACGACGTCGTTTGGACGTGTCTGCGCTGTGGGATATGTTTCAGCCTCTGAAGATGAAGACGCGTCTGTCCATGCAGAGCGCATTGGCTGCTGAAATGTCCACTGCTCGTGAGTATTTACTTCTCCCGCACCAAACCATCCCATTCCACAAAGTTAAAATGCTTTCATGACTGTTAGTTTCTCACTGCTTGTGAATTAAGCATGTAACGACTTAAGTATTCACAACATTATAGTTACTGGTTTAAGACTTTGGACTTCAAGCATCACGCAGTAAAGCCTGCCGACAGTTCTCGGGGCAGGAAGATAACCACTCCATAATTACATATTTGCACAATCATCCCACGGCACAAATTTAAATCAATTCATAGCTTTCTGGCACATCACATAGTACTTTGACCATGAACATCTTTACCCTCTGCAAAGTCACACCGATGTCTTCAGACACAAGACAGTATGGCTTGCTCACATTTCAGATTGCTCTAACCCTGTGGAGCCTGCCCATGGATCTTAGGGATGGGAAACATAGATACCCAGCAAGTGTATATCCACTACAGCTAAAGCACTTTATTTTCATTTAAATATTATCGCATCTTTAAATATACTGTTTCAGACTTTCAAGATGCAAGCACAGCAACTCGGCGCACAGACCTGTGCCCACCCAGTCAGTATTCATCTCATCACACTTCAAACAGCCACTTTTATTTGACTTATTTTGTCAGGCCTTGTGAAATGAGAACATTCTTTGTTTTTCAGGATCTCAACATGCAACAAGAGAGAGTGCCAGGGAGGGTTCGCTCCAGGTAAAGAAACAAGATAAGCACAGTGTCAGTAACGGCTGGCTTGGTCTCCAGACCTTATTGTTGGCTAACCAATAGGGGTTAGTCTGTTCCAGTGAGTAATTAAAAAATGGCCAAGAAATGTATATAACTTAAAATGGTACTAGGTCCAGCAGTGTATCCAGCAGTAGGTCCAGCAGTAGGTCCAGCAGTGTATCCAGCAGTAGGTCCAGCAGTAGGTCCAGCAGTAGGTCCAGCAGTAGATCCAGCAGTAGATCCAGCAGTAGGTCCAGCAGTAGGTCCAGCAGTGTATCCAGCAGTAGGTCCAGCAGTAGGTCCAGCAGTAGGTCCAGCAGTAGGTCCAGCAGTAGGTCCAGCAGTGTATCCAGCAGTAGGTCCAGCAGTAGGTCCAGCAGTAGGTCCAGCAGTAGGTCCAGCAGTAGGTCCAGCAGTGTATCCAGCAGTGTATCCAGCAGTGTATCCAGCAGTAGGTCCAGCAGTGTATCCAGCAGTAGGTCCAGCAGTGTATCCAGCAGTAGGTCCAGCAGTGTATCCAGCAGTAGGTCCAGCAGTGTATCCAGCAGTAGGTCCAGCAGTGTATCCAGCAGTAGGTCCAGCAGTGTATCCAGCAGTAGGTCCAGCAGTGTATCCAGCAGTAGGTCCAGCAGTGTATCCAGCAGTAGATCCAGCAGTAGGTCCAGCAGTGTATCCAGCAGTAGGTCCAGCAGTAGGTCCAGCAGTGTATCCAGCAGTAGGTCCAGCAGTGTATCCAGCAGTAGGTCCAGCAGTGTATCCAGCAGTAGGTCCAGCAGTAGGTCCAGCAGTGTATCCAGCAGTAGGTCCAGCAGTGTATCCAGCAGTAGGTCCAGCAGTGTATCCAGCAGTGTATCCAGCAGTGTATCCAGCAGTGTATCCAGCATCAGGTCCAGCAGTGTATCCAGCAGTAGGTCCAGCAGTGTATCCAGCATCAGGTCCAAACACAGCAATGTCTCCTGGTCTAGATCCAGGTCCAGGCACACCGCCATTTCGAGAAGGCACAGTGACCGCTCCAGCCCCGGTGCCATGTCCAGGCACAGTGACCGCTCCAGCCCCGGTGCCAGGTCCAGGCACAGTGACCGCTCCATCCCCGCTGCCAGGTACAGTGACCGCTCCAGCCCCGCTGCCAGGTCCAGGCACAGTGACCGCTCCAGCCCCGGTGCCAGGTCCAGGCACAGTGACCGCTCCAGCCCCGGTGCCAGGTCCAGGCACAGTGACCGCTCCAGCCCCGGTGCCAGGTCCAGGCACAGTGACCGCTCCAGCCCCGGTGCCAGGTCCAGGCACAGTGACCGCTCCAGCCCCGGTGCCATGTCCAGGCACAGTGACCGCTCCAGCCCCGGTGCCAGGTCCAGGCACAGTGACCGCTCCAGCCCCGGTGCCAGGTCCAGGCACAGTGACCGCTCCAGCCCCGGTGCCAGGTCCAGGCACAGTGACCGCTCCAGCCCCGGTGCCATGTCCAGGCACAGTGACCGCTCCAGCCCCGCTGCCAGGTCCAGGCACAGTGACCGCTCCATCCCCGCTGCCAGGTCCAGGTACAGTGACCGCTCCAGCCCCGCTGCCAGGTCCAGGCACAGTGACCGCTCCAGCCCCGCTGGCAGGGCCAGACACAGGGATCTCTCTAGGTCCACTGCCAGGTCCAGGCGGGATATATCACCACATGGTGACCTCTCCAGCCCCCCCTATGACAGGCCAAGGCATGGTGAGTTGTCTAAAGATAGCAGTTTTCATCAAAGCACTTTAAAAATCAGTGAGTACTACTGATGCACCCCTAATCGCTACAATATTACAGATTTATTATTTCTCTAATGCTGCCCAAATCTCTTGAATGTTTTGTCATTTGGTAATTTCTAAAACAGACTTTCTGTTGTGCAGATGCAGTGGCCGAGAATCGTAGATCGACATTCCCATTGCCTTGGGATGGTAAGTATTGATCTATGACAGTGTGAGACCACAGGACACTGAGCAAGCGAGAGAGACCATTTTAATAGTACCACCCAAACAGCTTTTCAGTTATAGCAGTCGCTTGTTTTTCTAGTGTCAATTGTAGGGTGGTATCATATCAGATAACATTATTTTACAAAACCAAGTGTGAACCAGCTAGCCTTGCTATTTTAATTGAAGGTAATCAATGTAATCAATAAATATGTTTATTTCAGTGTACCAGAAAAAGATTATAGACCTGTTGGTCGACATACGAAATCTTCTTCGACAAGCGCAACCGGCCTCAATTGCCTTGCACATTGAGATGATGGAGACCATGGAGGGTTTTGAGAAGGTGGAGCAACACCTCTGTGACACTCACAGGTTTGATACACTGGTAGGTTTGACAAGTCTGGAAGTACTAGATGGCCTAGCATAACACAATACAGTGCACCCACACACTTGGGTTCTTCTGTGGATCAGTCAACTTTATCATGGTCTTATTCCAATAGGTTCTGCAAATTTCTGGAATTGGAGGGAAGAACATCAAAGACTGTGTGCACAAAGTCCTTGACAGATATGTTCCTACATGCAGTATGAATTGTGTGTGACGTTCAGGTGCTCTGTGTTTACACTGAACATTTTGTTAAACATTTGATATAAAACACATGGTACCATGCTATGTGCAAGTACCTTTTTAAAAGGCGAATTTAAATAACATACCCTTAGAGCCCTGAGGGGGTTAAAGGGTTTTTGACTGTTCCTACATACCATTCTCATTGATTTATAAATGTTATTTATTTCTCTTTAGGCTCTTCAGTAACTCCCTGATGTCCAACTTTAACATGAAGGGGACAAAGGGCAAGACTGGGTTGGAGAAGACAAAAGTCTATAGAGCAATACAAGTTAAGCCATTAAGTAGACCAAGGGAAGAAAATTAGCTTTTACCAGTCTGTAAATAGTAACTTCACTGGACAAAACATTTCCATCCAGTTGAGATAAAGGTAATGCTGAAGCTATCACAACATATGTATTTAACATTGTATTAATCCAGTATTGGTGGATGCTGCACAGGCAACATGTGTTTGCTAACAAATTTGGGGTATTGGTGTATGACTGTAGATTGCCTTTGCATATTTCTAATATTTTGTATTTTTTTACTGGTGCAGATGGAGTCATGAAATGTGATGCCGCAGCCACAGAGGGCCTCATAAGGAAGCATGCTGCAGAGCACCTAGAGCATGCAACCCAAAGAAGTGGTGGCAGCGGAGAGACTCAAGATTAATAGTTATTCATTAGTGTTCATTGTTTTCGTTTTTAAATATGTTCTGTAATTCCGGTTGACTTTTTTCTATTTAGCACTTAATTTAATAGCTTTTTGTAATTGGTATAATTGTTTTTTTTTGTGTTTTTTGCAAAACAGTTTCAAATATTGTGCAATTACCCAAAATAAATATGGAAATAAATGAGTGCGGATTGAATTGTGATTTATTAGTAAGCTTTCTGTATAACTGTAGTCACATTTTTCCAGGAGGTGAATGTGTTTCCTGTAACGGTTTATTTCCCTGTAGCTTTGTTTGGCTGGCAACTCTTACAAAAGTGTAATGCATTTTCAGATCTGCTGCTGAGACAATTAAATGAAGATGTAGGAAAATAAACTGTAACAGTATGCCACCTTCTGAAATGGGACTACAGTTATGCAAATGGCTAAGCAGTATAAAAACAATGTCTAAAAATGAGTTTAATTTTGACATCGAAAAGACATCCATATTTTAGCCTATGAATAGACCTTACACGGAGGTCCCACGGAGACGTCGAAATAAGACGTCCCGTAGACGTAGAAAAAAACACGTCATCTGGAGTAACGTTTTGCACCTTCAGGGGAGCAAAACTGGACGTGCAAAAATGCCGTCGAAACGGCGTCGTTTGGACGTGTCTTTGCGCAGTGGGCACCTAGACAACAGTTAATACTCCCACTTAAACTGGAAACACTAAGAAAACAAAAGGACCCTGCTAACTATCAGACAAAATTCCTTCGAATCACGTCAACCTTTTTCCGTAGGTCATCATAGATCCTAGAATAAAGCAACAAATATGCTTGACAGTTTCCTTAACTTCTCCAAACGCATACCATTGCCAAGCTTACCCACCGATGGAATTACCACACAATTTCCAATACACAACCTGGCAAACACCACCTCTTCAATCCTATTCTGACCTTTAAATATTTGCCCACCTACCTGCCCCTGTAAAGCATTTAAATGGCACCGCTTCTTTGCCAGACATCCATCACAATCCCTCTTATATTTAGTATCACCTAAGTCTCAGGAAAACTCAAGAATGTCCTTCTCCAACGCCCTCTTTGCTCCCCTCATCAACAGTCTCTTATTCTCGTTCACACCTGAATAAGCTGGTACCTATCAGAATTGTACCACAACTCCCATTCCCTCAAGTCCCCAGAATAACATTAACAACTCCAGCAGCAACTCACTACTATTAAACCTACCTAATGCTAGACTACACTGACAAGGAAACAGTAATCATTACAAAAAATCAATTTAATCCATTTAAGGGTGTAACATGTAACCAAATGTGCTCTGAATACTTCCTGGATGCAGCAAGGCTACTATGATCGCTTTTTCTGGCATTCAACATTGATGCATTATTCCCACCTAATGCGTTGGAGTCTGGACCAAAGACTACCTCCCTATTTATTTAAATTAAAAACAAAAAGTCTGTCTAAAAAAATTTACAATATTTAAAAAGTATTTATGGTAAACTTTACAGCTGAAAAGTGGCCCAACGATCTAACACATTACCTGTCTAGTAGAAATTAAAACAGTGCAGATGTCAGATTTAAAAGAACAATCTGTTTATTCCAATCCCAATTCCATCAGTGTAAGAGGCCGTTGGCAGCCATTTTTGATCCACCAATCCAATAAGGAATGTGTGCCTGTGGAAACCCTGTTCTGTTCTTGACAACAATTTGTTTGTTTAGGCGCATAGAGGCAAGTTCATGGTAAATGTGAGGCGAAGCTTGTTTTCATAAAAATGGACACTTCAGAATAACGTTGGTCCAACATTGTGAGACGGACACAAACACACCCACACACACTCTCACACACTAATCTACATATTTTCAACCATTTATTACAATTTATTTTCTGTAATTTAAGTATACAAGCTCAAAAAGACAGACATTGAAAAAAAGGTATATTTCTGTTATTAAAAATGGCACATTTATTGCTACATTACTGTTATATACACAACAGTTCTCAGTATCTACTTTATATATAAAAAAATAGGAAACTGGAGGCACTTTGAGGACATCAATGGATTCTGTCCCCAATGTAAGAGAGAGACAGTGGGTTTTGTAGCAGTGTGTCCATAAGGGGCAGAGAACCTTATGGGCAGATCACAAGGGTCCACCCATAACAAAATTCTAGTTGTGCGCTTTGATGAGGGAAGATCTAAGGATATTGTATTCAACATTCTCATAAATGAACACAAAACATCAACAATGTTACATTTGCATGATCTCACTGTTGTTGGTGGAAATATTATATTCCCAGCATCAGTCTGCAGAATGGATCAGACCAAAGGGACAATACTGTAACAAATCAGTACGACTGCAGTGGGAAATACTGTTAAGTTCACTAAAACATCCACTCGTCAAGACATCCATTTCAGGATTTAGATATGAAAACAAAAATGTATCTGACCTCTCGGAAGACAATGCATTTCAGATTGTTTTGGAATAAGAAACATTGTACTCTATTCCAACACAAGAATTGTCAAATTCTCCATAGTTTATCTTGCAGATACCAGACCTGGGGATACTCAAATCTATTCAATTCTAGAAACCGGTAATAGGGCTCAATAAATAAAAAAAATTCTCAATTGTTTGCAAATTTCAGGGATACCAGTCACTAACTGAAAAACAGAGAACGTGTTTAAAACATTACATTATACATTAGCCACTAAAAATAAGTTTACTCATATATATGTATTGAAATACACTGCACGATTCTTCCCTACCAACCTTGCCAATCTTGGGTATCTTTATTATGTTGGAAAGCCACACAAGTAGTAACAATTAAATAGTGAAGTACAAGCACTGGTGAGATACCACTCTCTGTCAATACCCAGTGGTTGGTTGTTAAAGGCCAACCTATCGAAACTTTCCTCTTTTTGTTTTGATTCGAGATGTTTTTGAAAAACATGTTTCATTGAAACCAACACACATTGACAATTCAACAATTGATAACCCGATAAGCTAAAAGGGATCGCTATGAAAAGAAACCCACAAGCAGGAGATAAGTGACCAGGCAGAGCTGAGCCAGGTAAAAAAAATAACTATCAATCAAAAATATGATATTCTGACGATTGACTTTAGGGGACCGAAGAAAGCAGTCTGAGTCAAACCCCCACCCCCAACACACACACAAACGTCCACTGGTACTTAATTTAGACTAATTTCAGGCTGCGTCACATCGGTAGGATAACTGTAGTGGCTGTGACCATTTGACCTCATGTCTCTTGGAATGGGAGCCTGGTTCAATCTAATGCACCATCCACAGGCTGTAAACACGTCAACGGTCTACCAGACTGGTCAGTAGCATCTTAACAAGGACAGAGAAACAAAAAAAGAGTTCACCGCTGTTTATCACAGAGTCTTGCACTCTGATCTGCACTGTAGGGCTCATTTGCGCACGCACGCACGCACGCACGCACGCACACAGTTACATCATGTTCACTGTGGACACTGGTGCTGAGAACTGGTCACTTTTCACTTTTTTATTGATATCTTGTTAATCTGGACTGGTATACACACTCAGATTCCCAATTGGATTATTGATGTTTAAAAGTGCAATTGTAATTTTAAATTGCATCCACCTTATTTCTTAATAGATGAGGATTTGTTTAGCCGACTGCATTGCTTAGAAGCTGATTCATTAAACATCTTGCCATACCCGCAACAACATCTTCTACAAATGAGATGTAACCAATAAAACTTAAAATGAACAGAGTGCTGTTCCCTTATCAGCAATAACTCCAGTAAAAATATAGGTTTGCAATCCAAGATGTGTTATTTTCTGCAGATTTTATATTTTGTTTATTAGCCTACTATATCTCTGGTTATGTCTGTCTGATTATGCACATGATGGAAGTAAAAGATGGTCTAAACATGAAAACTGGTACAGACTACCAGTCACATTCGGATAATTTTGTTTGATAATTTTTTTTTTACTGGTTTAATCAATGTGAATCATAAAAAAGCGTTGTCCTACATCAGGGCTGCTGTCCACTTTTTGCTAAACAAATGAACTCAAACTAAGACTTAAAAAGTGACAAAATGAATACTGTTGCAAATGTTTGGTGATAAAACCTTTCCAAGGTTTCCAACTTCACCAATACTTCCTTTAATAATGAGTATGAAATAGAAATTGGTATAAATGATTTATACAAACGTTTTGCAGTAGTTGTGAAATATAATTTGTCCAAAGGACCTGTACTTCCCAAACAGTCTGGAGATGTTCCAGACAGATTAGGAGTGTTGCTGTTTACTACTTTCACCCCGTAACAACTGGCACTTCATGCTTATCTCAATTTAAAAAAAGAAAATATCAATACATTTGGGATGGAAAGACACACTTTGAGTTTGTTCCTGGCATCTAAAATGAGAATTGTCTTACATTTAAAAGTGAAAAGTAAATAAAGCAAGCAATTCAAAAGAACTCATATATCTATCTTACAAGGTTAAAAAAAACACAATAAATCACTTCTACAAAAAGGAGTATCCTTACAAACAGGCATGGAAAATGGTTCGGAACACCCAATGCTTTCTGTAATTTAAGAAATAACAAATATTGTCTATCATTGGCAGTTGAATGCATTCAAGGGAAGATATCAACGAAATGACACAATCCACCCCAGAATAATCCACTCTCTCGTAGTCCAAAAACCATTGCTCCTGTAACTAACTACCTGTAGTCAATTATAAAAACAAACAAAAAACACTCATTGTCCTCCTATGTATTCATGTAAGCATGACTTGGACATACCGGTTTGCCTTGCCCACTGACAACACCTGCTCCACAAGTGTGAAGAGAAGCAAATGAATGCAGAAGGTTGACTGAGACTGCTGAACATTTGTCCACATGCTGTGCTTGAAATGGAGGCATAACCGGAGGTGTAGACATCGTTATGGTACAGAGGCAGTGGGAGGAGGGGATGCTTGCTCTACTTTAGAGAACACAGAAGTGCATGTTACAGTCCAATTTCCCCAAGTCAGAGGAAGTCTTGATATGACCATTGATGCTGTGGTAATAATAGATGAACAGGAAGTGGTTGTCGAACAGTAGAGTCCTCAGGACCTGTCCTAGGTCTCTACGAGTTGGTGAGATCCCATTTCTCAAGCAGTTCCTCCACTTCACCCATGGAAGCCACAACAAACAAGGAGGACAAAATGGAAGATTGTAGTATCTGTGGATAAATAAAAATACCCACTATACTAATCCTTCAGATGGGCCAGTGTCTGGGGAGCCCTTACCAGAAGGCAAAAACAAAGAAATATATCCCAAGTTGGCTAGGTTTTTTTGTCGTTTTTTTGTCATTATGCTATATAACAGCACATTGCCGGCCGATTCAATAGGTGTTACTGTGGCGGTGTAGTCTTTCAATGCTGGTTGGATCCCTCGATAGAAGCTCAAACTCCACTTCTGTAGCTCAGCCATGTTGAGGAAAAAGTAAGATGACAGTGGAGGTGGTAATCATGAGCCTAAATCCGCCAACACTTTCCATTATGCATGTATATCAGGCACATAGTAACAGGCTAGATTGTGATGTCACAGTCACTATACAGGCTAGATTGTGATGTCACACAGTCACTATACAGGCTAGATTCTGATGTCACACAGTCACTATACAGGCTAGATTGTGATGTCACACAGTCACTATACAGGCTAGATTCTGATGTCACACAGTCACTATACAGGCTAGATTGTGATGTCACACAGTCACTATACAGGCTAGATTCTGATGTCACACAGTCACTATACAGGCTAGATTCTGATGTCACACAGTCACTATACAAGTTAGATTCTGATGTCACACAGTCACTATACAAGTTAGATTCTGATGTCACACAGTCACTATACAAGTTAGATTCTGATGTCACACAGTCACTATACAAGTTAGATTCTGATGTCACACAGTCACTATACAAGTTAGATTCTGATGTCACACAGTCACTATACAAGTTAGATTCTGATGTCACACAGTCACTATACAAGTTAGATTGTGATGTCACACAGTCACTATACAAGTTAGATTCTGATGTCACACAGTCACTATACAAGTTAGATTCTGATGTCACACAGTCACTATACAAGTTAGATTCTGATGTCACACAGTCACTATACAAGTTAGATTCTGATGTCACACAGTCACTATACAAGTTAGATTCTGATGTCACACAGTCACTATACAAGTTAGATTCTGATGTCACACAGTCACTATACAAGTTAGATTCTGATGTCACACAGTCACTATACAAGTTAGATTCTGATGTCACACAGTCACTATACAAGTTAGATTCTGATGTCACACAGTCACTATACAAGTTAGATTCTGATGTCACACAGTCACTATAAAAGTTAGATTCTGATGTCACACAGTCACTATACAAGTTAGATTCTGATGTCACACAGTCACTATACAAGTTAGATTCTGATGTCACACAGTCACTATAAAAGTTAGATTCTGATGTCACACAGTCACTATACAAGTTAGATTCTGATGTCACATAGTCACTATACAACTTAGATTCTTATGTCACATAGTCACTATACAACTTAGATTCTGATGCCACAGTAGTCATGAAACTGGTTAGATTCTGATGTCACCTTTGTTTGTAATGAATGTAAGACCTCCGTTTCAAGCGGGAATGGCAAATTACTTCCAAAGGACAAAAAAATAGGTTGCTCTCACGAGCAATTGATCCAAAAATACTATTTGATCCAAACAAATCTTGCTCCCAACATCTTAAAATGTCTTACAAAAACATGAACATTAGGCAGAAAAATGTTCCAGTCTTTCCTTGGAGATCCGGGTGTTTTCACTGCAAGTATTCTTCCAAACTTTGTGTTTAGGTGTGTATGGGTGAATAAGTATTGTATTCATAGTAGGGAATGTACCCACAGTGTGTGTGTGTGTGTGTGAAAATGTGCTTCTCCACAATATGCTAGCATATAGAGAGCACCTTTGAATATTGACACAAAGTGAGATGCATGACGAGAGAATAAGGCCACTTCTTCTAAGGGCTGTACAACCAACAGGACCAGAGGAGCTGGAAGAAACAAACAGGGAGAGTTCACCATCAAGTGTCATTCCAGACATCCTTCCACACTGATATACCTGATAGTGATCAACTCACCTTGCTGTTACATATGGCTCACAGTGTTGTGTCCTTCACCCCCTAACCCAGGGTGCCCTCCCATCTGAGGGTCCCCCCCTGAACCCTTTTCTTCCTCCCTCCTCTTCAGGCACGCTGCCTTGGGGTTCAGGTTACGCTCTTTAGGAAGAAGAGACAAGTCAGAATCACACAGGCACACAATGGATACACAGGTTTATGCATCATAGCATCAGAAATCCCAACACTGCTTGTGATATCGGATTGGGAGTTGAGAATTGACAGAGACTGAAGGAAATGGCAAAAAGCAATTTTCAAAATATTTCATTGTACAATGAAAGGTTAGAGGTCCACATGTGGGAAGGAGAGATGTTAGAAACCAAAGGCACAATGACAGGCAGATGGGTAATGGTTACAGTTTTATTGCAGTGAGACTTAACAGGACAAGTAGATGAGCAGGGAGGACACCAAAGACCCAATGAAGGATAGATGGCAGCTGAACAGGACAGAGGAATGGCCAGACGGCAGCAGAGAGCAGAAAGTGTTTGACAGAGGTGCAGCCTCCTCCCATCTTTCACATGTCCATCTCTCCGCCCCTAAAACTCTTTTAGCTCACTCTCTCCAGTCACCAAGAGGACAGTAGAATCGGGCCAGAGGCAGAGAAGTGCAGGTAGAATCAAAAGTGCTTCTGGGGTGATCTGAGTGCAAGTCCAGGACCTATTGGTGGAATATAATTGGTAGGGTGGGGGTATCTCCCATCTAAAAGACCCACTTACACCGTCAACTCTTATTCCAGTATGAACTATTCTCTGCTCTCCTATTCCAGTATGAACCATTCTCTGCTCTCCTATTCCAGTATGAACCATTCTCTGCTCTACTATTCCAGTATGAACCCTTCTCTGCTCTCCTATTCCAGTATGAACTATTCTCTGCTCTCCTATTCCAGTATGAACCATTCTCTGCTCTCCTATTCCAGTATGAACCATTCTCTGCTCTACTATTCCAGTATGAACCATTCTCTGCTCTACTATTCCAGTATGAACCCTTCTCTGCTCTACTATTCCAGTATGAACCCTTCTCTGCTCTCCTATTCCAGTATGAACTATTCTCTGCTCTCCTATTCCAGTATGAACTATTATCTGGTCTCCTATTCCAGTCTGAACCATTCTCTGATCTCCTATTCCAGTATGAACCATTCTCTGCTCTCCTATTCCAGTATGAACTATTATCTGGTCTCCTATTACAGTATGAACTATTCCCTGCTCTCCTATTCCAGTATGAACTATTCCCTGCTCTCCTATTCCAGTATGAACTGTTATCTGGTCTCCTATTTCAGTATGAACTATTCCCTGCTCTCCTATTCCAGTATGAACCATTCCCTGCTCTACTATTCCAGTATGAACTATTCTCTGCTCTCCTATTCCAGTATGAACCCTTCTCTGCTCTCCTATTCCAGTATGAACCCTTCTCTGCTCTCCTATTCCAGTATGAACCCTCTCTGCTCTCCTATTCCAGTATGAACCCTTCTCTGCTCTCCTATTCCAGTATGAACTATTATCTGGTCTCCTATTCCAGTATGAACTATTCCCTGCTCTCCTATTCCAGTATGAACTATTCCCTGCTCTCCTATTCCTGTATGAACTATTATCTGGTCTCCTATTCCAGTATGAACTATTCCCTGCTCTCCTATTCCAGTATGAACTATTCTCCGGTCTCCTATTCCAGTATGAACTATTCTCCGGTCTCCTATTCCAGTATGAACTATTATCTGGTCTCCTATTCCAGTATGAACCCTTCTCTGCTCTCCTATTCCAGTATGAACCCTTCTCTGCACTCCTATTGCAGTATGAACTATTCCCTGCTCTCCTATTCCAGTATGAACTATTCCCTGCTCTCCTATTCCAGTATGAACTATTCCCTGCTCTCCTATTCCAGTATGAACTATTCCCTGCTCTCCTATTCCAGTATGAACTATTCCCTGCTCTCCTATTCCAGTATGAACTATTATCTGGTCTCCTATTCCAGTATGAACTATTCCCTGCTCTCCTATTCCAGTATGAACCATTCTCTGATCTCCTATTCCAGTATGAACCATTCTCTGATCTCCTATTCCAGTATGAACCATTCTCTACTCTCTTATTCCAGTATGAACTATTCTCTGCTCTCCTATTCCAGTATGAACTATTATCTGCTCTTCCATTGCATTATGAACTATTCTTTTAGGACTTCCAGGCCAGGTTCTATGACGTTATAGTCCTCAAAGACCTGGAAGTTCTTAAGTCTTCAGAACCTGGCCAGGAAGTCTTGAGAGCTCTAGAGGACCGGGAGATTCTGAAGACTTCCCGGCCAGGTTCTGAAGTGCGTTTACAAACACTTAGCATGAAACAACAGATTATGCATCAAGCTTGATCGACAAGTGTCGATTTTAAAAAGAGGAACCAGGGGTGCCCTGTCCTCTTCTGGCTGTGCTGGTGAATTTATAATAGTTTACTTTATATTTTAGATTTAGATATCAAATATGAACTACCCTTGTCCAGTATGAACATAATCTGTTATCCTATTCCAGTATGAACCATTCTCTGCTCTCCTAGACCAGTACATATCAGTCTCTGCTCTCCTAGACCAGTACATATCAGTCTCTGCTCTCCTCATCCAGTATGAACCATTCTCTGCTCTCCTATTCCAGTATGAACCATCCTCTGCTCTCCTATTCCAGTATGAACCATCCTCTGCTCTCCTAGACCAGTACAAAACAGTCTCTGCTCTCCTAGTCCAGTATGGACCATCCTTTGATCTCATAGTCCCGTATGAATCTTAGTCCAGCACTAGTTGGTGTCAGTACAGAACCTACACTTAAAGGTCCTACCTCACACCTGTGTCTCCTGACCTGGTGTTTAGAGGCAGTTGGCTGGATGCAGGTGGTGGCCAGTTCTGCACTGGCTAATAAAGGGTGTCCTACCTCGGACCTGCTTCTCCAGGCCCATTATGACCTGCACGGCCTGCTGCAGGATGATGAGTTTGGTCTGGGCCTTGTCACTGTGCAGATGCAGCTGCACCATCCGGCCCAGCTCCCTGAACGCCTCATTAATGTCCCGCACGCGCACCCTCTCCCGGAAGTTGTTGGCCATGCGGCGTGCACGCTCCCGCTGATCCTTCTCCTCCGCCGTTAGGTTCTCATCGTTCAGCGACGCCACGCTGCAGCTGCTGTGGAGGAGGGAGGGGGTGGATACGGTTACCCCAACACCCACTGCCTTCACCCTCCTCCACTATGACGACCTACTGATTTAGACCGCCCTAAACACCGCCTTAAGGACAATGTTTCAGTAGACTGCCCTAAACACCGCCTTAAGGACAATGTTTCAGTAGACTGCCCTAAACACCGCCTTAAGGACAATGTTTCAGTAGACTGCCCTAAACACCGCCTTAAGGACAATGTTTCAGTAGACTGCCCTAAACACCGCCTTAAGGACAATGTTTCAGTAGACTGCCCTAAACACCGCCTTAAGGACAATGTTTCAGTAGACTGCCCTAAACACCGCCTTAAGGACAATGTTTCAGTAGACTGCCCTAAACACCGCCTTAAGGACAATGTTTCAGTAGACTGCCCTAAACACCGCCTTAAGGACAATGTTTCAGTAGACTGCCCACCGCCTAAACACCGCCTTAGACTGCCCTAAACACCGCTGGACAATGTTTCAGTAGACTGCCCTAAACACCGCCAATGTTTCAGTAGACTGCCCTAAACACCGCCTTAAGGACAATGTTTCAGTAGACTGCCCTAAACACCGCCTTATGGACAATGTTTCAGTAGACTGCCCTAAACACCGCCTTAAGGACAATGTTTCAGTAGACTGCCCTAAACACCGCCTTAAGGACAATGTTTCAGTAGACTGCCCTAAACACCGCCTTAAGGACAATGTTTCAGTAGACTGCCCTAAACACCGCCTTAAGGACAATGTTTCAGTAGACTGCCCTAAACACCGCCTTAAGGACAATGTTTCAGTAGACTGCCCTAAACACCGCCTTAAGGACAATGTTTCAGTAGACTGCCCTAAACACCGCCTTAAGGACAATGTTTCAGTAGACTGCCCTAAACACCGCCTTAAGGACAATGTTTCAGTAGACTGCCCTAAACACAATGTTTCGCTGCCCTAAGGACAATGGACAATTTTCAGTAGACTGCCCTAAACACCGCCTTAAGGACAATGTTTCAGTAGACTGCCCTAAACACCGCCTTAAGGACAATGTTTCAGTAGACTGCCCTAAACACCGCCTTAAGGACAATGTTTCAGTAGACTGTCCTAAACACCGCCTTAAGGACAATGTTTCAGTAGACTGCCCTAAACACCGCCTTAAGGACAATGTTTCAGGGTTAGATCCGGTCTTTTGTTTGATATAGTTAGACTTGACCCTGGCATTTTGGAGTAAAGCCTGACATGCAGGGACAACTGCATCTATATCACTCCACATGCTATAGACGGGTTATTTGGTCCAGGTGAGGAGCGCCATGGGTGGACAATCCCAGTTGAGAATGGTGCCGTGGTGAGGGAGGGCGAGAAAGAGAGGGCGAGAAAGAGCGGGCGGGTGGACCGCCAACAACACACGTTTTTTTTCTCTTCTTGTTTTCTACAGAGGTTTGTTGAGGCCAGTGCACTGTTACTGTCAATAAAGGAAACGAGATCAGAAGAAAGGCCTGTAACGGTTCGAAAAACAACCTCTTCACTTCTAAATAAAATAGATCATCTAAACGCTGAGTCGTTTTGGGTTTCTGATTTGAGATCAATCAGACCAAATGTTCCAAATCAAATGAGAAACAGCCCCGATAGACTAAACCGCCCCCTGATCTGAGTCCAGGGTGGGAGTCAGACAAGGTATTGAGGCCTTTGGGGGCTGTCAGAGAGGAGGGAGGAAGACCATGGAGGAAAGAAAGAAAGCAACACCTTCTGCCAGGTAGAGACTGTACACAAGACAACTGAGAGGAAGCAAGAGGGAAGAATGGGAAACAGGACCAGAGAGAAAAAGAGAGCTGAATGCATTTGATGCCTCATGTTAAATACATGAGCTGTCAGAGATGCATTTATCTGAATGAGGAAGCTGAAACCACTGCTGCCATCTGCAAAAGGAACAGATAGATAGAGAGATGAAGAGGAGGATTAAGTGAGGAAGAGGAGGCATGGAGTTGACTTCAATGAATCAGTAAATTAAAAAGATTAACATTTGACACATAAGGACGTGCAACACACAGAGACACTGCAATCTGAACATGGAGGGTGAGTTAATACAGTGAAAAGGAATGGAATAAAAGCAGAACAGTGAGCCCCTGTCAATCATAACCTACATCTGCATTTGGATAGCCAATCCGCAGGTAGGATACAGGGGGTCAATGCAAGAAGCAATAAAACAGTTTGCAACATTAGTATGGTCTGAAGAAAAAAAAACAGGTACATTTGATGACTTTCTGACTGGATTCTTTTTTTTAAACCCAGAGAAAAGCATTTACTAAAATAAAACTAGAATGTAAAGACTGCCCAGACCCGAAAAGCATGACAGACTGCCCAGGCAGACTGCTCCATGTCATTTAGAACAGGCAATAGATCACAGACAAGCAGACACATGTCCAGTACCGGCCTGTATGTGTGCCCACAGTAGCAAGCAACACCAGAGAAGGGCCTGTCCCAAACTGACAAAATAGCCTCCTTTCCTCATCCCCTACGCACCATCATCAACACGATGATTTTTAACTAGAGGGTGAGACATATTACTACATTTACACAGGCAGCCAAACTCTGATCCCACTAAATGACCCAGACAAATAATTTCTCAGAGCTGAAGTGATTGATTAGAAGACCAGGTAGTAGAAAATAATACAATAAGTCAGCGGTCTGTCTAAATCCAGTCTTTAACTGACACCAGGAAGAGTCTCAGAGAGCAACCATTGGGACATCTTAGCACTTTCAACCTGAAGAAGACAAGGAGACGGGGAGGCTATAGACATCTGGGACGCAGTCGTTCCTGGTATTCAGTCTAACCCTAACCCCAGTGACAGCACCCCAGTGACAGCACCCCAGTGACAGCACCCCAGTGACAGCACCCCAGTGACAGCACCCCAGTGACAGCACCCCAGTGACAGCACACTGACCTCGCACTTGCTGTTCCAGGTTCAGTATAACGTTAACGGCCTGGTGCAGAATGAGCAGTTTGGTCTGGGGTTTCTCATTAGTCAGGTGGAGCTGACACATACGACCCAGCTCCTTAAAGGCCTCATTGATGTCTCGCACGCGCAGCCTCTCACGGGCGTTATTCGCCACCCGACGCTCTTTCTCCCGCTCCACCTTCACCTCTGGAGGCAGATCCTCGTCATCCTCGTCCTCATCATTTTGACTGATGAAGAGTCAACACCAGGCCAAGGTTTTGTTGGGGGAGGGGATAGAAGACATCACATGGATATGGCTGTAATATCTACTGAGGTGGTTATATTCTAAACTACTGGCTGTAATATCCACTGACGTGGTTATATTCTAAACTACTGGCTGTAATATCTACTGACGTGGTTATATTCTAAACTACTGGCTGTAATATCCACTGACGTGGTTATATTCTAAACTACTGGCTGTAATATCCACTGACGTGGTTATATTCTAAACTACTGGCTGTAATATCTACTGACGTGGTTATATTCTAAACTACTGGCTGTAATATCTACTGACGTGGTTATATTCTAAACTACTGGCTGTAATATCTACTGACGTGGTTATATTCTAAACTACTGGCTGTAATATCTACTGACGTGGTTATATTCTAAACTAAACTACTGGCTGTAATATCTACTGACGTGGTTATATTCTAAACTACTGGCTGTAATATCTACTGACGTGGTTATATTCTAAACTACTGGCTGTAATATCTACTGACGTGGTTATATTCTAAACTACTGGCTGTAATATCTACTGACGTGGTTATATTCTAAACTACCGGCTGTAATATCTACTGACGTGGTTATATTCTAAACTACTGGCTGTAATATCTGTAAACTACTGACGTGGTTTATATTCTAAACTACTGGCTGTAATATCTACTGACGTGGTTATATTCTGAACTACTGGCTGTAATATCTACTGACGTGGTTATATTCTAAACTACTGGCTGTAATATCTACTGACGTGGTTATATTCTAAACTACTGGCTGTAATATCTACTGACGTGGTTATATTCTAAACTACTGGCTGTAATATCTACTGACGTGGTTATATTCTAAACTACTGGCTGTAATATCTACTGACGTGGTTATATTCTAAACTACTGGCTGTAATATCTACTGACGTGGTTATATTCTAAACTACTGGCTGTAATGATCTAAACTGGCTGTACTACTGGTTATATTCTAAACTACTGGCTGTAATATCTACTGACGTGGTTATATTCTAAACTACTGGCTGTAATATCTACTGACGTGGTTATATTCTAAACTACTGGCTGTAATATCTACTGACGTGGTTATATTCTAAACTACTGGCTGTAATATCTACTGACGTGGTTATATTCTAAACTACTGGCTGTAATATCTACTGACGTGGTTATATTCTAAACTACTGGCTGTAATATCTACTGACGTGGTTATATTCTAAACTACTGGCTGTAATATCTACTGACGTGGTTATATTCTAAACTACTGGCTGTAATATCTACTGACGTGGTTATATTCTAAACTACTGGCTGTAATATCTACTGACGTGGTTATATTCTAAACTACGAGTCCGTTCTTGCATTCTGGTGTTGGACTATGGTCATGTACACATTAACAACAACATTTCATCTGAGGTGCAAGATATCAAATAGTCAAATCACCTTCATAATACGCCATCAGTTGTTTTTTATATGGGGTGTCTGCTTCAGAGTATGTTTGTTACAACACATGTATTAAAAGATAAATTAGTTTGTCATTCTCGAAGGGCTAAACCACCGCTGGGCAAGGAACAAAAAAAGTATGTTGAAGTAACTGCTAACAAGGCCTAAATGGTTGTGATGTATCAGTGGGGATTCAGTAATAAAGAATAAATGTCTATATTTCTGTCCAGAGCCTGTGGGGTGTGAGGACCACGTGATAGGATGCAGACTTACTCTGCTCCTGTGTCTGATAGGGAGGAAGAGAAGGTCTGGAAGGAAAACGTCTCTCTGAAACGTAGATACGAGGGCAGACATGACAACCAGGCTAGGAAGAATCACCTCTAACTAGGGTTAAGGGACAAGCTGTGGCATCTTAAATTAAAGAGGATAAACCTTCTGAACTGACGACGTTATTCATTTTTAAGCAGCAGTTGTCTGAAATAATAAGCCGGCTTCAGAGAGAAAATGTTGACCCTGTTTATGAAGCGTCAGATAAGCCTAAGACATATCATTAAGACATATCATTAAGCCACTTCTGCTGGCTTGTACTAAAAGCATTTAAAACCACACATAAATGGCTCAAAACCGGTCCCTTCTGCTACTACAATTGTCTAGTGCTTAATTTCAAAGGGAGAGAAATTTCCTACGTAAAAAACATCTTACAAATGAAAATAGAGTGTACGTGAGATGCATCATTGCGATAATCTTCATTTGATCAACGTGCTAGCTGACCAGACCATGTCTATACGATACCATCTGCCTAAAACACCTGACTGAATCCTAAACGAGCTCTTCCACTTAAATCATGAATCCACATGAACATATTGAATAGTTCACATATGCCAATGTCATCCCACACTACAAGTGTGACCTGATTAATATCACCAGTGTTTAATTATTAATATCAAGTGTGACCTGATTAATATCACCAGTGTTTGTTCCAGCTCACTACATTCACAGGAGTTAGTCACCTGGTTCGAGTGCGGGTCTTCGAGTCTTTCTTCTCATCCTCTGACTTGTCAGCCACAGAGGAGTTCTCGTCATCTTCCTTGTCCTCTCGTTTGACATCAGAACCACTGGATGGTTGTGTGGAACGGGTGACACCTAATGGGACATCGGGATGTCAAGAAACATACATTTCTCCTGAAGTTGCAGTGCGATAAGGAATAAGAGGGAGCTGGACTCACTAATAAAACCTTCAGTTTGGCTGCCTGGCTGGCCCGAGGGTAGACCATGGTGACCATGCAGCCCACCGCCACTAGAGGGCAGACCAGATGAGTCCTCGTGGTGATTGGACAACTGCAGAGCAGAAACATGATTCCAGACAGATATCAGATATACATGCAGCGCTATAATCATTGTGACCAGATATGCCCACTATTTATTAATGAATCCCCATCCCACTGCTGGTCCAGTTATTACCAGGCTGGGCAGTCTGTTGGCCAATCCCAGGCCGGCGTTGTTAAAGGCCTGGGCGAGGCCTCCTATTCCGGCACTTAGGAGACTGTGCATGTCAGGAAGCCCACCCGGACCCCCAGGGCCACCAGCGTGACGCTGCAGTACGTGGATAGCCTCCTCCAAGCGGTCCTCCATCTTGTTTTGCTGTAGGAGCAGGTGAAAAGAATCATGGTTAAACAAGTGAAAACTAGTAACATGAATGAATCAACTTGCTTAGGTTCTAGTGTTGCCAGTTGCCATTTCCAGGCATGGTGAACACAGGCATGGAGACATCAGTATATCACTGACCAGAGCCTGCAGTCCACCCTCAAAGTTTGGAGAGGGTGTTGTCTGTCCCGAGCCCCGGGGCCACTGAGAGGCCGAACCTGCAGAGACAGATGGACATGGGTTTTTACCAGGTACCAGCCACTGGGTCTCTAAACAGCTCAAATCAGTAATCCTAAATATTCACATGTAAACTTAAACTGTATCCAGTAACAGTAGCTATGCATACACATTCATGTTTCATTAAGACTTCCAGATAGAGGTTTAATAGACTACTTCTGACGCCACATTTAAAGCCCTGATGACTCAGTTCCTCTCTAAACCTATAGATGGAGCCATGCTCATTTCAAAACATCACAAATCTTTCACAAATCAACATAGCCCAGTCTTAATTCACTGAATAACAACAAACTACCCACTAGAAGAAGACTCCAAACCCACGGTGTCAGAAAGACTACAGTAAATTTCCTGACAGGTCATTTCCCAGCCCACTGACCTGTTATCGCCTGAGGAGAGCCTGCTGGAGTCGACGGAGAGGAAGGGAAGTTGCTGCTGTTATGGTCGGACGGATAAATCTGCACCAAAACATAAGACAACATCATGAAAGGATCATTCAACAGTTAGACCTGTAACAGATAGAGGTCTACATGACAAGTCTACATGACAAGTCTACATGACAAGTCCACATATGGTTGACATAGACTGGGCTGCATTACTCACTGATGCCAGGGCTTTGCCAATCTCATCTCCTGAGCTTCCTGTCCCCCGGTTAGCTGTCAAACCATTATTACAGAAATGTGAGTATAAAACCAAAATATACCGGTTTAAATAAGAAGAAAAAAGTGTCAGCCAGAGTAATAAAGGAGCCCACAGTCATATACCCATAATAGTTTCTGTTCCATTGATAGGGGGGGTGTGGTTAGGGACTCCGTAGCCAGTAGATCCAGGGTGGAAGCTCCCGTTCACCTCACTTCCATGCAGGGGGTAGTTCTGGGGCGAGAGTGGCAGTGGCTGGCGCTTCTGCACAAAAACAGGCTTATAGTCAGACTGGGCATTTGGGGAAAACTCAAGAAAATGGTTTACGAATATATGTAACCTTTTTTATAAAGGAACCTGTATGTGTGTGTGTGTCAGTTGTCTTACCAGTCTGTCTTGGGGGTTGATGGCAGTGAACGGGACAGAGTTACCCAGCATGGCAGCAGGGTAACCTGGCTGACCCATTGGTCCAGTAGAACTCCACGGGTCAGAGGAGGAGTGCAGACCTTCTGTCAGGGAGAACATCATAAGAGCTACGACTCACTCACTAGCACACGATCATTAACGTTTACCACATGACAGAAAAGACAAAATACAAACTGTATGATCTCATCCACATTACCTCTAACATATCACTGGACAGCTATTGGACAATACAAAAGTAGGCAATATAAATCATATTATGGTGATATTTTAGATATGAATGCCTCTGCTCAATGTTTAGGATGTGTTGACACTTTGTAGCATTGAGGTTTATTTTACACGGTCGAGCGCTTACACTCCATAGCACTTTATATGCTGGGGTTGGATGGCCTTCCCTAGCATCCAATAAGACATTGGTATACCACTGGTTTCAAAGCCATACGGGGATTGTTGCCTTCTTATTTGACTTATTTTATTCATATAAAATGTGGTGAATATCGTTTCCGCTCACAAGATGTTATTTTGCTTACTGTACCTTTTAAATCTTTAATGAATTCTGATTATTATTACTGATGAAACTTAGAACTTAACTTAATATTTATTGTATTCTGTTTTTCAACTTTGTGTAACGACTTACTGCTGCTTATCTTGGAAAAGAGCTGTTCCTGGTTAAATAAAGGTGTAATATAAAATAGGTAAATGTTGCAAATTCAGAATTAGAACAACCTTTTTAGTTACCTACTACTCTCATAGAAGCCCAGGATGTTGGGATTGCAGAATGCTGTGATTGCATATATGTGTTGTTTTTATGGGGCCAAGTTGCACCTACGAAATACTATTGGATTTCATGACATGAGTTTTACAGCCGTGTTAATGGTCTAATTTGAGGTGTTGAAATGACCAACCTGGTCTCTGTGTACTAATGAAGACAGCTCGATATAACAAGTATTGCCTAGAAGGCACCAAAAATCAAGCAATATTGCCCGTCTCTGTCATCGTGGCAATACCACAAGACTAGAAACGCGACGCTAACATGTAATACAGAAATGAGTGTGCAGGAAAATTGATTCAAGAAATTTGCTATCAAGTTTAACTTTAAGATAGTATTTAGGGGACATGGAAACCAAAAATGTGAGAACCAGGACTGGATTTTGCACCACAAAATCACAAGCTGGAGTGTCATCTCACCAATATGCAAGGACATGCCGAACTCAATTATTCATAGAGTTTTCATAAATCTAAACTTCACTTGAGACCCATTTCCACAAGTTAAGTGTCTTTGCTATACTTCAGTCATAGTGAGGAATTGTAGTCCCCTGGACTACATTTGACCGTATGTTTCAGCTACAATATAAAACCTAGTGTGATGGTCAGTGGGACTAGTTCAGCAACAGCCATCCCATGTAGAAATGTCCACCCAGTCCACCGGGGGCACTGTCTCACTTTTCCATTCAGTCCAGTCACATAAAACTGTATTTCTGACATCATTATCCATGAAGCTGACAGAGCTCCATGACTGAAGTTACTCTGAGAAGCTGAGAGAGTAATGTTTTTGTGTAATGACCTTGCACGTAGAAGGAGCTGGGAAAGGCCACATTTCCAGGCTTGGAGGCAGGATACCCTGGGCTGTCTCTGTTATAATCCTCTCCAGACGCCGACACATACACCTACACAACCCAGTAAACAGGGAGACTAATCAGCACAGTGATCTAATGTTAAACTAGGTCAAAAACCTTTCTTCTGAGACATTTTAGATCTGATTGAGAGATTGTACATATATTAATTTAATAGGAACCATATATATTTTGTCATTGCTTACCGTACATATGCAATACACTGTAATGAACATTGAAACAACGGGTAAAACCTAAACCACGTGCACCTGTACAATTTAATAGATGTTCGTTGGTTCAGTAGTGGTTTAAACAAACAACAGGGAGGTTGCCATTAACACAGCATTATGTCTCAACTCCCAATGATCTCAGGATCTGACATCATCTTAATGTTCAGTTACCAAGACAACAAATTGATTCTTTACTGAAACCTTAAGAAACCCACTGCAACTCTCTGTGATACAAGGCCCTAACCACAAGTTTCTTGGTTGGTTCAGTCTAAACCTTGATCCGCAATTGTCTGTGGTTCAAAATTAAAGCATTCCAGTTATCCCAGGAATGACACTGAAGACGTAACGGTCCTTAATGCTGGACCCCAAGACAGCATTCTGAATCTGCTTTACTCTGGCAGGCATTAGATAATCCAACTGACCTCCTACAGTGAATATTAAAAAATACATATATTTTGTTATTTATTTTTTTACACAGTGAGGAGAGCAAGACGAGAGGAGTAGAAGGAAAGCGAAGTAGAGAAGGACTAGGAGAGGATGAGAGGGACTGGAGAGATGCACTACTAATTACTGTGCCATCTGCCCATTCCTGGACTGCAGCCAACTCTACGGGCAGCTGGGATAGAGGGATGGGGGAGGGAGAGAGACGGGGGAGAAATAGAAAACAGAAAGGACGACAAGAGAGGGGGAAGAATGTAGAACACAAGAGGGAGGGAGAGAAAAAGGGAGTGAGTGGAGGGGAACAACAACATGAGAAAAAAAAAGATGGAGGGAAAACAGTAGAAGAGCAGAGACAGTATGGAGGACACAATGGCCTTGTCTGCTCCTCATATCAGGCCTTTCTTTATCAACTCTCCTTCCTCTCTGACCGGTAGACAGCACTAAAACGTCAGAACTGGACACTGACACACACCTAAATGTGAACACACTGGACAGTAACAATTGACTATACACTGACACACACCTAAATGTGAAAACACTGGACAGTGAGTATCTATACACTGACACACACCTAAATGTGAACACACTGGACAATAAGTATCTATACACTGACACACACCTAAATGTGAACACACTGGACAGTAAGTATCTATACACTGACACACACCTAAATGTGAACACACTGGACAGTAAGTATCTATACACTGACACACACCTAAATGTGAACACACTGGACAGTAAGTATCTATACACTGACACACACCTAAATGTGAACACACTGGACAGTAAGTATCTATACACTGACACACACCTAAATGTGAACACACTGGACAGTAAGTATCTATACACTGACACACACCTAAATGTGAACACACTGGACAGTAAGTATCTATACACTGACACACACCTAAATGTGAACACACTGGACAGTAAGTATCTATACACTGACACACACCTAAATGTGAACACACTGGACAGTAAGTATCTATACACTGACACACACCTAAATGTGAACACACTGGACAGTAAGTATCTATACACTGACACACACCTAAATGTGAACACACTGGACAGTAAGTATCTATACACTGACACACACCTAAATGTGAACACACTGGACAGTAAGTATCTATACACTGACACACACCTAAATGTGAACACACTGGACAGTAAGTATCTATACACTGACACACACCTAAATGTGAACACACTGGACAGTAAGTATCTATACACTGACACACACCTAAATGTGAACACACTGGACAGTAAGTATCTATACACTGACACACACCTAAATGTGAACACACTGGACAGTAAGTATCTATACACTGACACACACCTAAATGTGAACACACTGGACAGTAAGTATCTATACACTGACACACACCTAAATGTGAACACACTGGACAGTAAGTATCTATACACTGACACACACCTAAATGTGAACACACTGGACAGTAAGTATCTATACACTGACACACACCTAAATGTGAACACACTGGACAGTAAGTATCTATACACTGACACACACCTAAATGTGAACACACTGGACAGTAAGTATCTATACACTGACACACACCTAAATGTGAACACACTGGACAGTAAGTATCTATACACTGACACACACCTAAATGTGAACACACTGGACAGTAAGTATCTATACACTGACACACACCTAAATGTGAACACACTGGACAGTAAGTATCTATACACTGACACACACCTAAATGTGAACACACTGGACAGTAAGTATCTATACACTGACACACAAATGTGAACACACTGGAAAAGTATCTATACACTGACACACACCTAAATGTGAACACACTGGACAGTAAGTATCTATACACTGACACACACCTAAATGTGAACACACTGGACAGTAAGTATCTATACACTGACACACACCTAAATGTGAACACACTGGACAGTAAGTAAATCTATACACTGACACACACCTAAATGTGAACACACTGGACAGTAAGTATCTATACACTGACACACACCTAAATGTGAACACACTGGACAGTAAGTATCAGTGAACACACTGGACAGTAAGTATCTATACACTGACACACACCTAAATGTGAACACACTGGACAGTAAGTATCTATACACTGACACACACCTAAATGTGAACACACTGGACAATACGTATCTATACACTGACACACACCTAAATGTGAACACACTGAACAGTAAGTATCTATACACTGACACACACCTAAATGTGAACACACTGGACAATACGTATCTATACATGACATCAGATCTCAGGTCTAGCTGTATGGCCATGACAAGATGCCCACAGAGCTCTGACAAATTTGGCAACTTTCTACAAGATTTTATTGTCCGAGAGAAGGAAACGCTGTAAGAAAATAATAAGAAAACTCTAAGAGGCTTATAATAAACAAGCCAAACGCCTGCAAGTCTAAATGATCACATATTTTTGTTGTAAATCTAAGGTCATATGCTAACGTTTATGATCAATATGTTCTCAATATAAAGCTACAAGACAACAAAGTTGCATTAGTTTATTGTGAGTAAATATAGAGGAAGAACTGGCCTCCGAAATACCTTCTGACCTCGTCCTGAAAATAACATTTAGTTTTACAATGTATCCATGCTGGCCAAACAACACGCTGTGAAATTCAGCCCATCACACCCGGGTTGCAAAGTTGTTCTGTTCGAAATGATATTTTCCACAAATGCCCAAACTGTTCCATCGCCACAACAGTACCCATTCAGATGCATTTTCACATACAGGCCGACTCCCATAACGACATATAGTAAAGGTTTGAGTAATATGGAAACAAGAACGACCGTCTGGAAGGAATGTAAGGACATCAATAACATAAATTGCCTTTAAATATGGTGCACTATAAATACATGGGTGTAAATAAATTAACGGGTGAATGAGTAGGGCTCTGTTTATTTTCTCACCTCGGCTGCAGTTGCAACGGCACACATCTGTGGGCCTGGAGGCACTCTGCCAGGCTGGCTCTGCTCTAAACGCCAGAGAGAAGCCTCTGTCTGTGTGTGTGTGTGGCATAGTCTGGGCATTGAGGTGCACACAAGTGACACACACTCACGCTACCAATGGCATATACAGGCAATATGTAAAAGGTAGAGGTGTGGTGTTGGGATAAGGGAGATTCTGGAGGAGAGAAGACGTTGTTGTAAATGCGTACCGGTGGCGTTTTGGGAAAAGCTTGGAGATCTGGGAATGTGTTCTTAAGGGGCCAATAGGCAGCTGTGGGCGAGGCTGTCTGATATGAGGGGGTAATAGTGGGGCGGGACAGGGGGCTGTACTTACTGAAGAGGGTAGGCCAGGGGGTACTTTCCTGATCTTTTTTGGCTGGGCATCTGAGGAGAAACACACACACACACATCAAATAACAGAGTTCTGAAAGTAATGCTAACAGTTAGGGAATTCCAATGACTGGGTTTATTAATCTTGCTGTTCAGTAAGTGCTCCGCTAGTAGGAATATCTGACTATATGGGCACTGATGTCTTATTTTCAACAACCAGTGTGTTTCTGCCACCACCTCACACCAACACGCCTTCCATTAAAGCTCCCCACTGGTTAAGCAGAAGTGAGATTTCTCAGGTTCTTATTTTAAACTTCAGGAAGAGAAGTGAAGGTGAACACAGTCGTAAATATAAACCAGAAAAAAGAGCAACTCCTCTCCACCCGAAGTGACAGTAATAGTGGAGGATATATGTATATAAGCGTACTCCATTTATAAAGAGCAACCGATAAAGCAACACAAGATATTTACATGCAGAATGTCTGAAATAACACCAGTAGAAGAAGAAAAAAAGAGTTGAGCTTAGTGATTTGTTTCATTCTAAAAATAAAAACAACTTTCCTTTACGGCCCCTATTATAAACTGCAACACAATGGAATGCCAGAACACGTACTGTTGCCATGTTATTGCTTTACCTTACAGAGAACCAGTAGAAAACAGTGTGCTAAAAGTAGGCTACAATTGAACCCACGTTGCATCAGTGTTCTGTACGGGTACACCCCGGCGGTACGGGTACACCCCGGCGGTACGGGTACACCCCGGCGGTACGGGTACACCCCGGCGGTACGGGTACACCCCGGCGGTACGGGTACACCGGGTACCCTGCATGTATCCATGCTACAGATAATATTGGGCACCTTACCCATGCTCTCCTGGGTGGGTCTTCTGCGAGAGGCATACTGAGACGTGTAAAACTGGGAGCCAGATTTCAGGGCCGATGGGGACAGGGCATCCGGACTGGGCATGGGCATCTCACTGGGCATAAAGCCCGGCTACCCAGGAGAAGGAGGGTGGAAAGGGAGACAAGGTCAGTCACACAAACACTGATAGATAGAAGACACACGTTGACAGAAAAAGGCAGAAAACAGGAAGAAGAAACACTCGAAGAGAACAGACAGGAACGGTCTACACATATTACTCAAAGGATGAGACACAGATGAAAGAGAACAGACAGGATCGGTCTACACATATTACTCAAAGGATGAGACACAGATGAAAGAGAACAGACAGGAACGGTCTACACATATTACTCAGAGGAAGACACACAGATGAAAGAGAACAGACCGGAACGGTCTACACATATTACTCAAAGGATGAGACACAGATGAAAGAGAACAGACAGGAACGGTCTACACATATTACTCAAAGGATGAGACACAGATGAAAGAGAACAGACAGGAACGGTCTACACATATTACTCAAAGGATGAGACACAGATGAAAGAGAACAGACAGGATCAGTCTACACATATTACTCAAAGGATGAGACACAGATGAAAGAGAACAGACAGGAACGGTCTACACATATTACTCAAAGGATGAGACACAGATTACTGGTGGGATAAGAGACAGAAAAAGAGACATAAAGAAACAAGAGAGGAGTGTGATTTACCTGAGCTCCAAAAGTAGAGTATGTTCCTCTCTCAGGTTTACCTAAACACAGAAGGGAGAATCAGGGCAGGACACTCAAAACTGTAAACTTATCAACTATTGTTCGTTTCTGTCCAGCACATTAACACCCGGGCTGAGGTGTTCACCCTTAGTTGAAAGACCCCCCCCCATCTGTCTGTTGTGTCGTGTCTGCCTGTCTTGTCTGCCTGTATATGGAGTCTTTTATTTATGACTTTGGACGGGAGCAAAACAACAAATTGGCCCATTAAAGAGGCCGGCGGAAATTAAGGGCCCAACCCCAATCTGTCTTCTGACAGGTCTGCTGAGACACACACACACACACACAAAATTGGGGACACTAATCCCTTGGGAGGGGTTTGTTTGTGCTTGGGTGCTTACAATCTCCTCCCCCTCTTTCCAACCCCAGACACACCCCCCTGTACCTCAGTATGATCCCCACCTCCACCCTCCTACACACATGGAAGGCCCCTACAGAAAGCTGCTATACAGGTCACCTCCGCGCGCGCGCGCGCTGCGCGCCACACACACACACACGTTATATTGTAAAACACACACAACTGAATCATTTATTTCAACTGGCTCCATCTCCCCCTATAGACATGTTATTATGTGGTCCCTCTCATTTCAACTGGCTCCATCTCCCCCTATAGACATGTTATTATGTGGTCCCTCTCATTTCAACTGGCTCCATCTCCCCCTATAGACATGTTATTATGTGGTCCCTCTCATTTCAACTGGCTCCATCTCCCCCTATAGACATGTTATTATGTGGTCCCTCTCATTTCAACTGGCTCCATCTCCCCCTATAGACATGTTATTATGTGGTCCCTCTCATTTCAACTGGCTCCATCTCCCCCTATAGACATGTTATTATGTGGTCCCTCTCATTTCAACTGGCTCCATCTCCCCCTATAGACATGTTATTATGTGGTCCCTCTCGTGGTCAGTGATTGTAAACACAGACTGGATTATTGTAGATCCAGGAGCCTCATGACAAAACCCCAGGGACCTGTTACTGCGTCTGTTACTGCGTCTGTTACTGTCTCTGTTACTGTGTCTGTTACTGTGTCAACACGGAGACCTGACATCAGCTGGGGGAGAGTAACTGCTTCAATGTTTACACCCCAGAGTAGCTTGGACAAAATCTATTCAGATTTCCTTACCCACAATCCCTGAGCCAAAAAGGGCAGTGGGAGCAACGCCTTCATGCTCATTATAATGAGCTCCTTCACCATAACCCTGGAGAAAGAAGAGAGGATGGTGAAGAAGAAAACCAGAGAGAAGGAGTGAAAGAAAGAAAGAGTGAGGGGGACGGAGATTAACGAGGAAGGAGAGAGACAAAAGGAGTGGAAAGGAGAGAGACAGAGGAAAAGAAATGAAGGGATAGAAGGATAAAGTGAGAGATGAGGGCGAGATGAATGGGGGATAAGATAGATAATAGGAAGACTTAAAATCAATTTGTGCCTTAAACAGATTCTGTATGCCATTTACAACCAAACATACACTGCAGACGGGCTCTTAGGGTTAATCTATGAGACAGTGAGTCCGGATAACACCAGTCATATACTACCAGTAATACGGCCCGATGGACAATATCAGTGATATGATTAGTGCTGTGATTAGTGGCGTGCCCTATGTAACACAACATGTTCACTCTGGTGTGTCTTCGGCTGGATGAAGGTGTGCAGTGGGAACGTACCCGTCCCTGGTTGAAGGAGGGGCTGGTCTGTTCTCCAGACACCCAGGGGCCAGGACCATTCCGCTCATCCATACCTACAACACAGTACATGGAGGACAGAGGTTAGACATGTGAAACAGACTAGAAAAAGGTACCAGGTAAATGTAGACTGGTAGTCTATTGGCCATTTTAAAAATAAACATTTCATTCTCTGTACCACTGAGTATTTAAAGGTTTAGAGATATAAGAGCAAGTCACTTATGCCTGTAGCAATGTGGTCCTGTAGGGTTACAACTGTAGCAGAGGGATAAGAGATCCCCAGCTTAGAGGTCAACATGCCCCCATCAGGCACTGTTATTTCACGACTTCTGAATAAGCCTTGGCTGAGTGACGCTCCTTCAGCTCCCAGTGACAGATTCAGCTCTGCCACACTGTCACTTAGTGTTGCTTTGAGGTGTAGAAAGTTTGAATAATTAACACCCAGTATGAGGCTCATACAATCATCCCAGAACGTTTGTCTCCCACTCTCTGTCTCTCTCTGCAAGTCTCCCACTCTCTGTAAGTCTCCCTGTCCGCCCGTCTCTCCCTGTACATCTCTCTCCCACTTTGTCCGCCCGCCCGTCTCTCCCCGCCCGCCCCTCCCCGATCGCCCGCCCGCCCCTCCCCGATCGCCCGCCCGCCCCTCCCGATCGCCCGCCCGCCCCTCCCCGTCCGCCACTCCCCGTCCGCCACTCCCCGTCCGCCCGCCTCCCCGTCCGCACGCCCGCCTCTCCCCGTCCGCCAAACCCGCCCGCCCGCCTCGCCCCCGCCCGCCCCTCCCCGCCGCGCCCGCCTCTCCCGTCCGCCAAACCCGCCCGCCCGCCCGCCCGCCTCGCCTCGCCCCGTCCGCCCGCCTCGCCCGCCCGCCCGCCCGCCTCGCCTCGCCCCGTCCGCCCGCCCGCCTCGCCTCGCCCCCCGTCCGCCCGCCTCGCCCCGCCCGCCCGCCTCGCCCCGTCCGCCCGCCTCGCCCCGTCCGCCTCGCCCGCCCGCCCGCCTCGCCCCGTCCGACCGTCTCGCCCCGTCCGCCCGTCTCTCCCTCCTTTACATTTTTACATGGCAACACAGTAGTCATTTGTATCCCCATCCTCATCACTCCTCCATTCACGAGAACCAAGTGAGAACAAACTGGGTATAAAATGACAGCAAGGACTTGCATCCTGTATGCTGTCTGCGGTTACAGGCTTAGCATTGAAACAAGAGGGAAAGTACAGAGAAAGATTTTAAAGACTGGTGAAGCAAACATTTCAACCCCCCCCCCATCTCCCTCGCCACCGCCCCCACGTCTCCTCTCACCGCTACACTGCATCTTGGGTGGAAGCTGAGGCTTAATTGTGTGCCGATTTGCATAATTGTGCATATTAATGAGTCTTGCCCAATGAATATTCATATTTTGTGTTTTGTTGTCTAATTAAAAAATGGAGAGGGGTGGAGGGGAGCGGCTGGAAGCATGACTGGATCAGCCATCAGGAAGAATGATGGGTCCAAAGTGGAGAGGCTGATATATCACCGTGACAACTATGATCTGTAGGAGAGATGCCAGCGGAATCACAGATGAGCGAGATCAAGGGCGGGGCTTGTTGCCTCCATGTGACTGTCATTCTCCATGCCCACCAGTATACCAGAATCAGATAAAAAACATCCAAAACATAGACCACACACATGGACTAGCTATATTATCCTGCTGATATGTTTATCATAGGCATGTCTGGCCTGAAATGTCAACATACCAATTGAAAGTTACATTTAGCAGGAGGCAAAGAAATACTGAGGTTTGGGATAGCGTCTGCCCATCTTGGAGGCACTAAACAGCAAGCTAGAATGACCACAAGGGGGAAATGTTAGTCTGTAGCCCAGCCTCAAGATGGCACAATGAATGGACAGCTAAAACTGAGTCATCTGAAGAATTTAGAATACTTCCCATCACTACTGGGCAAAGAACAAAAATGATGGGTTTCCCTTCCTGCTCTTTAGGGTAAACGGACAGACGTAACGGCGGGCAGATATCGCTCAGAACGGACTCCTCTGAGATTCACAAAAGCACTGGGATAATAGGGAGCTCTGCAGGTAGCCATTACCCCGCATTACACCGTACCCCAGGCTATCCTCCTAAGGGGGAATGTTTGACAGGAAGCATGAATGAAGAGGAGGGTTCGGAATGCATGAAGACAGTGCTCTTCCAGACCTTTCTGGGTAGACTACGGTTTGATAAAAGTCTGGAGTCGCTTAGAAATGTCATTGTTTTCAAAAGGAAAGCACATTTAAATGTCTATTAAAATAACAGAAAATTAAATAATAAACCAGTATCTGGAAACAGCTGATTTCTAATGGAATATATACCTAGGCAAAACAGAGGCCAGCTTAAGTATAGGCCAAGTGAGCAACTCTAAAGTAAAACATTAAAATGGATTTCATGCATATTCATTAGACATTCACATTTTCCTTGAAATTAACAGATCTACTGAGTAGATGAAGGTGAGAATGTGAGAGACCTATCTAAGAGTATCAACCCTCAAATTGTTTTATTTAGATGAACGACACTGAAAACTCATTATGTTAGCTAGCTAGTTTCTAACAGCATCTCGTTTTTTTATTATTATATTCCATTAAATGTGTGCTGCTCTTATTGCGCTGTTTTTTGTTTTACTGGCATGTAGACTGATTATAGTTATAGTTAATGGTACAATAGAAAAAAACAAAATGTTTGAAATAGGTAAATGAGAGTCTATGGACCTAATTAAGTTTGAAGAGAAACAAACACAGTATCACAGGTTTTCGTGAAATAGAAATGATTTTTGTACCCAGAAATTGTGACATGCACACGTAAAAGATCATTTTTACTATTTTTTGTGTACATGATACGTAATATTAAGGACTCTACGGAAAATTGTCAGACACACAAAAAAGCACAACAAACGTTTTTTGTCAAGTACACGTTAAACAAATAAGTTAATCTAATGTTAGGTATTGGGGAAGGTTAGGACATGGGTAAGAGTTTCGTTTAATATTCATAGTAAAAAAAGTTATGTCGGTAGCGTTTACAGTTCAAGCTACGCCCACTTCCTGGTCGAAATGCAAGTTGAGTCAACCAATCATGACACTTTCTTTCAACACCTCAAGAGAATTGTGTCATGGACAAAAAAAAAAACTTTTATGTGTGCATGTCACAAATTTGGGGTACAAAAATCATGTCTATTTCACGAAAACTCATAATACTGTGTAGATAGCAAGTAAAAATTACATAAGCCTTAGATTGGGAGTGGACATCTATACAAAGATGTACTACAGCATTGTGTGAGATACACATACAAATAAAGGCCTAAACATCTACACAGTATTCAAATGCTGTTTCAATAAATAATGTGAAAAGGCTCAGTTTGTGTAATGATGACAGTGTAATAAGAGACTACCCAAACATCTGAGAATACCAGAGCTTATATAAACCCCCCTGCTTTAAAGAACCATACAAATATAACAGGCAAAATAAAGTTCCCAGGACAGAATTCCTTATTAAATTAAGTGTTGACAGTGGTTTGCCTCCTGTTGCAAGCCATAACTGACGACAACAGCCTAACAAAACGTGAGCTAGAAACTCTACACCTAATCACTTTTAGGGGATTTTCCCACGGAGGGGTGACTGAGTGAGTTTGCTCATGCTTGTGTGTGTGTGTGTGTGTCAGCGAACGTCTCAGCACATGTTAGCTCAGAGAGCGAGAGGGTTGAGTCAGGCCAGACACATTCACTAGCAAACCTCCCCTTTAAACCCGGGTCTCATCACCCCTTTAAACAAGGCAGCTCTATAATTACCCCAGATAGAAATACTAGAAACAACCAGTAACCCTGACTCATACAGGCGACGCAGCTCCATAACTAGCACACCGGGAGCAACCAGGCACATACACACTTTATAGGACAATGACTGACTGCTGTCTGGCAGTCCACACTTCCAGTCTTCCTTCCTTCCTCTCTTCCCTGTCCTGTCCTGTATGACAGACATGAGTCACCAGACACAATACATGTTGCCCTAGACGTTTTCAGGAGTGTGATTAATAGGGAAGGTCTACAATGTATACGCAACAGTTAGTGATCTAACGTGCCTAAATTGAAATGATTCATAAGAGCTGGTTTTACAATGCTGATAAGACAATTTTCAGAACTATTTTGACTAGTAACATTGCATATTGAAATAATATCGGATTCATTGTACTTAGAAGCTTCAAGCATTATATTCTGGTATAAACAGGTTTGGTCAAGTTGAGTAATCCGCTAAAATGCACAAAAAATCCAACTAAAGGGCAAACTGAGAGAAAACCAGAATTACAGAATTGACATTCCATTTCCATTCACATGAAGAAAAGTTCCTAAAGAACAGAAAGTTCATGCAAAACGAACTCACCTCTTCTGCATTTTAACAAACCCAAAGTTTAAAAATACCTATTCTGATTCTCAGTTTCTGGTTGCCAGTAAATGAAACTTAGTTAGAAGTAATGTGACATAACAGACACCGAAATCAAAAAACCAGGGATGCATGACAGCACGTCCAACGGAAACAAGCTCCCGAAGATGCAGATCTGATCATCTTAAAAAACTGTTTAGAATCTGGGGTCATGGTCAAATCCTCCTAATCAAGGAAACCAGGACAACACAGGATGGCAGCGATTTTCAACCAAACAGGGATGAGCAAAATATTCTCCAAGGACGGTAAGGCAGAGACAAAGAGAGCGAGATAAGAAAACTTCTCATAGAGCCTTCTCATTGGGTGATCTAGGGTTCTTAGGTGAAGTCATACACTGTCATAGCACATATGCTGCCTGCCTATCCAGTTCTCCCATCAGCCAATGGCCTTTGTCTTGGCCTCTGATGAGCATAGTGGAGACCCGTGCTGAGGGCTGCCACACAATACCAGAAGCAGCCGTTGGATTGAGAACAGTAACTGCCTCCCTTTGTAAGTGGGCACCTTTTCTCACTACAAAAGAAAATCCAAGTGGCCCTCAAGCATAGAGTAGTGTAGTTTGGCTTCCCTGCATCACCCACCTCCCCTGTCCCTTTCATCTCATTTCTACTTTATATCCTGTTTCTTTTCAGTTAAGACGTGAAACAACCTAGATGAACAGCTCAGGTTTATGAGGAGAGTGAAGGGTGAGAAGAGGGTTGATAGAAAATGATTGGTGTATTGGAGAGAAAGTAGGTAACTGGAGGGTGAACATGTATTGGAAAAGGTGCTTTGAGAATGAGACAATGCAAGTTGGATTAGGAGCATGGTTCTTGTGTTGATTTTGGATGTGGGTCAAAAAGACGAGATGGAGACTATTGTAGTGAGGACAGTGGGTTAGCTGATGATGACGGTAAATTTGAAATAATATAGCCCTTCATTTAAATGGTTAGATGGGTTGGCAGCGGGTGAATAGGGTAAACGGGGTAAGGGCAGTGGGATGAGGGCAGTGGGGTGTGTTATTGAAACTGTAATGTGATAACCAACTTCCTGGAGCAGCTTCAACAGAGAACTGAGGAAAGGTGGGTATTCACCACTTTTTAATTACATGGTCATATAAAAAGACAGTGTACAATATATTTTTTTTATTATCACCAAGGTCATCAGAAAAAAACAATGTTGACCGAAATGCTCAAAAATAACAATTATGCTTATTTAAAAATGTAACTGGGATGAGCAAACATTCAGTAAGCATTATAACCAAAGTCTTACCTGAGCCTCCAAACTGGCTGCTGGCTAGAGTGGTGGGCCTGTTCTTACCATTCGACACTGGTGGAGCAAACATCTGAAACAGAGACAGACTCAAGAGTCAGAATGCAGAAACCAGAGATGATTCCACATCCACAAAGCATCCCATAGTCAAAGTGCTACTCCAGGATTGACCCATACTACCACATTAATAATGATCCATGGATACAGTTTGGATACAAGTCCTACATAAACAAAGCACAGTGTCATTTTTAGTACAATTACTAATCCGTTAAGACACTTCACAAAACTGGACATCAGCCCTTATCTTCAATAGGCGATTACAACCCAGAGCTGCCTTCCTCCTGGAGTCTCTCACACATTCTAGTACATATCTGTTAGTTCTTGTGTCAGGTTATCCTGTGCCTGCTGGTGTAAACCAATCACATATAAAATAGTGTTGTGCCTTTTAAATGCAGAGTATCTGAAGAAGACCAACTTGTCTGTGGAACCCCAACTGTTTGAGCATGTTACATCCTAAAGTATGGGGTGGGGTTGTGATGGAAGCAAGCAGTGGCAAAACTCAAGAGGGAGAAAACCAAAACAGCAGGGAACACCAATGACAGGACAATGCACTTTTTTTTTTACAAATTCGTTGTTGTATTTGCCCAAGAAACAGAAAAAGTAATATCAATTGTTTAAGTCTAGGCCCCTGACAATAACTCTTGATGCTATAATGTTCAGTACAAAGCGTAAATTGAAAATATTTGATAGAGTCATTCTCAGTTCCAACAGATTCCAGCAGCTGCCCGACAGTGGGAAGTGAGTTCAAAAGACAAAGCATTGACTGAGTCACCGACATGAGCGACTCACAGCAACTGCCCAATGTCAACACGGACTGATTGATATTGAGTGTTCTTCAGTTAATGTTAGGGATAAACAACAATCTATACATTACCTTCAAAATAATGTCTGCCACATGAGATGTATGCATTTATCCCGCTCATACCAGAGTAAACAAACAAAAACATTAGCAAATATTTACTAGTCTAATTTTTGTTTATATTTACATGTTTTATTAATTCATTTATGCTTAGATGTTTTGGCTGCTGCAAAAATGACCCTGTCTTTTGAAGATATTTGATAATGTTTGTGCTTTTGAAAACTATTTAAAAAAAAACAAATCCATTCTCCCACATGTAAAAAGTAAAGAATAGGATTGACCAGAGAAAAACGTTACCAGCCTGCATAGTGATCAAATTAACAACAGGGTAGAACCCATAAATATTGAACAAACATCTGGGTCACTCCGTCCTAAAGCAATGAAAACAGCATGAAAAAAAACAGTTGATTTCTGTCTAGAATGTCTGCTACAGATGTTTTTAGAGACTGTGGCATTTAAGGGTATATCAGGGCAATGATCTACTTCAGAAAAATGAAAATAAAAAGTCTATATCACTTTGTAAAGGAAGTAGTTGTATCTTGTTTAACATCATAATTAGGTTTCCTGGATATCTGTCCCTATTATTAGGAATGACTACTACTTTAACTACATACTGTGCTGGTGATGATTAAGTACGTTAAGTGTATAGTAAAACAGTATTGGAACATACCACAGCATCATCAAATTAATTACAACCCTTAGCAATACTGATGTAACGAAAGAGAACAGAGTTTGTTTTGACGTGCGACATTGCCAATTACATATTTTGTGTTCGCACAGGTATGACAAGTTCTCAGAATGGTCTATACTGTTGATCTTTGTTAGGGGGGTGGATGGGTACAATGTTAAGCTAAATTAACAACCTAGCAAGACGTGGCATTAGCTAGCTTAGTAGATACTCTTGCTTAGTACCTTGTCAGTAAAACATCAGTACCAGCTAGAGTAAATGTAACAAGGTAGCTTGACTGCAGTTTTAGTTAAAGGAAATATTGTCAAAAACTATGCATACTAAGAAAAAGTATATACACCAGAAAAAGTAGGCACTTTTCATAAGCATCATTACCTGAAACTCGCATGGCACATTAATGATGACCTAAGAGAAGACATAAGGACCATGACGACAGGGCCATGACGACAGGGCCACGATTCGTTCTTCTAAAACAACTGTGCCATTAACTGCTTTCCGAGAGATGTTTTTTTAGTTGGACTTAATGAGTAGTGTTTTAAGTGACACATTGTTCATCTGGACTGCACGGTTCCACCACGCATGAACAAAACGTTCCCGCCACCAAACCCGACTGTTTACACAGGGGACATTTGTTTAGTCATGCAGCGTCTGATAGCTCTTCCTGATGGATAATGGACTGAGTGTCAGAGTACCCTGATTATACATTTATCCACAAATAACTAATGGAAAAAGGAGAAAAGGAAAATCCATCTTTAATCAATTCATTCATTTTAATCGTGATTATGTCTGATCTTCAGTTAAGGCTGCACCCTATAATAGTCTCAGTGATGTTTTACTACTCCATATTTCCCCTTGTTTGTATATGCATACACATATGGATACATTATAGATATATAATAACATCTTTAAACACTTTGTAAGTTGCAGCTTTAACTGAAGCAGTTAACTGTTTAGTTAGGTCTTATAGGATGTGACTAAAAAACTATAGGTGGTAGGTTGTGTATGAACCCAGTAATCTAAAGTGTAAAAGTACTTCACATTAATGACTTCAAAGACGACAAATGAGCAAGACTGAACTTAAGTACCACATTTTTTTATTTAGGTATCATTGCATTTGTTGTTTTGAAGTAAGAATTCTTTCACCTAAAATGTTTGTACCTATTTCCTGATTTACACAATTTTTCTCTCGTTTATGAGTCGTTTGCTTTTCCCCATGTTGATCGATGACAAGTGGATTTTACCTTCATGTTACCTTATTATGAAGGTAAAACAGCGACATACGTTTATTTCTTGTAATTCGGTTTTTTTCCTTTGAAACTAGTTTTGTACAAAAGTTTTTTTTGTAATAGGTTTTGTACAAAAAACCAACGCGAAGAGTTGTCACTAAAATTCCACTAGTGACAAAAGTTTTTCTTTCTTGTAAATCAGTCTGTGCCCAAACGTTTCACTGCGTTTCCAAACAGAAACCCCAAACGTATTCTGACCAATGAAGGGATAGCTATCTTAGCTTGGCACTTTGAACTTCAACCAGACAGATTTAACGCTGTAGAAGATGATTGGTCAATAGGCTAAGTAAATTAAACCAAAGCCTACAGGTATGGCCAATAAAGATTGTGAGGCCAATAAAAAAACAACATGCAGTTCCATAGGACTGAGTTGTACTTTAAAAAAAGGGTTATTAATGTTAACAGGTTACATGTTTTATTTTTATAATGAAGAACCATTGTGTCACAATGATTTGGCAGCTATCTTTTTTGGGTAAAATATATCCCCAACATAAATGTTTTACTAGCAAACTAACCCAGTGCCTGCAGATGAGAGCCATATTCAAGTCCTATTTTTGCTGTTATTTATCAAGAGTGGCTTTGTATCAGCACCAAACTGTTATAAGACAGGATCAGTATTTGACTACAAACTACGACTGTTCCTTTGTTGGTAGGATGTCAAAAAGGATGTCTTACCGCACTGAAATCCAGCAGGTCGCTGAGCTCTTTGTCTGTTCCCACTGTAGCCATTCTTATGCTACTGTTCTTTTGGCTCTGGCAGTCTCAGCAACTGACTGTGGAAAGAGGGGAAATGCATAACAAACATCTTCATTAGCCGATGAACTCTTCAGAACAACTTAAAGTACAACTAAATACCAAAAAACACCAAATAGAAATCCTAAGAGACAAGTAATATAAACTAAAACAGCTAATTTTGCAAAATGCTGCGCAAGCAATTAGAACTTTTTCATTAGTTAGCTTGTATGCATGTTGACACAAATAATTACCAGGTACAAAGATCTATGGAAGTTATATAAATACTTACTTCCTGGTTTGACAAAAGGTTATTTTCTCACCAAATTGGTCATCCATTTAAAAACCGATTAATAGGGCTGCAACTAATTTGTTGGATAGAAGAAAAACATTTGAAAAGGCCTTTAAATATTTATTTATTTCCATAAATAAGTAGTTTTTCTGCTGAAGTACCACATTCTCACCTTACCAATAAGAGCTCAATTTAAAACTGCATACTTTACAAAGTCCCAACCGATGGATTAAAATGCGGTAACATTTAGTTAATGTAACCATTAGGTGTCATCATCCAAAGATACATTGTCACACAAGTGCAAAGCGTACCTATAACCATATAATGTCCACAAGGTGAACAGAAGTACGAAATCCAGACAAACACAGAATTTAAAGTATAATATATAAAATAAAATATCAAAATAAACACTCGCCGAATACTATTTTACAGGCTTCAAATACTCGTTAGTAATTTTGAATGAGTATTCAAATAGTATTTCTTAAAAACTACATTAAAGACCTTGAACAATTAATTTTTCATAATACATACATAAAAGGCAACAACACTGTGTTAAGTATAGCCTACCAGTGATGACACAAATCAATCTCTTCCCCTAGTTCTCTGCAAAACAACTTAAAGTGAACTAAGATTCAGTCCGGGCACAGGATTAAGCACAAATGAACTGGAATGTGTTGTGCGCTATTAAAAACATTTTTTTACTTGTTGTTATTGTGCACAAATTCAGCAAGCTTTAACTGAATAATAGGCCAGTATAAACCAATAGTTATGGGTTTGAAAACATGATAGGCATAACAAAATGCAAGCCAAAATAAAGTGCATGGCAAACCTTGCAAAATTAAGGTATATTGGAAATAATCGTTCTTGAAAAAAAAACAACGGAAGACAATGTTGGGCAAAGTACCAATGGCAGCCTACTAGTCTGCCTAAGGATAAATGGCTATTTCTAGGTCTAAAAATGCAAGAGATTTAATATGATATAAATTAAATGAAATCAGTATCTTCTCCAACGGAAGAAATGCCCTTTAACTAATGCATCGCTCTGAATTTTGTTTCTCCAAGTTTTCTCTGTGATAGGGTTCACAAACGGCAGTGGCTTTGAGGTTGTTTTTGAGGTCAATGGTTGTGTAGTCTGGTGATGCCCCCATTATATAATAATTATTATTAAGCTATCTATCAAGTCTGACGCTAATAGGTCTAACATCATGTTTAGAGCGTGAAGGCCTAGTTACTGAACGATGCTCGGATAAGAATCAATATACTTACATGTTTGATATGATTCAATTTACTTGTCGTGCCTCCATGGTAAACCAATTTCTTGTTCTATATTTGGCAATGAGGATTTTTTTGTTATCATACATCTCATCCCCAACCGCTTAATCGGGGTCAGATCACGGGACAGCAGCTCTAGCAGGGGACCTCAAAATGTACTTTCCCTGGCCACATTAACCAGCTCTGACTGGGGGATTCCAAGGCGTCCCCAGGCCAGGGAGATCTCTCCACCTAGTTCTGGGTCTTCCCCGATGCCTTCTCCCAGCTGGACGTGCCAGGAACACCTCCCTAGGGAGGAGCCCAGGGGGCATCCTTACCAGACTACTACAGGACAACTTTCTACGCGAAGGAGCACCGGCTCTACTCAAAGTTCCTCAAGGATGACTAAGCATCTCAACCATCCCTAAGGGAGAGGCCCGCCACCTACCTGAGAAATCTCATTTTGACTGGTAGATCGAGAGCTTTGCCTTCTGGCTCACCTTTTGGCACAACAGTGCGGTAAAGCTAACCCACCAGTGTCCCCTCACTCGTGAACAAGACTCAGAGGTGCTTAAACTCCTTTACTTGGGGTAAGGACTCACACCCTACCCGGAGTCTGCGATCCACCGGTTTCCTGCCGAAAGTCAAGGCCTCAGAAGTAGAGGTGCTAATCCTCATCCCAGCCATTTCACACTCGGCTGCGAACTGATCCAGTGAGTGCTGAAGGTCACTGACCAAGGATTGGTGACATCACTGACTAGTGATGGGATCCTCAGCCAACCGAACTGCAACCCCTCCCCATCATGACTGCGCCTCGATATCCTGACCATGAATATCACAAACAGGATTGGTGACAAAGCGCAGCCCTGGCGCAACACAACCCCCAATGAGAACGAATCCGACTTACCGCCGAGAACCCGACATCTGAGTGTATATATTATAGGCCTTAGCTGAAGAAATATATTGTAGTGAGTCCTACTATTGCTAAGTTTTGTTGCAAAAGAATTACAAAAACCAAGCTTCCGAATACTGAATTAAAAACCGATTACCAACTCAATGAATGAACTCCAAATCAACACTGATGAACCAAAAAATTCTGCCTAATATGCAATTGGTCCTGCACATGCCAACAAAACAGCGCCAACCAGCGGAGGCATAGATTTTACAAGATCCCTGAAAGTGTCCCTTTTCTGGCACTAACACATTAGCAACAATCCTTCAGGTCCTGGAAGTTGAGAGGCGGTGTCATCGTCGATTGGAATTGTTGATTCAGCATCTCACAGATGCTCAATTGGATTGAGATCGTGGAAATTTGGAGGACAGGGCAACACCAGAAACTGTTTATAATTTTTCTCAAACCACTCCGAACAATGTGTGCAGTGTGGCAGGAGGCATTATCCTCCGGAAAGACTACTAAGGAATACCATGGCCATGAATGAGTGTACCTAGTCTGAAACAGTGTTGAGGTAGGTGGCACGTGTCAAATTGACACCCACCTGAATGTCCAAACCCAGGGTTCCCTAAGCAGAACATTGCACAGAGCATCAAAACCCCTTAGGACTTATAAACACCTGTAAGTCTACGCCACCACATCTCCATGTGATAAAACTCACGTCAGATACGGTGTCAACATTTCTTATCATTATGTTGGATATAAAGTTAGTATTTGGTGAAAACACAGTCACAGAACAAGCCCCAGAATGTATTCCTGAATCCTTTTTACGTGCACCAAAATGATGATCCAGTCTGTTGAATTCCCTCGAGAAAGGATTAACACTGTAATATCTTAAAATAACTTATTTATTGATGCTGGCACTTGAACAAGCTTTCAAATAATGTCCACCTGCCAGAGCAAGCTTTACATTTATAATAGGGTGCCTTTTAATCAGTTATGTGAAGAGTCTTAACCTGAAGTTAGGCAATCTATCCATTATTTCCAAAAAATTCAATTTTAATTTGTAATGGTGTATGCATTCTGTTTATATTCCTTCAGTTAGAAACAAATAAATGTTGCTGAATCCTGATGGACTAATTCCTGCCAGTGTGAGGGGTCAAATTAATAGTAAAGTTATGTAGCTGGCAATTACTTTGTTGTGAATTCCATACTGTAAATAGATCATCTGGGCAACTTGTCATTGTTAAACAGCTAATGTGACTGGGGACTACTGGTAAACTTCATAATGACAAATAACAGGGGAAATAAAGAACACAATCTGCTTTATCTCCCTGCTTATTACAGGTATATAAAAGGGAGCGACAAATATTCAAATGTGTATATATATATATATATATATATATTCACTCAAAATGTATATTTCAACAGCATTGAAAAAAATACGGTACACAATCTGAGCTATACCAACATCCAAATATGCTAATAAACAAATCTGACCATTGACAAATGAGAGGTTTTGTTTAGATGGATTAAAAGATGTCAGATAGTTGAGCAATCGCACACTCTGTGTCGGTCCAACACCCCAAGGAAAACAACCTGACCCAGGACAGCAAAACCGGGCCCTGAAATACAGCCCATCTTGACCATCAACAAGGCACACTTGCCCCAAATCATAGACTATTTACGGGGCCCCTGGAAAAGCAGCTAAGGGTCAAAAAGTAAGAAGAAAACAAAAAGTGAAGAACCGAGTGAAGTCATAACTCACAGTCCTGGCTGCTTCTGTGGCCCGGCACGTTAAAAAAGCCCAAAACAATGGAGATACCTGCCATTACTAGCCTGAACTATCGTTCTGAACTACCAGCCTGAAGCACTGGTCAGAAGCACCGGCCTGGTGTTGCCAGCGAAAGGAAGCTGCCTTGCATTCCCTAAGGGCTTTTGTATTTACCTATAAAACATAGCACTATTTTGATTTGTCAGTTCCCTGTGTCTTTTGTCCATTACACATCTCAATAGAGCAAGTGTTGGCTATGATTAATGACGAGGACACGGCCCCCGAGGCCGGTAGCATCCGCAACACAGCCCAGAGAGAAAGCAAAACACATAAAGGGGCAAAGGTCACGAGGCCATGTGCAAATATGCATTTGGGCTCTAAAATAAAATGATCCAGTTAAAACCAAGTAATGTTTATTTTTTTCAGATTTTTTCTTTCTTTCCCCAGAGTGTGTTGGGGACTGGTGAAATGCCTGGTAAATTAAATTTTAAGTCAATCATTTATACAGCACTCACTTTGATTTAAAAAGGTATATGTATCAATGTATGCATGCTGTAGAACTGTTAAAAAACGTCACATTTTTAAAACCAGAATGCAAAAACCTTTGACAGATAACGTGCTCATGGTTGACCTATTTTAAATACCCCAACATTACACATCCAGCGCTTCTTGGCTGAAAAATTACAATTCAATTAACAACATTATTATTCACTAAGATGGATCTCAGTACAAAGAAATGTGCACTACCGTCTGACCAATCACACCATGCAAACATGAGTAATCAAAAAATAAATGAGGCAAGCTACAGGAAGGATTTCTGACGAGACCTGCCAAAAAACCTCCTGTTGAAGCACGAACCGTCTCAAAACTTCACACAATTCACGAACATATGGAGACCATGCACTCAATTTTAAGTCATGTTGAGCATCTTCCAATGCGTCCGCCTGCTTTTGTTTTGTGCCACAAAAAACAGGTGGACAATCAAAAAAAACGAAATCAAAGTTCTTAGTCATATCTTGGTGTAGATTTGGTTACAGTCAACCTTAGAAATTTCTGTGCTTTAGCACTACCTGCAACTGGCACATTTTTACAACTTAGTTACCTGGTAATTTGCACTGAAAACATTCTTATAAACATTCTCAGACATTACTTAAAAGCTTGTATAGGGTTAACTGTTTTGCTCAGGGAGAAACCCACAACTTTTCTTCAGCTAGCCAACTCAAGAAGCAGTCAAGCAACCCTTCAGTTGTTTCTACAAATCGAGAATGAAGACTGTATCATGGTCTGTGACAGATTCCACTACACCCCGCTAAATGGCTTTATATCTTATGGAACATTTCATACGTTCAGCTTTAAAATGTTTAGTTTGTAGGCTTGATGTTTGACAACACTAACGTACAATATATCCGAAGATCTGAGTTAATTATTTAAAATAATTTATACTACTTTTTCAAAAGTATTTCTATATCTTTACATTCACTACATTGCAGAATTATAGTGACGACATCAAAAACAATGAAATAATACATGGAATCATGTAGTCACCAAAAAATATGAAACAGATCAAAATAAAATGATCTGTTTACTGTATATTCAGCTGCCACTCCAGGGCTTGATTGCATTCTCTCAACTAGTGCCGTAATATCTAAAAACTCCCTTTGTGACCAAATTTTTCAAACGTATATATAGGAAACATAAATGTACAAAGTTGTTGATGATCATAATAATTGATTCGATTTTAAGTCTGCATTAGTTGCATACACATTATAGCAGATGCTGTGCCGTCTAACAAAAAACTTGTTCATCTGATAAACAGGGCAGTGGATACACTTTCTTACTAACATCTAAAAAAAACAAAAAAAACAAGATAGTTTACCTTTATTGGACATGACAAATAATCACAAAATGTCAACATGAATAATACATGAGGATTTGTACTGTGTACTGTATATCAGTCCAAATAGCACTTTGGAAAAATAGAAAAGTAAACAAGATAGAAAAAAAGCGACCAGGGTTCAATCAACATGAGAAAGTAGCATGGACTAAATGTGTGTATGAATGTAGCCGAGTGTGTGTGTGTTCAAATAGATTAAACACTAATCTGAATGTATTCAATATTACAGTCTTACAACAAATATTTAATTGAAGAAGACTGACAATTTATACTTTTATAATTACATCAGTAGAAAATCGAGCACACTGACACATGCGACTGATAAAGAATATATAATTATTGTGTTTGCTGAGACAATACAATTGCAGCAGACGTTCAACAGTTGCTTGACAGAACTCAAAAAATCGCATTCGTTGCGGTCAAAAGAAGGAACCGTGCTTCCACCCTGAAACCGAAGCTCTATACATCCCCCATCCCACATTCTCCTTGACCTCCCTACTGCCCTAGACGTACCGTATTTCCATGTGGAAAGAATGTAAAACGTTTTACGATTTGTGAAATCCCCACAACAGCATGCATGACAAAAATAAAAGCTTTCTGTCAACTCACGACTATTCCGTCAAAAGGATTTGGTGCGTTGGGATGGGTGAGAAACCTGTTGTGAACAAGCTGTCTAATACACGACTTCTCCACTAGTCTACTGCTCGAACACAAAGAGAGTGGCAAAGTTTGTGATGAAGGCTAGAACAATAGAATAAGAGTCGCTATTCTGGCGTATCATATATAAATATAACGGTCTGATGGAAAAACGACATTTATAACCTGTTACCCATTTAAAGCATTTGCACCGTAGTGATTCAACCCGATAAAAAGAGGTGCGGGGAAAGAAATTTGTGAAATATGTGAAATAAATAGGGTGGAAATGTTGAGAACATAACAACACGCAATAAAGATATTTGAATTCATTTTATAATACAAAATAAATAAAACATCAAAGTGCCCTCAAAAATAGAAACATGCGCTCCCTTTTGAGTGCAACTTTCCGCTACACCATGAAGTTGTCCCTTACATATTTATCCAAATGTTCCACCGTCTAAAACAACATTTAGTTTGTCATTCAAGAAAATACGAATACTTAAAAAAATGCCAGTAGCATCCGTGCAATTGTTAATCGGATCAAAATGGCATGTTAGATTACTTTTAAACTTGACAATGCTGTCCTTAATGAACAAAGAAGTATTTTCCCACAAGGCTCCAAACCTACAACACCGCTCACTCCCATATAGCCCAGGCCGGACAAAAACTGAAGACCCCGCTTTCTCCCACCGTGCTCTTACAACTCAAAATGATCCTGTAAAGTTGCACAGTGTTCCAACAAAACATATGCAGGCAAATATCACAATATCACGAAAAACATACAGCATGTCGCGCGGTATATTTACCTTTCAGTAGACACGACTCAATTATGTGGCATCCAACAGGAAAAATGACCGGTTGGAGTAGAGAAACACATAAAGTTGGGGATAGATTCCCTCTGCTCCGGACTGTAGATGAACAACGAACGACGATATCGTTGATTCTCGACCAAACGCTGGGTTTTTTACGCAGACCGCGTCATGAATGTGAAACAATGTTAACACATAGATTCATAACTCGTGTTGTACGTCAAGCGAGTATTTTAGTTGCTACAATTGTAACCATTTCATCTTCCGAGTAGACATTTTAACAGCCTCCACATTGTCGAGTCCAAAAGAGTATCCCTCCGCGGCGTACGAGGACGTTACAACACCACGGTGTCCGATTTCAAACGCCGTACAACAACAAGACACTACCATTTCCGATAATCATACAATAACACATTGATTTTGAGATTGACTAAAACGCTGTAAAGGATTAGTGCGAATGCCGTTGCATTAAAATGACATTCGTTCAAGATCGCAAACCACGAGGACTACGTCAACCTGCGGAGGGAGACTGCGGAAACTAAACAGTTACAGACCAGAAACAGTTTGAGATGGAATGATAATACTGCAGACGCACAACCAATTGCATGCCACAAAAATCGGATTGACAGAGAAAAGGTCCAAATAATATCCTCATTATTCGTTGGTCCGGCCTCAAATGTTACCCGGTCATGGATCGGCTATGGACAGCGTGCATCGTTTAGATGATGCAGTTATTGGTAAAGGATATTGAACTTGAAAACTATTAAAAAATATACATCCTGATTAGGAACAACAGTAAACAACACATAGCTTGTTTTCAAAGGGGGCAGTGCATTCAGGCGAATATTCTTTCGACAACAACAACAAAACAACATGAATATTGGCTAGAGCCTACTTAGGTAACGTTAGTGTAGAGGTTAATGGAGGTCCTAATCCATTTAGTTTATTATGGACCCAAATTGATTTAGGATTTTACCTGATCCTTTAGCAAAATAGCATATGAGGCTGTATGCAAATAACATGTACAAGTTAATAATAAAGCCTAGCAATATTAACATTTAATTTTGCACAAAATAATTTAAAGCGACAGCTCAGTGTGCTTGCGAGTGTTTACACGTTAATTACTCCAACCGCAGCGTTGGACAAATAGCTCCACCTCATTAGTGTGAAATGATGTTAAAAACAGGGTTTAAAAGCACACAATACGAAGCATTTGGCGTTTACAGTGATCTTTTCTGGGAACAGCATGTAAGCTAAAAAGTCTTTATGAGAGTACATAACATATTGATCTGTCCTACATTAAGGTTCAACAGCTAAGAATAGGCCTAGTCCACCGTTTTTTTCTGCACCCAAACCTGAAATTGGGGCATATTTAAAGGAGCCAGGTATCAACATTACAAGCAAATATGTGACTATGAGTATGTAAAGGTCATTTAACTCCATTTGGGATGAAAATAACCCATTTGTTTGACAACATTTTGAATATTTCCTGCTTTGAAGTTTATCTAATGTCCAATTTCTTGGGCTTCAGGCGCCTAATGATTTGTTATAACACCTGCGGCGCTACGCGTATGCTTTTTAATGCCACTGGTTGGAATCCAAAAACCCTGTCATAATTATTTGTGCCTATCAGTAACTAATATATGGAACTAGACATTTGGATGATTTTAGCATATTATCCATAGTGGTAAGCAGTCCACAATTGGCTTACTCATTTAGGAGGAAGTCAGGTACTGAGTAACAGCTGGGTCTGACATGAAGTGTGTATCGTACATAGGAGTGTGCATGTGTTTGTGTGTGAGTGTTGATTTCCTGTCTATGTGCACAAGTGGGGACCCACAGTCCCAACAAAGATAAGAAAACCTGACAAATTGGTCCACAATGTTTTTGGGCAAGTAGACACTTGCAATTTAGGGCTTGTAAATAATGAACATTCATTTCTGGGTCAGGGTTATGTCTCAGGTCCCCATAATGATATACAATGAAAAGTAGGTGTGCTAATATGTGTGTGTAAATCTGCGAGATAAGAAATGGGTAAGAGAATGATGGGTCTTTCCTTTCATGTAATGTCATACAGACTCAGGACTCGGCACCTGGTTCTTGTGAAAAGGGTTTTTCACTGGTAAAATAAACAAAAACAACATGAACTGTGGTTAATGTGTGTGTTTGTGTGGCCCGTGCCGTGTCTATGTGCATTTGTGTGTGTTTCTTCATGTGTATTTGTGTGTGTCTGGTGTTTAAAGAAAATTTAAGTAATTCAGTGGTATTGAGCTACATCTGCGCCGGCCTTTACGAGAATACAGAGCCCCCACCACATGTGGTGCTTCACAGAACCAGGCTGATGTGTTCACCTCATTTCCTGACCTGCTCTTCCCCTCTGTGGCTTCATTCTCTTGTTGAAATTATCTGTATGTTGATTTGAAGTTGATGTTATGGAGGTTATACATCTTAATATCTGTTGTTTATTGGCCTCCTCTCTCAGCTAAGTCCAATATTTACTAGGCTTTTGCACCTGTGGAAAATACCTAACACCTCTGTAAAAACATGTAGTGTAGTTTTAATTTAAGTAGGACAATCTTTTCAGTGTAGCAACATTGTTTGGTAATGCGGTTTACCAAATAGGCCTACGCAAAGCTACGAAAAGCTATTTTGAGCATGGAACCCCGTCCTCCTAACCTTAAAGCACCATCTCCACCCACGCTATCCTGGGCTCCCTCTTTCTACAGTTGAACATCTTCCCTCTCTGAGCGGGTAGGCCCCGATGCAGCCACCCACGCATCAGGTACAGTGTGCACAACCTGGGGCTTCCTGTTATGACTTTGGTTTCCTGTTTCCTGTAACAAATCAGCACACTCCAAGATGTTCAGATCTCAGACCAGTTCACCAAAATCACGGCTAGAATCAATTACCGTGAGTCTCTGATCTAAGATCAGTGCCACGGCGCAGCTTGGTTTGAAAGCAACACCTTGATCTTAGTGACGGTGTTTGGAAAGTGTTGATACAAGTTAACAACGGAGAGAGAGAAAGCGATGGGGGGGAATGAAGGTTAAATAAGGAGAGAGTGATACATTGTGTGGGGGGTGCAGAGAATTAGGGGTGCCAAGGGAGCAGTGAAACAACAATAACAGCAGTGTGTCTGCCCGTATGTGAAGTTACTGCTTGCCAAAAATATCAAAATACCATCCTTCGTGCCCCACGACACATATGCTACCACTGCAAACTCCCTGCCAGGATACCTCTTGCTCCATCCGTCTCCCTTTTCTCCGTCTCGACAGGGGTCAAAGCATTACCGTTAACCAGCATGCATCTCTCTGTGGCGGGTCAGGCTTGCAGCATGTTATGTATTCCTATCTTAATCACTGTTAAACAGCAACCACACCCTTATTCGGTGACAGAGACAACATTCTATCGCCGTTACGGACAAAAACATTCATGTATTTTTAATTCATCTCAGCCTGAATTCGTAGGCCTGTTCACTGTTCATGATGGATCAACATGACCCTGTTTACTGTTTTTACAGAACGTGAATAAAGGTGCAATACCCCTCTCTGTTCTCTGTCTCTTTTCAGTCCGTTTTACTGTTTTTTTTCTCTCATCTCCCCCTCCCCCTTTCTTGCAGATTGGAATTCATTAGCAATCAAAGAGGCACTGACGAACGCAGGATCTTAATTACCCTCTAATTTGCATATTTGCATATTAATGACTGCAGACTTTGCTTTTCTACTGGCGCAGTGGTTTAGTGCCCCCACCCCCCTTGTATTTCTACAAATACCTCAACCACAAAAACGTGCACAGACAAATACACAGACATTAAAAAAGCATGCACTGCTACAATCGGTGCTTAGCCGTGGTGAATTGGCAATATATCACAAACCTCCAAGATGTCTTATTGCTTTTATAAACTGGTTACAGATACAATTAGAGCACTAAAAGGCGATGTCATAAATGTTGTGTAGGGTCTCAAATACCATGGCTATCAGACAATCAGCATTCAGGATTCAAACCAACAGGGTTATATATATACATATATCAATATAAGTTATATATGCTTACTAAACGTTTTACTGCCATACATCAAACTGTGGAAACTAAAATACACTATTTTATTTTTTTAACGTAAATGTTAAACTATATAGCTCCAATAACTCAATCATATGTATTTCATAAACCCCCTTACATCAGCAGTTGTCACAAGGGGCTTTTAACAGATAGGCCTACCCTGCCTAAAACCCCAAAGAGCAGACAACAAGAGATATAACACAGTTGCTAAGAAAAACTTTACAGTAGGCTCAAAACTTAGAAACCTAGAGGGGATCCAGGCTTGATGAGGTGGCCAGTTATTTTGATTTTATGGTTTGTCTGTCCTTGCATGTGTATCTTAGACAATGCATAAAAAAACCTGTAAGCCAAAAGAAAAAACAAGTTGACCATTTCTCCACCAGTTTCATTCTGGCAGTGCCCGCACCTCTCTGATTACGAGTGACTAGGTTAAATGTGGAAGCCAAATTGGTGTGGAAACTGACACATCATCAACGTTGTTTTTTTTATTTTATGGAATATGATAACATTTCCTCTGGGCATGAGGTCAAACTCTACCTTGATCGCATCTGATAACGCTGCTATACTCCCCCCTAGTGGTGGCATATGTGATACTTTCAGATCAGAACATGGGTGCAGGTTGTTTAATTAAATATTATCCACATCGATAAGGCTACCCATTAGTAGTAAAATACAAAAATAACCTGACAAGAAGAGGATTCAATTAACTCGTCCATTCTTTCACTATATATTTAATCTTAAAAAAATAGAAGAAATTATCTTTGATCGTTTTTACTTAACCAGTCATAATGGTAGCCAACTCATGAGGCCCGAGGGCGATTTTTTAAGGATTGTTCGGATATTGCACTTCTAAGTGGTTAAATACCCAGAAAACAGTGGGAAACGATCACATTACGAACCATTCTAAATTATAATGTGCATCTTTAATATATATATATTGCTAATATTCCTTGATAATTCCCTTTTTGTTTGACTAGGGGATAGGAAAATATACATTTCTGGCGCCTGTCGCCGACTCCTGTTCCATCCCGTAAAATCAATTTTTATTTGGTTTGCTCCCCCAATGTTACCAACACCCTAACCTCCCCCACGTTACCAACACCCTAACCTCCCCCCCACGTTACCAACACCCTAACCTCCCCCCCACGTTACCAACACCCTAACCTCCCCCAAGTTAACGACACCCTAACCTCCCCCACGTTACCGACACCCTAACCTCCCCACGTTACCGACACCCTAACCTCCCCACGTTACCGACACCCTAACCTCCCCCACGTTACCGACACCCTAACCTCCCCCCACGTTACCAACACCCTAACTTACCCCACATTACCGTTACCCTAACCTCCCCCCACGTTACCGACACCCTAACCTCCCCCACGTTACCGACACCTTAACTTACCCCACGTTACAGACACCCTAACCTCCCCCACGTTACCAACACCCTAACCTCCCCCACGTTACCAACACCCTAACCTCCCCCACGTTACCAACACCCAATCCTCCCCCCACGTTACCAACACCCTAACCTCCCCAACACCCTAACTTACCCCCACGTTACCGTCACCCTAACCTCCCCCACGTTACCGACACCCTAACCTCCCCCACGTTACCGACACCCTAACCTCCCCCACGTTACCGACACCCTAACTTACCCCACGTTACCGACACCCTAACTTACCCCACGTTACCGACACCCTAACCCCGCCCACGTTACCAACACCCTAACCTCCCCCACGTTACCAACACCCTAACCTCCCCCACGTTACCAACACCCTAACCTCCCCCACGTTACCGACACCCTAACCTCCCCAACAACCTAACCTCCCCCACGTTACCAACACCCTAACCTCCTCCCACGTTACCAACACCCTAACCTCCCCAACACCCGAACCTCCCCCACGTTACCAACTAGATCATTTGCGGGGATGGGGATTGTCGTCCTGAGACCGAGCCAGTTAGTACAAGTGAAATAGGTGAATTCTTCATTTACCACTTAAATTGAATGTTGCAATTTACTCCACACGTTTTATAAGTAAAACTGATGTTTTGTGGCCAACCGTTCGTTTCGAATCATAATCCGTTAAGCGCACCTATTTTTGAATATGGTCTTATTTGGGAATTTAGGGTTTAATACCTGTAGACCAACTGCCTCGTATTATATTCACATGACAAAATAATAAGATCAACTGATCTGGGCAACCGTTAGTCCCACAAGGCTTTTGCTGAAATCCCCACTATAGTTTTACAAGTGACAATAACTCCAATTCATTGACAATGACTTACAGAGACAAAGCTTTAGAAGGTTTGGATGTCATATACACATATATTTTTTAAAGAAAGCAGCAAAACTCCCAAGGACAAAGAAATGCAATAACTTTATGGCATCCTTTAAACGTCACTGATGAGGATTGACGAAAGCAAATGACCAACATAGAGTAACACTCATCACATTTTAGTATCATCATCCATCTCATTGACACAACCACAACACATAATAATCTGCATGAAGAAAAATAAATGAATTTAAGCTTTTCATATGTATACACGTTTACATAATTATATGTAGCGATACCTACATACATGATGTACATCAAGTCTTTATGGTGATTGTAATACCTACAGCCTGGCAAAAAGGTCAATATCACACACTGCAGCTATGGCCCAGGATGTTTTGGTTATTGTACTTCCACTTAATTGAAAAAGAATAGCAAATGTATTATCCAAAACGGCTAAAAAGCAGATGTGTATTTACATCAAGATCCACTTGTAACATCAAATGTCCTGATTTCCAGTCTGCTCTGCCCATTTTTTATAAAGAAATGCATAACCTCTCAGTTACAGGTTTCAAGTGTTACAGCAAAAAAGAAAATCAGGAAATAGATGTAAAAACACACACTTTTGTTGACAACACTGCCACCCTACAGATTGTGAGATTACAGAATTCTCATTTCGAGTGTGCCTGCTCATCCAGGAGGATGACATCTCGCGCCTTCTGCCCGCTCGTCCAGGAGGATGACATCTCGCGCCTTCTGCCCGCTCGTCCAGGAGGATGACATCTCGCGCCTTCTGCCCGCTCGTCCAGGAGGATGACATCTCGCGCCTTCTGCCCGCTCGTCCAGGAGGATGACATCTCGCGCCTTCTGCCCGCTCGTCCAGGAGGATGACATCTCGCGCCTTCTGCCCGCTCCAGGAGGATGACCAGGAGGATGACATCTCGCGCCTTCTGCCCGCTCGTCCAGGAGGATGACATCTCGCGCCTTCTGCCCGCTCGTCCAGGAGGATGACATCTCGCGCCTTCTGCCCGCTCGTCCAGGAGGATGACATCTCGCGCCTTCTGCCCGCTCGTCCAGGAGGATGACATCTCGCGCCTTCTGCCCGCTCGTCCAGGAGGATGACATCTCGCGCCTTCTGCCCGCTCGTCCAGGAGGATGACATCTCGCGCCTTCTGCCCGCTCGTCCAGGAGGATGACATCTCGCGCCTTCTGCCCGCTCGTCCAGGAGGATGACATCTCGCGCCTTCTGCCCGCTCGTCCAGGAGGATGACATCTCGCGCCTTCTGCCCGCTCGTCCAGGAGGATGACATCTCGCGCCTTCTGCCCGCTCGTCCAGGAGGATGACATCTCGCGCCTTCTGCCCGCTCGTCCAGGAGGATGACATCTCGCGCCTTCTGCCCGCTCGTCCAGGAGGATGACATCTCGCGCCTTCTGCCCGCTCGTCCAGGAGGATGACATCTCGCGCCTTCTGCCCGCTCGTCCAGGAGGATGACATCTCGCGCCTTCTGCCCGCTCGTCCAGGAGGATGACATCTCGCGCCTTCTGCCCGCTGCCCGCTCCAGGAGGATGACATCTCGCGCCTTCTGCCCGCTCGTCCAGGAGGATGACATCTCGCGCCTTCTGCCCGCTCGTCCAGGAGGATGACATCTCGCGCCTTCTGCCCGCTCGTCCAGGAGGATGACATCTCACGCCTTCTGCCCGCTCGTCCAGGAGGATGACATCTCACGCCTTCTGCCCGCTCGTCCAGGAGGATGACATCTCACGCCTTCTGCCCGCTCGTCCAGGAGGATGACATCTCACGCCTTCTGCCCGCTCGTCCAGGAGGATGACATCTCACGCCTTCTGCCCGCTCGTCCAGGAGGATGACATCTCACGCCTTCTGCCCGCTCGTCCAGGAGGATGACATCTCACACCTTCTGCCCGCTCGTCCAGGAGGATGACATCTCACACCTTCTGCCCGCTCGTCCAGGAGGATGACATCTCACACCTTCTGCCCGCTCGTCCAGGAGGATGACATCTCACACCTTCTGCCCGCTCATCCAGGAGGATGACATCTCACACCTTCTGCCCGCTCATCCAGGAGGATGACATCTCACACCTTCTGCCCGCTCATCCAGGAGGATGACATCTCACACCTTCTGCCCGCTCATCCAGGAGGATGACATCTCACACCTTCTGCCTGCTCATCCAGGGGGATGATGCTGCGATGCAAACAATGTTAATGTTACTACAGCCAAACAGCTCTGACAGTCTAACCCAGTGACAGGTTGTCTCAACACCAGTGAAGAAATGTGGATTAAAGTTGTAACAGAGGCATGTTTCTGACATGGGGGGATTGTTTTTGTGTGTGTGTGTGTGTGTGTGTGTGTGGTTGTGTGCGCATAGAGGCCGCATGCCTGTGTGTGGTTGTGTGTTTAGTCTGCAGTTCGCGTGGGAGTACTGGGTTGGTTCAGCCCCATGGTTTTACAAAGCCAGCCGGCAAAGTCCACCTCCTCTACTTCAGAGCGCTTGATAAACGTGTGGTTCTGAAAGCAAGAAAAAAGAAATATGGCTCATTACAAAACACAATCAGTTACTACTTCAAATAATAATTTACAGTGGAACATCGATCCTGTTTCTTTGTCTGGTAAATAGAACCAAACACTCACCATGAGCATCTTCAGGTCAGCCCGTTCTGCTGGGTTCTTCATGAGACTGAGGACATACAAGAACGTCAGGGGAATTCCACGACAAGGGTTTTTGACAACCACAATTTGTTTGTTTAATAAATCAGGTCTGAAGTTAGTAACAAGTAGGATTATTATTTCTGAAACAATAAAGTTGAAATATTAAGCTTAGATGATCCTTAATCTGATTGCTACAAAAGTTCAGTGTGACATACAAGTGAAATTCAGTTTAAGTGCCTTGCTACAATACATTCTGTTTAAGTGCCTTGCTACATACAATACATTCTGTTTAAGTGTCTTGCTACAATACATTATGTTTAAGTGCCTTGCTACAATACATTCTGTTTACCATGTCAGCTATGGAATTACAACGAGTGACCTTCTCACAGACAGGGCCAATGCTCTTAATTTACATTGCTAGTTTAAGGCAATACTTAACCTTACACTCAAACTCTACAGTTCCAGCACCACAATAGCAGAACCAGCTTCTCCTTGAAACCAGGACAGAACAGTTCATGCCCATCCAATCATCTTTTAAAAAACTTAGTTTTTACTATTATTATTACTGCAGAGTGGTTGGACAACTTAGCTATATTAGGATTAATAAACTAGCTGCAAGTTGATCTGGACATGAGTGCTAGCAAAATGAGTAACCGTTGTCAAATGTAAAATGACCAACCATCTAGTCACAAAGTCCTGGAAGTCAGAAGTGAAGACTCCGTGGGGCAATTTGGGAGGAGGCTGAAACAAACAGCATATCACAATCCGTAACTAGACCATTCACAAATACGAAAATCTATATAGTTTGGTTGTGTGCTAGCTTCACACCAAACGTTCCCTGACAATGTGGCACGGGTGTTCTCAGTTGCACTCACCTCGTTGACAATGTAGTCTAGCAGCTCAAAGATGGCCATGGCAGGGCCGTGTCCTACAGGAGAGACCGACCATAGTGAGATTGACTGTACTTATGTCAGCAGTGTTGGTATGGAGCAGATGCTGTGTGTGTGTGTGTGTGTACTGTACACGTCCTCTCACTCACAACTGTACTTATGTCAGCAGTGTTGGTATGGAGCAGATGCTGTGTGTGTGTGTGTGTACACGTACTCTCACTCACAACTGTACTTATGTCAGCTGTGTTGGTATGGAGCAGATGCTGTGTGTGTGTGTGTGTGTGTGTGTGTACACGTCCTCTCACCACTGGCGGGTCTGCCCCCAGGAGGTCTGGGTCGGGGTGACGGGCTGATGTGTGTGTCTCCCTCGGCCCCGTCTAAGATGGGCCGTCCGAAGATGGCCTCCAGTTCCTTGGCATCCGGAGGGGGTATGGGGTAGCGGCCTAGAGACAGCTCCACAAGGGACAGACCCATGCTCCACACGTCAGACTGGACTGAGTAGTGGGTGCCCTGTAGTCTCTCCGGCTGGTGTTAGAGAGATACATGGATTAGATTAACACAAACAGAGACACACACACACACAGAAAGGAAGTGCACACACCGACATGTATGAGCGTGTTCCAACGAAGGAGTTAGCCATGGAGTCGATGAGCTGACCGCTCACGCCAAAATCACACAGCTTGATCTCCCCACGTGAGTTCACCAAAATGTTAGAGGGTTTCACGTCTGGGAGGGGAAGAAACGGGGAAAGGAGTGAGTCTGGGCAGATACAGGGGCTTTACATACGGTATCAGACCATGATCCAGAACATGTGGGACCTCAGACTGGGGTAAAGATTCACAACAACAACCTAAAGTACACAGCCAGGTATAGATTCATCAATTCAATGTGCTTTACTAAGGAAAATAATAATAAAATACATGCATTTCATATTAATAAAATGTAAAAATCTTAAGATTGTTGATAGAAATATGTTGAGAATCTACAGATAATAACTACAGTTATCGTTACTACCCTAATGAAGTGTAACCCAAGCCAGTACTATACTTTAATTACAGCTTGGAAATAAAACATTCATGACAAACTGTCTTGTACCTCTGTGCATGATCTGATGTTTTTCCCGTAGATAGGCTAACCCTCTTAAAACCTTTGGAAACAAGGAGAATAGGATTTAGGGATGATTTACATTGGCTAGACATTGAAAACATCCATATTTAATCCATGGTCATACTGATGTGTTGATACTCACAGCGATGCTGACTTTGCCCAGGATCTCCTCAGGGATCCTCCTGGCTTCCTTCAGCACCTGGTCCAGGGAGCCTCCATCCTGTAAGAACAGAGTAAAGGACAGCTAGTAATGACCACATCAACAGACCCGTCCCACTCCAACACCCTTCCAATATTCACCCTCCTCTTCCCTCACACACTGTCTCACCACAACACCCTTCCAATATTCACTCTCGTCTTCCCTCAGACACTGTCTCACCACAACACCCTTCCAATATTCACTCTCCTCTTCCCTCACACACTGTCTCACCACAACACCCTTCTGATATTCACTCTCCTCTTCCCTCACACACTGTCTCACCACAACACCCTTCCGATATTCACTCTCCTCTTCCCTCACACACTGTCTCACCACAACACCCTTCCGATATTCACTCTCCTCTTCCCTCACACACGGTCTCACCACAACACCCTTCCGATATTCACTCTCCTCTTCCCTCACACACTGTCTCACCACAACACCCTTCCAATATTCCCTCTCCTCTTCCCTCACACACTGTCTCACCACAACACCCTTCCGATATTCACTCTCCTCTTCCCTCACACACTGTCTCACCACAACACCCTTCCGATATTCACTCTCCTCTTCCCTCACACACTGTCTCACCACAACACCCTTCCGATATTCACTCTCCTCTTCCCTCACACACTGTCTCACCACAACACCCTTCCAATATTCCCTCTCCTCTTCCCTCACACACTGTCTCACCACAACACCCTTCCGATATTCACTCTCCTCTTCCCTCACACACTGTCTCACACCAACACCCTTCCAATATTCACTCTCCTCTTCCCTCACACACTGTCTCACCCAAACTCTGTTTCTCCACTGTCACTCTTTCACTCACCATGTGTTCCATGCAGATGCTGATTTCTCCATCGCTGTAGAAGGACCCGTAGAAACTAACGATGTAGGGAGAGTTACACTCATGTAGCAACTGAAGAAAGAAGAACCAGGGATTATACATCATTGAAAGATGGTTTAGGCTTAAACGTATCACAGAATTACTGACAACGGGGAGATACTAAAACATCCTCCTACAGTGAGTATTACATTTAAAGTCCTACACCAGGTTCTCTCCACGGGCGAGATTATTGTCCTAACGTTAATATACATTTCCTATTGTGCTTTGTTTCAGGGCTGGAAATTATTTAAATGTTAACCCATACTAGCAAGGCGCTGTTAATTAATCCCTTGTCTTCAAAGCTCTTCTATCATCTACCAGTCCAATCTGGTGACCTGCTATTGGATAGTGTTGAATAACATATTATGTATGTATGTATGAACAGGTAAAGTCTTGTCATTTTTCACGTAAACATCTATGGTAACCTTCGTATATCTTCATAAGTGCACTGGCGTCTAAGACAGGAGTTGTCATTATAGGGGCAGAACGGTTGAACAACATTAACTTTGAGTACTGAATTTCTTTGAAATCACTCCAAAAGCAGAACCTGAAGCTCTCTGATGATCTGGTTCCTGATGGCTGGTTTGATCTCCAGATGGATCAGCTAAGGAGAAAAGGAAGGGATGAATATAAACAATACAGCAAAAATACATAAATCTTTGTTATTACTAATGAGCTGTGTTGGTTTTCACATTTTAAAAGTGCCATGTAACTGTTTTGTTAACACTTCATGCCTAGTTTTAAGTCCACCTTGACACGCTTCTCCTAAATGCTTCCTATTGAAAAGGTTTGGACAGGTGTAAGCAATATGATAAAAAGCCAAACCACTGTTTAGCCAACTGGACTCTTCATATGCCGACACCACCCTAATCCTGCCAATCTACAGATGTTATACTGCCAACAGATCTCCCACCACTCAGTCATGGCACCCACCACTCACCTTTCGGGCCATGACTAGTCCAGAAGGTTTGTGGCAAACTTTGTTGACCACGCCTCCATTGCCTGCGCCTAGCTCACAGATGCGGTAGAAGTCGTCGTCTTTCAGCTCACCCACTTTGGCCTTCTGGGTAAGGAAAGCCTCTAGACGTTTTTTCTGCTGCTCATCCAGATCTAACTCTTCCAGCTTCTTCTGTAAAGCCTCCAGATTAGCCCTGAGAAACAGATTCAGAGATGAATGCGCTCATGATTTCAAGAAGAGGGCTAAACAATGGTATATTAAACCAGTTGAGCAGATGCAAAAATGTGTACACAGCCAAATCAGACAAATCCAGTTTGAAAAAAAACCCCAATGTGGCAAAAGTCTGTTTATGGAGCAAAGTCATTTAGGAGAACTTGCTGTTTCTTCTTCAAAACAGCAGCATGGGATGAAAGTCTACATTACAGCATGTCAACAAAAGCATCCACCAAAGCTACAGTAAATGGGATAAGAAATAATGAGAAAACTGTGCTTCAGTGAATCAGTCAGGGCCCAGACTTGAACTCAATCAAATGTGTATGTAATGGTTTTGTATTGAAGAAAGGTTAAATATTGCCAAGTGGGTCTGAAAAATCAATTGTCACTTTATATAGTGTTCTTATATTTTGAATCTGCAGTAGAGAGTAAAACAGTGCAGTAATATATAACAATATGTTAATCAAGGGGTAAATCGCAGTGTCATTGCATTAGCAATTTCCCATCTATGATACAGTAGCTTGGTGGTTGGATTTTTACACTTACTCTGAAGCCGCAACACTGTTAGTGGAAGTGGACAATCCTCCCTCACAACCGGAGCGGGGGATGCTTATCGGCCCCGGTCTTCTTTTGGGAGCCATGCTTTGTTTTGCAGAATAACTTCCTAGTATGATGCAGCAGGTCCCCTAAAACCACTCTTGGTCCCGACTTGCAGTGTGCCCAGAAAAGTGTCTGAAAACAGTTGGCTAATCAAACAAATCCTCCCGAAAATACACCTGACTACCACAACTAGAAAACTGTCAAATTAGCCTATATAGGCATCAATCAAACTGGGATAGCTAGGCTTACGTTAGCAAGCCAATCTAACCTGTCTACAACAGCCAGTTAGTCAGCTAACAAAAGTTAGATGTTTTCATGAATTGTCTCGCTAACATTACTTTAGTTACCGGGAGCAATGGCTAGTACAGTAATCAACTGGCTAGCACAAATACCGTATATAGCAAAGGATCTGTCAAACAAAAACTAAAAGCATTAATCTCACAAAGACACGCAACTGGCTGGCTATGTTGTAGTGAATCACATTCCTTCAAAGTCATTGGTAAAGAGAGAAACGAGGGCTAGCTATACAACCGTACAGGTATTTGGACCCCTGACAGCACATTTCAAACCAATGATGGCTGCCTGTGTTATTCAAGCTAACTAAGCTAGCTAGCTGGCTGGCTAAGCAACAAAACACAATGTTCCTCTCGTGCTGCTCTTCGCCACAAACCTTATGTAGGCCTGGCATTCAGAAGAAGCAGGTCCTAAGATGTTCCTGGTAGGGGTGGACCGGGTGCCCCCTCTCTAAACACACAGTCCCAGGATAGGAGTGAGAGTCGATGCTTAGCTTGGCCCACTTCGCTGTGGCTTTAGAGACTTGGGTTCACGAAGGTGTCAAACAAGTTATCGCGAGATATGTTGTCTGTAACGAGATTTTGGCACACCTGAGGCTATAGTATCCAGTTGGGACCAGTCCTTTCTCATAACCCACACCACCTGCTGGTCCCATCTCTGAAAGTTAATATATAATAGTGTCTCTGATGGCACAGCGCAACTCTCTAGAGGAGACGCGTCTGTTTTTTAATCAGTTGTACCGTTTAAGTTAGAGGCACCGAAAACATGTTCACATGAAGATATAACTTCAATTATATTAAAATTGCAGTTGAAATTTGCAGTCAGTTTGTTATAGTGAAATATGGAGAACAGATCTAAATATTAGTACTGTTGAATATGAAAAAAGATTAGCATATCGTCAATTGCCAAAGTATACTTACGTTGGTTTCTTGATAAATTAGGATAATACGGAGCCCCCCTGGTGTCAGCTAAGAAAAAAAAGAGTAAACTGTTCCCTCGGTTTTATAAACTGTTCCCTCAGTTTTATAAACTGTTCCCTCGGTTTAATAAACTGTGCGCACGGTTTTGCAATCTGCGCGCGCGCGCACGAATTTGTAAACGTGCCCACGTAAACGTACGGAAAAGTGTACATTCCAGAGAAGAAGTCACGAGTGGCATACTGTCAGCAGCCTCTGCATCCGACAAGTGATATTTATCTAGATTTAAGGCTACATGTAATGCTATATTGTGTATTGCATTGTTCGTTTTATTGCTTTCTTAACTTCCGTTGCATTAATTGGGCATTTCACCCAGTCCAAAACCTTACAGTTAGCTAGGCTGCTGTTACAGCTAGGAGGAGGTCTGGGTAGATTGGTGGGGGGTTTTGTTGCCTTAACATAATGTCTACCGAAATTGTTAGAGCAAATATAGACTGCTTCTGATTCAGGGCTCTGTAGTCTGGTTGTTAGAGCAACAATAGACTGCTTCTGATTCAGTGCTCTGTAGTCTGGTTGTTAGAGCAACAATAGACTGCTTCTGATTCAGTGCTCTGTAGTCTGGTTGTTAGAGCAACTATAGACTGCTTCTGATTCAGTGCTCTGTAGTCTGGTTGTTAGAGCAACTATAGACTGCTTCTGATTCAGTGCTCTGTAGTCTGGTTGTTAGAGCAACTATAGACTGCTTCTGATTCAGGGCTCTGTAGTCTGGTTGTTAGAGCAACTATAGACTGCTTCTGATTCAGTGCTCTGTAGTCTGGTTGTTAGAGCAACTATAGACTGCTTCTGATTTTTACAGGGCTCTGTAGTCTAGTTGTTAGAGCAACTATAGACTGCTTCTAATTCAGTGCTCTGTAGTCTGGTCACCTATTAAAGATTTAATTTGTTACATACATATGAAGATACCAACAGGTAAAGGCAACTTTATTCTTCAACACACTCCTGCTGGTATCTCTGTCTCTCACATTTTGATAAGTTTATGACCATACTTCTATATCTGTATATGTACTCATATTCCTGTTTTGTTTGTTCTAGGTGATTTGGTTCCATGGTTGTCCGGTGATATCAACGGAGAATAGGACAATAGAGGATATAGATATGTAGATAGAGATATATATATATATTTATATATACATTTATTTAGAGATATATTATATAGATTTATATTACATCGATATGAGAGAGTGTGTGTGTATTATTTATATATATATATACAGTATATATATATATACAAACACATACGTATTTGTGTGTTGAATACATTTTTCACGTTTATATAAACATCTAAATGTTTAATATTTGTTCCACTTTTTTATAAACATAAGTGCTTTGTTTTTATAAACATACAGTAAATGTATTGTTCCAATACAGTTTTTAAAATACAGAACTCTATTTTGAAAGGGTGTATTACATGCCAATTCAATAGGTTATGATGTTATTACATCAAATCAAATTTTTTTTTTTACACAACAGGGAATGTTACCAGAGAAGAATAATAAAAATGTCCCTTTTATTATTTCTATTTTTTGTAAAGGCTGTTTCCTGTTCATTTTTTGAACTATTAAACAACTCAGATCTGAGTGTGTGTATATGAGTTTCTCATTCTAGGGGATTCCAGGGGGAAAAACAGATGTTTTATTGTCTGTGGGAGCACCAAAAAAGCAGGTTACTGATACTCTCAGAAAGGTAAGCCTCTTGGTCTGGTAGGTGTGACAGAACGATCTGAAGGCCTGAAAAGACAACTCAAAGAACAACAAGACATATAAAAGTGCCAACTAAATTCATTTATTTAGTACAATTTGTCGCTGCATTTGAAAATCTACTTAAACTCTACCCTCTATCCTACTCATGTTGATCTCACAAAATGTAGTATTGTCAGACCCTGTAGCTTTCATTAGCATATGCTTTGCTCAGTGTGTGTATGTCTGAGATGTTCAACATCAGTCATTGTATCATCATCGCTGTAGTCTCCTACGGCCGGAAGCCCATCAATGCTGCGCTTTGTGTAGCTCACTTGATGCATTTCAGTAAGTGAGGACTTGGTTAGACTACTTTTGAAATGCCTCTGCTACCTATCAATGTAAATTTAATATTGTAGTCAGATCTTCTCTCAGGGAAAGGTAAAGGTCAATGGCCATGTATGCATCCATAGGAACATGGAGGTCGTTTGGGGCCATTAGGTAGGTGCAGAGGGTGAACACATCTTCATCACAAGCAATGTCACTGCGGTGGATGAAGTCAGAATCACACCACATGCAATCTTCCTCAGACACCTGGCAAAGATACTGTTCTGTGTTATATAGTTCTGAGATAGCATACATGGAATCAGGCCGACCAATGGGGAACATGTTCGTTCCTTGATGGACGAATCAGGTGGCTGTTCCAGGTCTCCTTGGTTGAATCCAAATCATCTTGCAAAGGTGAGTGGTAGAGTATAAATGATGTCCAGTTCTATTAGCTCCACTTCATCCATTGGAAGGATCCTGCCTACTTCTCACTGACACACAGCCTGGAGAGGAAAACATACAAGGGGAAAAGTATTGGGAGTCTTTAATAAACTCAAACACATCATTCTAGCCATTTAGTTATAGTAACTGAGAAATCAATGCACTTGCCAGTATTTACTAGGATGTGACTTATGTCCATATGTATTTAACAAATGACATCTTACGAAAACAGGTGACCAGACTACAGAGCACTGAATCAGAAGCAGTCTATAGTTGCTCTAACAACCAGACTACAGAGCACTGTAAGAATCAGAAGCAGTCTATAGTTGCTCTAACAACTAGACTACAGAGCACTGAATCAGAAGCAGTCTATAGTTGCTCTAACAACCAGACTACAGAGCCCTGAATCAGAAGCAGTCTATAGTTGCTCTAACAATTTCGGTAGACATTATGTTAAGGCAACAAAACCCCCGACCAATCTACCCAGACCTCCTCCTAGCTGTAACAGCAGCCTAGCTAACTGTAAGGTTTTGGACTGGGTGAAATGCCCAATTAATGCAACGGAAGTTAAGAAAGCAATAAAACGAACAATGCAATACACAATATAGCATTACAAGTAGCCTTAAATCTAGATAAATATCACTTACTTGTCGGATCCAGACGAACAATGCAATACACAATATAGCATTACATGTAGCCTTAAATCTAGATAAATATCACTTACTTGTCGGACGCAGAGGCTGCTGACAGTATGCCACTCGTGACTTCTTCTCTGGAATGTACACTTTTCCGTACGTTTACGTGGGCACGTTTACAAATTCGTGCGCGCGCGCGCAGATTGCAAAACCGTGCGCGGAGATTGCAAAACCGTGCGCGGAGATTGCAAAACCGTGCGCGCAGATTGCAAAACCGTGCGCACAGTTTATTAAACCGAGGGAACAGTTTATCAAACCGAGGGAACAGTTTATAAAACCGAGGGAACAGTTTACTTATTTTTTTCTTAGCTGACACCAGGGGGGCTCCGTAGGATAAACCTTAATTAGGCAAAATAAAATTACGTTTTTTGAAACCAGAGAATTTCCAGGGGCCTCATTTATCAACGCTGCGTACGCACAAAAGAATGCGTACGCCGCTCTCTACGCAATAGTTGGGATTTATCAAAAGCAAACTTGACGTGAAAATGTGCGGTCCTCCACGCAAGCTCTGACCCATGCGTACGCACAGAAACGGGTGAAATGAGAAATGGCGACATCGTCGGCAGATGGATGAAATACACAAAACTGTGTTAAAATGTAGACCGTTGTGTAAAATAAATGGAAATATCTCCTGTCATTAATAATATTAAGAATTCACGAAGCCATTCTTACAATTAACAGCCTACACAAACACCTGTTTGATCGATCTGCCAAAACAAATCAATATATATATATAAAACAACATATATATATATATAAAACAACATATAACGTCAATGAAAATGAATATTTATTTCCAAAAAATAACTCAAATATGTTGTGTAATTATATTGTCATGTTGTGCAATTCATCCTCATAAATACGGCGAACCGAACAAAACCGTGTATAAAACTGATATTCTTGTCGATGTCTCCGTCTGAAGGAGCGGATAGATGGATATATATATAGATGGATAGATATATAGATGGGGATATGGATATATTACATATATATATATGGGGATATGGATATATATATATATCCACTGGGGAAAGTGTAGTTCATAGTAAAGATGTAGTGTTCATGTATGTGCTTTTAGTTGGTTCTATTTTAAATGTGTTTCATCGCATTTCTTAACCCATATTTTGAAAGGTGCAACACATATCTCAGCCAACCGTTATCCAGGTTATGTCAGATGTGTTAGTATGTATAAAAGGTTTGTCTTGTAATTACATAAAGTTTCACTGCGGGTGAACAGGCAAACCAAAAATCGCAATAACCACCTCCCCAACAGGAAACTTCACATTGAGTGACGTTACTTTTCCGGGTTTCCTCCCAGTTTGTCATGACGTTTCAATCAATGAATATTAATTTGGGGCGTTTCTTTGACTATTTATGGGCAAATATGGGCGTGATATGAACGGCAATAAACGACAGTCAGCTGATGATTTATGTATGCACTAGCGTTCTCACATTATCATATGAAACATAAAATTACACTGTATGTCATAGTATATCAGACTGACAATGCGACCTGGAATTTCAATTCAACAGCACCATTTTCCCTATCAAAATGTACAATTCTTCCTTGATTACCAAATATTGGTAATATTTTAACCTACATTGTTGTACGCCCACACACTCTTCTTGTAAAAAAGACTGAAACGATTGGAAAGCACTGGCAAAATGGCAATCAACGTCAATATCACCACTACATATAGCTCTCAGCCAATCAGCATTGAAACCTTCCTGTTTCTAAGAGACAAAAAATGTGTCCTGCATGTTGATAGCAGTTCATCAATTTCTGTTATTAATTAAGAAATATGGATATTCATTTATTATATTAGGCTATGTCATTAGGGATGCACCACCTGCAGATTATTTTTGGGCAGCAACTGATCTTTATTGAAAAAAATAGTCCCAATTGTAAAATGTAGTTAAGTTCTTTAAATTACAAGTAGAAAGAAAATATTTATTATGAAAGCATCATGAACATACAGAAATTACTAAAATCAATGCAGTTGATCACAAAGGTAATGCACATTTTGTACATGAGAAAGCAGGAAGATAAACAGTTTATCACCCCTACCAAGGATATTGACTACCATATGACATCAGATCCCAAATTGCCACTCTAATGGCATTGGAAACCTGTTCCTAACAGCAATATGGTGTCTCAGAGGGTATATTTGCATTATACCATCGATGACTGCAGTGTCCAGACATTTGCAATGTAAGAGAAGCTTTTAGATATGTTGACCGTATACCACAAGCCATTTTGCCATAATGTTAATAATCATTGCGTGACTGTTTAACCCAGGGAAGGGCACACTAAGCTATTAAAACAGTTTTGAGGGGAGTACAAAAAAACTTTTCAGTCCAATTGTTTTGTATCAGAATCTTAATTAAAATTATTTAGATCTAATTATAGACCAACAGTATACATTTTATGTGTATTTTAATTATTGCACTTTCTGGCCCAAAAATAATTTATAATTAACAAATTATAGAATTTAAATTTCAAAGTCATGATGTGGCCCATGAGCTGAAAAGTTTGCCCTCCCCTCGGATAACCAGTTAATTAAGTTGGTGTTTTCAAAGTGAGGCGCGTCTCCCCAGGGGGCGCCAAAAACCGAAAAACATTTTGGAAGCAGTGTTCTTTTTTCAAACAATGTTTTTAACAAGTCAAACTGTAAAGACCATATCAATCCATTCTCGAATAATCATCTAATAATATATACTCTACATTCTTTAATTTCATCCTGGTTTCGATATAGTCTGCAGCTCAGTACAGTGGAACACTTATTCCTCATTCAGCAACATTTTACACCACACACATATCTCCAGATTTATGTAGACGTCAAACCCTCTGTTCATTAACAAGTATTTAAAAGGAAATGCCGTCTGTCTTGCAAATCTGGATAATTTAATTGAGGAAACTCCCTAAATTGACAGGAGGCAGTGCGCAAATGCAGAGAGCGTCCGGAAGGCTCCATTGTTTTGAACAGTTAAATTGATCATGCCTTTTGGATTTAAATTCAGGTTGAAGGAATTAATGTTATTCTTTTGCCTGGGTGGTAGCATTGATACATGCATCCAACGTACGCAATGTCTTTACAGACTGATGTGGTTATCATACATGAAAATCTAAATGCAAACACATTAGTGCTAACAAGGCTTGGGGTTAATTCTAACTAATAGAAAAACTGCATCACTTATGACAAGCTAAGAGGTTATAAATGAAATACAATAAAGATTGGGGGGATGAAAGTTGGATGAAAGTCAACTCACATTCCCCTGATCAGACATTGCATACATGAACCAATGGGTAGTGCCACACATTTGGTATGAGAAATGTATGTTATTATACCAAGATGTCTAAGAAATTACTTAAATATAAATGATATTATTTTAAACGACGTTAAGTTCTAAAATATGTTGAATGTCAATTATTATCTTATTAATTATATTATGCATAGTTATGCATAGTAATTTAACATAATTGTGACCATTATTGTGCTATAGATTGCCATGCCTGTAACACATGGTCAAGAAGACTATTTTTTGATTGATTATAAAAAATTGATAATAACAGTATGGTGCAACAGCAGTTTGGTGCCACAGCAGTTTGGTGCATACACGTTAGATTGCATGAAGGCCTTCAGGCTTAATCAAATATGTATATTTCATTTAATCATGAAGACGTAGGTGCTCGCATAAGTAAAATGACTTCAATTGACGACTTCAGTAATTTCATTTGCTTCCAACGCTGTAATTGTGTTAATGAATGTTAGAGACTACAAATTCACGTTTAAATATTCAATAAAAAATACAAAATGTATTTGTCATTCAGCAGCATTGTTCAATGCCTCGTAAAAAAAACACTAGATGGCGCAAAGTCATTATCATTGAATTGGTGGTCTGTACCATGACGGAATGACATTACATTACATCTATTAATTCCATCATATCCTCTATCACGCATGTCATGAACCTCTATTCTGTCCCTGACTCGAACTAGCCTTTAGAAGCCAATAAACTAAGAAAGCCTATAGGTCATTTAAAAAACATTAATGTTGAAACAAGCAAACTTGGAAGGCACAGGAGCAAAAATCTATTCATAAAAACATAATGTCATTTTGTGCAGTATTTCTAATACCATTTCATACTGCTTAATCTGTAACTACTCCAATTATATATTTACACTGCAGTCTGCAGTGGCTTGTAAAAGTCTACACACTGCATTTATATCTATGTTCACACTGTAGTTTCCAGTGGTTGATGAAAGTCAACACACTGCATTGACATTACACTGTAGTCTCCTGTGATTGATGAAAGTCTACACACTGCATTGATATGTCTACACAGTGGATGATCCAGTGATGGATTAGTCTACAGTTGCAGATCGGTCTACACACATTCTGTTGCAAATACATTTAAGAGGAGCAAAGCCCCAAACTATGTTTTGGGAAATACATCTGCTTTAAGGAGGTATTTTAGCAAGTTACCGCTAATTGTCAATAATACAGTGAGTCGAAATCTACAACAAATGGCATGTACATATGTTTGGGGGTTAACAACCTAATTCATTTTTAGATGTAATTTGTATGTCAGCAAAATGTGAAGACTGGGCATGGGTGCAAGAGCAGTTTGGTACCACTGTATTTGTTTCTTTCCTGTGGAGGGAGCTGTTGTCCAGTCTACTTGATCACCGCTGGTATATTATTATAGTACATTTCTTTCTTTACCCACACACCCCTTCAATTCCTCACTGGACAGCATAACCATGGAAACAGTCCTCTGTCCAGTGGAATAGCGTTGCCCTCTGACCCCTGGGGAGGTAACCTTTGGCCTGAGGGTCATCAGTGTGGTTCAGAGGGTCAGCCCTGGCCAGAGGGGCAGTTAAAGCACTTCACTGATTGGCTATCATTTGCTCTGGCGATAGCCTCATCTATATAATTGGAGTATTGACCAAATAGCCCCTTGTACACCGTCCATAACACCTTATCCACTTTACAGGCTTAACGTGTAGTGGGTTAGGTGTTATATACAACCATTATGAGACTGTTTAATTCAATAACTGCACCAGAACAAGTCCTTCTGTTGCCTGTGTGTTCAGAAAATAAATATTTGTATTTATTATTAATTTGAGTGTACAACATTATTATATTAATTTGCATTTGCAACCAATTTTTTGCAGCCAGGTAATTAACTCATAGAACATTGCTCAGTGAAACGTGTGTAACAGGTGAGCAAACAAGAAAATCCTGCTATCCGATCAGAAAAGACATCGCAATCCCAAGAAATGACATCTCCTGCCCTAGGATTTGTGGTGCCATAGTGGTCCACAGCCCGAAGCGGTGTGATCTCATCCGAGCCAGTCTGTCTTCCTCCTGATGATTCATGCCCCCTGAGCAGATGGCTTGTCAATATCAATAAATTATAATCTTACATGGTGATGCAGACAGGCCTGTGGACCATCTCCAAGCTGAGGTGTAGCGAGCCAGAATAGAGGTATGGAGGGGGGAGGGGGAGGTGACAGAGGTGCTGTAAGACAAAGACAGAGGAAGGGAAGGAGGCTGAAGGAGAAATTAGAGTACATGAAAGGAAACAGAGGGAACAGAATGAGAGGAGAGCGAGAGAGACAGGGAAAGAGATTAACACTGGTGTCTGGACAAGGAAACAGTGCAGGCTGTATTATCTCTCTAACCCTTACTGTATGAGTGAAGATGAAGAGACCATTGATCTATTCTCTTTTCAAGCCCATTCGTCAAGTATCAAACGGGGATGCTATGAGAAACGTACTCCCATTGTGTATGAAAAGCCTGAGCTCAGCAGAATCCCTAACGATAATGGCCAAGTGAACACTAGGCTGAAACGCATGTCCAATCCATCATTCTCAGCCATCAAATCTCTGGGCTTCTTCACGGCCTGGATGTTTTGGAGGACAGTGATTAATTAGAAAGAAGGGTCATCTAATTTTACTGCAGGAGTACCAACCTGTCCTACACTGAACCCTTTTGGGGTACCAGGCTAGTAAGAGACACTTTTGGTCCGAGGAGTAAACCAAACCATCGCCTCCTGATCTCTTCCACATCAATTCCACATCTCCTTCACATCTCCTCCACATCTCCTCCACACCACCTCCCCATCTCCTCCACATCTCCTCCACACCACCTCCCCATCTCCTCCACATCTCCTCCACACCACCTCCCCATCTCCTTCACATCTCCACATCTCCTCCACATCTCCTCCACACCACCTCCCCATCTCCTCCACATCTCCTCCACACCACCTCCCCATCTCCTTCACATCTCCTCCCCATCTCCTCCACATCTCCTCCACACCACCTCCACATCTCCTCCACATCTCCTCCACACCACCTCCCCATCTCCTCCCCATCACCTCCCCATCTCCTCCACATCACCTCCACTTTTCCTCCACATCTCCTCTCCATCACTTCCACATCTATCAGCTAGTCTTTTCACAAGACACACTGACCCTTTGACCCTTACACCTCAACTCTGACCCAAACCGCATGGTCCAGATTACACTGGGGAGGGACACGACACCCCTTACCTGCTCAACACTCCTCAGGTTTGATGTCATCTTTGCTTCTTTGGGTTGATTGATTTCATTAGCTCCCCTCCTATCGGATGCTTATTAATAGTTTTGCCTGATCTTCCAATCTATCTGTTTAGAATACCAAAAGCCCTCCTCTGGGATGTCAGGGGCTAGAGTAGGCTGAAGAGGGGGAGGGAATGGAACTATTGGCTTTTCATGGGAACGAGGAGAAATACCTGGACAGAATGTAAATAGCTCCATAGATTATAATGTTAGCGGGTTGTTCTACAGCCGATGTACCAACATAACAAGTGCACCTGAAGTCAAATACTAAACACTATCCCTCGTGTACAAAACCTTCAACTTCAAAAGTGTATGTCACAGGCGTGACCAATTGCATGTTTCACAATGACAGATTTGGATTGGTTGATTGAATGGTAATGCAATTTCAGATGTTGTTTTTTGTGATGGAGGCAGACGTCCACAGGAAGAGATGTGGTCTGGTGTTATGGTGGATCCTGGTACAATGAACAGGAATGTGGTGTATTCTGGGAGGTCATTGCTAGGTACGAACACGATACCTTCCTCCTGGTCTGTCTTGCTTCCTGTGTCAATTTGTATTGGTTGATATGTGTCACGAGTGGTGAACTAGGTCACGAATGGTGAACTAGGTCATGAATGGTGAACTAGTTTTCGAGTGGTGAACGCTAGGTTCCCACTCTGAGTGTTTCGGGTGCACGCGGCTAGTTCAGGTTGGTGGCTAGTTAGTTTTGATCACATACACGAGGCATAGTTAAGGTAATTATGGGGGCTATTTAGGTTGTTAGCTAGGTTGGTTTGCACTTTGATTGGTATTGTTTTAAGTCACGTCTGTTTGTAGGTGAGTGTTATTAGATGTTACAACTGTTCTTGATCTTTAACAAGCCGCAGTCAGCGCATTTTAATTTCAATCTCGGTGTTTATGTTTTCTGTTCGGTGTCGTGTTTGTTTGATTTATATTAAACCCATCGAACTTGGTTAGCCAGCTCTGCGCCTGGTTCTTCCCTGAACTACACCATTGGAGGTTGTGACAATATGTTTTTCTAATATATACAGATTGAATTACATGCATTTTTCAAGCTTTGAATTCATGTTGTGAATAACAGATGGATGATGTGACTAAATATTTAAAGGAAATTGGAATTATATGAATGTTTGCTGGAGTCTAGAGAGAAGTTATTACTGTTAAATTGCTGTAGTGGTCTTTTTTTGTCTTTGTCCTTACTTCACTCAGACTGCTGATCCTGGACCTGTAAAGAACTGGTTGTATTTTTCAGCACTCAAATACACACTTTTTCCTTAAACTCAAAACATGCACACATATTTTTTTACTCTGATAGTCAATCCATCAATACCTCAGTAATTGTCTTGAAAGTATTTGACCAAGTTTGGTCCAGTGAACATTGAGGTGATGCATTGAGGTGGCAAATCCCTGTGATGCTCTGTTCTGTTGCACACACACTATAAAATTCAATAACTTTCCTCATTTAACTGCTGGGTCTGCAAAGTGCCCTAACTTATGTTGTTTTCCTCTTCATCACACAAAAGTAAATTTTTCTGTCTTGGTAATACACATTTTTATGCCGACCCAAACAAATATAAACAGTCAGGAACAACATGCTGTGTGTTCCATCTGCATACATACATTGGTCTATGTATTTATTTTGTGATTTTGGACGGAGTATAAATATGACCGTTTCCCAGCTCCCTTTCAATTCAGAGGGTTATTTGTCATCTGCAGAGTAAAGGATTTTTAAAAGTCAACCCAGGGCCCACTCCCTCTCCACCCCCTCTCTCGCCCACTCCCTCTCCACCCCCCTCTCTCACCCACTCCCTCTCCACCCCCTCTCTCTCCCCACTCCCTCTCCACCCCCTCTCTCACCCACTCCCTCTCCACCCCCTCTCTCACCCACCCACTCCCTCTCCACCCCCCTCTCTCGCCCACTCCCTCTCCACCCGCCTCTCTCACCCACTCCCTCTCCACCCCCTCTCTCTCCCACTCCCTCTCATCCCCCTCTCTCGCCCACTCCCTCTCCACCCCCTCTCTCACCCACTCCCTCTCATCCCCCTCTCTCGCCCACTCCCTCTCCACCCCCCTCTCTCACCCACTCCCTCTCCACCCCCTCTCTCACCCACTCCCTCTCATCCCCCTCTCTCGCCCACTCCCTCTCCACCCCCCTCTCTCACCCACTCCCTCTCCACCCCCCTCTCTCACCCACTCCCTCTCCACCCCCTCTCTCCCACTATCCCCCCGACACTCGCCTGCTGAGATCGATAGATTATTGATCAACTCTCTCTATCGCCAGCCCACCAGACTAATCACCTTAACACCAGTCCAACTCTCTCTCTCTTCATCTCTCCATCTCTCTCTTTCCATATCTCTTTGTTTCAACCTCCTCATCACTCTCTCCACCTTCCACATTTCTCACTCCACCTCCATTTCTCACTCCACCTCCATTTCTCACTCCACCTCCATTTCTCACTCCACCTCCATTTCTCACTCCACCTCCATTTCTCACTCCACCTCCATTTCTCACTCCACCTCCATTTCTCACTCCACCTCCATTTCTCACTCCACCTCCATTCCTCACTCCACCTCCATTTCTCACTCCACCTCCATTCCTCACTCCACCTCCATTTCTCACCTACCTCCCTCACCTTCATCTTAGTTTTTCCTTCTCTCCTCCATCTCTCTCTAAGCACAATCTCTTCTATCTCTTTCCACCTCCTTCTCTTCCACCCTTATCTACCAACATACTAGAACCATACGAGAACCAACATACTAGTCAGAACCAACATACTAGTGAGATCCAACATACTAGTGAGAACCAACATACTAGTGAGAACCAACATACTAGTCAGAACCAACATACTGGTGAGAAACCAACATACTAGTCAGAACCAACATACTTGTGAGAAACCAACATACTAGTCAGAACCAACATACTAGTCAGAACCAACATACTAGTGAGAACCAACATACTAGTCAGAACCAACATACTAGTGAGAACCAACATACTAGTCAGAACCAACATACTAGTCAGAACCAACATACTTCTGAGAAACCAACATACTAGTCAGAACCAACATACTTGTGAGAACCAACATACTTGTGAGAAACAACATACTGGTGAAACCAACATACTAGTGAGAACCAACATACTAGTACAAACCAACTTACTAGTGAGAACCAACATACTAGTCAGAACCAACATACTAGTGAGAACCAACATACTAGTCAGAACCAACATACTAGTGAGAACCAACATACTAGTGGGAATCAACATACTAGTGAGAACCAACATACTAGTTAGAACGAACATACTAGTGAGAACCAACATACTGGTGAGAACCAACATACTAGTGAGAACCAACATACTAGCTAGAACCAACATACTGGTGAGAACCAACATAATAGTGAGAACCAACATACTAGTGAGAACCAACAAACTAGTTAGAACCAACATACTAGTGAGAACAACATACTAGTGAGAACCAACATACTAGTTAGAACCAACATACTGGTGAGAACCAACATACTAGTTAGAACCAACATACTAGTGAGAACCAACATGCTAGTCAGAACTAACACACTGGTGAGAACCAACATACTAGTGAGAACCAACATACTAGTGAGAACCAACATAATTGTGAGAACCAACATACTAGTGAGAACCAACATAATACTCAGAACCAACATACTTGTCAGAACCAACATACTGGTGAGAACCAACATAATGAGAACCAACACACTAGTGAGAACCAACATACTAGTGAGAACCAACATACTAGTACGAACCAACACACTAGTGAGAACCAACATACTAGTGAGAACCAACATACTTGTTAAAACCAACATACTAGTGAGAACCAACATACTAGTGAGAACCAACAAACTAGTGAGAACCAATATACTAGTGAGAACCAACATACTAGTGAGAACCAACATACTAGTTAGAACCAACATACTAGTGAGAACCAACATACTAGTCAGAACCAACATACTGGTGAGAAACCAACATACTTGTCAGAACCAACATACTTGTGAGAAACCAACATACTAGTCAGAACCAACATACTAGTGAGAACCAACATACTAGTCAGAACCAACATACTTCTGAGAAACCAACATACTAGTCAGAACCAACATAATTGTGTGAACCAACATACTTGTGAGAACAACATACTGGTGAGAACCAACATACTAGTTAGAACCAGCATACTAGTGAGAACCAACATGCTAGTCAGAACTAACACACTGGTGAGAACCAACATACTAGTGAGAACCAACATACTAGTGAGAACCAACATAATTGTGAGAACCAACATACTAGTGAGAACCAACATAATACTCAGAACCAACATACTCGTCAGAACCAACATACTGGTGAGAACCAAGATAGTGAGAACCAACATACTAGTACGAACCAACACACTAGTCAGAACCAACATACTAGTCAGAACCAACATACTTCTGAGAAACCAACATACTAGTCAGAACCAACATACTTGTGAGAACCAACATACTTGTGAGAAACAACATACTGGTGAAACCAACATACTAGTGAGAACCAACATACTAGTACGAACCAACATACTAGTGTTACGTCCCCAGAGTTCTGGGTTCGTTTATGTGTTTTGTTGCCCCGGGTTGGGTAGGTATTTGCTTGTTTGTGTTTTGGGTGTTAGTGTTTCCTTTAACAGGAAAGATGGCTTCCAACAGTTCCAGCTGCTGATTGGTGGTGAGGCCGCTGATTTGGTCCTAGAACTCCGCCCAGTCCTTAGTGGCTGCACCTGGCTGGGCTCCTTAAAAAGCCCAGGTTGTGTATCAGTGAGGGGCTGGCTTTTGACGCAGAGGCTCTGTGGTTGGTATCCTAGGTTGGGACTGGTTTTGTTTGTGATCGTAGTGCCAAGGCTTTGAGATCTGTGTGCCTTGGTTTTTGTGTAGCCGCTGCCAGTATTTGTATTGTGCGTGTTGATTGTATTCTTTTCTTTTGTTCACAGGAAGTTGGGGAGTAGATTTAGAGCTACCTCGGGGTATACACCACCCGTAGGATTACTCCCCTGTCTAAGAACACCAGCTAGACCTGGGCAGACCACCCGCTGTATGTTTGGTTAGGGCGCCTGGGTCGTGCGTCAGATAGGTGTTGTGTTTAGTTGTTTATTATTGGTTGTGTTTAAGGGTTAGATAGGTAGGGGCGGGGGGTTTCTTGTTGATTTCTTTGCTTTGGTCTGTCCAGCCCTCCCCAAGTTCCTAACTAATTGTGTGTTTTTGGTTTCACTATATTACCGTGGCAAAATAAAGCCTTATTTTTGCGGTATTTGTGACTTTGGTGTCCTTGTCTCGCACCACGACTCCATACTTCATTTGCTGGCATTGGTGGGCCCGAGCGGTGGGTTGTCTGGTTCCCCCCCCTTTCGGGGGCTAGAACGTAACACTAGTGAGAACCAACATACTAGTCAGAACCAACATACTAGTGACAACCAACATACTAGTCAGAACCAACATACTAGTGAGAACCAACATACTAGTGAGAATCAACATACTAGTGAGAACCAACATACTAGTTAGAACCAACATACTGGTGAGAACCAACATACTAGTGAGAACCAACATACTAGTGAGAACCAACATACTGGTGAGAACCAACATACTAGTGAGAACCAACATACTAGTGAGAACCAACAAACTAGTTAGAACCAACATACTAGTGAGAACAACATACTAGTGAGAACCAACATACTAGTTAGAACCAACATACTGGTGAGAACCAACATACTAGTTAGAACCAACATACTAGTGAGAACCAACTTGCTAGTCAGAACTAACACACTGGTGAGAACCAACATACTAGTGAGAACCAACATACTAGTGAGATCCAACATAATTGTGAGAACCAACATACTAGTGAGAACCAACATAATACTCAGAACCAACATACTTGTCAGAACCAACATACTGGTGAGAACCAACATAGTGAGAACCAACACACTAGTGAGAACCAACATACTAGTGAGAACCAACATACTAGTCAGAACCAACATACTGGTGAGAAACCAACATACTTGTCAGAACCAACATACTTGTGAGAAACCAACATACTAGTCAGAACCAACATACTAGTGAGAACCAACATACTAGTCAGAACCAACATACTTCTGAGAAACCAACATACTAGTCAGAACCAACATAATTGTGAGAACCAACATACTTGTGAGAACAACATACTGGTGAGAACCAACATACTAGTTAGAACCAGCATACTAGTGAGAACCAACATGCTAGTCAGAACTAACACACTGGTGACAACCAACATACTAGTGAGAACCAACATACTAGTGAGAACCAACATAATTGTGAGAACCAACATACTAGTGAGAACCAACATAATACTCAGAACCAACATACTCGTCAGAACCAACATACTGGTGAGAACCAAGATAGTGAGAACCAACACACTAGTGAGAACCAACATACTAGTGAGAACCAACATACTAGTACGAACCAACACACTAGTCAGAACCAACATACTAGTCAGAACCAACATACTTCTGAGAAACCAACATACTAGTCAGAACCAACATACTTGTGAGAACCAACATACTTGTGAGAAACAACATACTGGTGAAACCAACATACTAGTGAGAACCAACATACTAGTACGAACCAACATACTAGTGAGAACCAACATACTAGTCAGAACCAACATACTAGTGACAACCAACATACTAGTCAGAACCAACATACTAGTGAGAATCAACATACTAGTGAGAACCAACATACTAGTTAGAACCAACATACTAGTGAGAACCAACATACTGGTGAGAACCAACATACTAGTGAGAACCAACATACTAGCTAGAACCAACATACTGGTGAGAACCAACATACTAGTGAGAACCAACATACTAGTGAGAACCAACAAACTAGTTAGAACCAACATACTAGTGAGAACAACATACTAGTGAGAACCAACATACTAGTTAGAACCAACATACTGGTGAGAACCAACATACTAGTTAGAACCAACATACTAGTGAGAACCAACTTGCTAGTCAGAACTAACACACTGGTGAGAACCAACATACTAGTGAGAACCAACATACTAGTGAGAACCAACATAATTGTGAGAACCAACATACTAGTGAGAACCAACATAATACTCAGAACCAACATACTTGTCAGAACCAACATACTGGTGAGAACCAACATAGTGAGAACCAACACACTAGTGAGAACCAACATACTAGTGAGAACCAACATACTAGTACGAACCAACACACTAGTGAGAACCAACATACTAGTGAGAACCAACATACTTGTTAAAACCAACATACTAGTGAGAACCAACATACTAGTGAGAACCAACAAACTAGTGAGAACCAATATACTAGTGAGAACCAACATACTAGTGAGAACCAACATACTAGTTAGAACCAACATACTAGTGAGAACCAACATACTAGTCAGAACCAACATACTGATGAGAAACCAACATACTAGTCAGAACCAACATACTTGTGAGAAACCAACATACTAGTCAGAACCAACATACTAGTGAGAACCAACATACTAGTCAGAACCAACATACTTCTGAGAAACCAACATACTAGTCAGAACCAACATAATTGTGACAACCAACATACTTGTGAGAAACAACATACTGGTGAAACCAACATACTAGTGAGAACCAACATACTAGTACGAACCAAGATACTAGTGAGAACCAACATACTAGTCAGAACCAACATACTAGTGAGAACCAACATACTAGTCAGAACCAAAATACTAGTGAGAACCAACATACTAGTGAGAATCAACATACTAGTGAGAACCAACATACTGGTGAGAACAACCATACTAGTGAGAACAAACATACTAGTGAGAACCAACATACTAGTTAGAACCAACATACTAGTGAAAACCAACATACTGGTGAGAACCAACATACTAGTGAGAACCAACATACTAGTTAGAACCAACATACTGGTGAGAACCAACATACTAGTGAGAACCAACATACTATTGAGAACCAACAAACTAGTTAGAACCAACATACTAGTGAGAACAACATACTAGTGAGAACCAACATACTAGTTAGAACCAACATACTAGTGAGAACCAACATACTAGTTAGAACCAACATACTAGTGAGAACCAACATACTAGTGAGAACCAACATACTAGTGAGAACCAACATAATTGTGAGAACCAACATACTAGTGAGAACCAACATAATACTCAGAACCAACATACTCGTCAGAACCAACATACTGGTGAGAACCAACATAGTTAGAACCAACACACTAGTGAGAACCAACATACTAGTGAGAACCAACATACTAGTACGAACCAACACACTAGTGAGAACCAACATACTAGTCAGTAGTCAGAACCAACATACTTGTGAGAAACCAACATACTAGTCAGAACCAACATACTAGTGAGAACCAACATACTAGTGAGAACCAACATACTAGTCAGAACCAACATACTTCTGAGAAACCAACATACTAGTCAGAACCAACATAATTGTGAGAAACCAACATACTAGTCAGAACCAACATACTAGTGAGAACCAACATACTAGTGAGAACCAACATACTTCTGAGAAACCAACATACTAATTGTGACAACCAACATACTTGTGAGAAACAACATAGTGAAACCAACATACTAGTGAGAACCAACATACTAGATACTAGAGAACCAACATACTAGTGAGAACCAACATACTAGTGAGAACCAACATACTAGTCAGAACCAACATACTAGTGAGAACCAACATACTAGTGAGAATCAACATACTAGTGAGAACCAACATACTGGTGAGAACAACCATACTAGTGAACCAACCAACATACTAGTTAGAACCAACATACTAGTGAAAACCAACATACTGGTGAGATCCAACATACTAGTGAGAACCAACATACTAGTGAGAACCAACAAACTAGTGAGAACCAATATACTAGTGAGAACCAACATACTAGTGAGAACCAACATACTAGTTAGAACCAACATACTGGTGAGAACCAACATACTAGTGAGAACCAACATACTAGTGAGAACCAACAAACTAGTTAGAACCAACATACTAGTGAGAACCAACATACTAGTGAGAACCAACATACTAGTTAGAACCAACATACTGGTGAGAACAAACATACTAGTTAGAACCAACATACTAGTGAGAACCAACATGCTAGTCAGAACTAACACACTGGTGAGAACCAACATACTAGTGAGAACCAACATACTAGTGAGAACCAACATAATTGTGAGAACCAACATACTAGTGAGAACCAACATAATACTCAGAACCAACATACTAGTCAGAACCAACATACTGGTGAGAACCAACATAGTGAGAACCAACACACTAGTGAGAACCAACATACTAGTGAGAACCAACATACTAGTGAGAACCAACACACTAGTGAGAACCAACATACTAGTGAGAACCAACATACTTGTTAAAACCAACATACTAGTGAGAACCAACATACTAGTGAGAACCAACAAACTAGTGAGAACCAACACACTAGAGAGAATCTACATACTGGTGATAAACAGGCATATTTCACTGACTTTCTTGTAGCTACCAGGGGGGAGATGTGTGATGGAAGAGCAGACATGTTGGATTTAGGTGATGAATTGGCAGTAAACAGCATCAAGCATTCTCTTTCTGTACATAATGTTAAGTATTCATCCTGTTAATACGGATTGTGGGAAGTGTAGGGTTTTGTATACCAGTCCAGTCTCTTGTGGGAAGTGTTTGGGGTTAGATATGCTAATGAATGACAAGTATTTCATGTAATTTAGAAAATATGCTGCATCTGACATTCCTGCGGCGTTGATGTAGTCACCCGGTTCAATCTCACCGTTTACATTAACTAGTATAACGTCCTTCTCATCCCCTGCATTGACGTGACAGACTGTTAAAGCCCAATACCTGCCACAGACCACAGCATCAACGTGGTTTGAAACGTTCCAATGATTATTATGCACTCTATTGGACTCAACATTATGTTTGTGTTGAGGACAGTCAGTCCTAATGTTCAGGCTACACATTTGAATCATCTAAGAATTAATCTCTAATGGGGGCAAATGCTAGAGCGCAAAAGAAAATGACCAACTATTAATGGATCATTTTACTTCCGTTAAATTGAAAATGTCTGGAACTTTATGTCCAGGCTCAAGGTTAAGAACAGGTCATATTTTCAGGTGATGTTAGGAGATCAATGTATCCCCAAACAGCAGGTCTATGCAGTGATGTGAGTGTAAAGGTATATCTGACTGCTTAGGCCATGCCTCTGTGTGGAGAAGATAAGAGATTCCCATATTCACTAAACAAGACACAACCAATCAAACCGATAAGCCTCTGGAGGGAAGGAGGATGACCTGTGACATATAGAAACACAACATATAGAGTGAATATGCTCATCAGGATTTGGAATTGGTTTGGTTAGACATTTGACTTTGTGTTTTGTGATCCACACTGTATTTATATCTGTCCATGAACAATGGATGAGGGAATGAACGCTCCTTCTTTCCCCAGCCCCTCCTCACTTACTGTATATTCATGCACACGTGCGCGTTGGGAAGTGCACGTATATGCGCGTTCACACAAGCACACACAAGGCACCCTGCAGAATTGATCCACTATTCTTTTCAATCTATCTCTCCCTCTGTTACTAAGCAACCAGCGCCCCAGTGGATCTAAAGGTTGTGGGAGTTTTATTGTTGTGTATTTTCAGAAAAGAAAGAAAATATTATAAATATCAATGCCAGACATATCATGCATGCTACATTAAGGTGGTTTCATATTTCTATTTATGTTTTCTTGGTTTATATGAGATGGTGTTCTGCAAGCAAATATTTTACAAAAATTCTAAAAAGTCAAGTTCGCAAAAAGGAAATTACATTTAATCAGCAATTGATGACATCAAATGTATGAATGTATTTTTTTTGTTTCAATTTGATCTTATAAGGTATAAAATCTATAACATGTGAAAGCTATTATTTCATATAACTGTAGCAAAATATTGAAATTGTTAAATACAAAAAAATATACCTTAATGTTTAGGTTTCTTTCATTTCACATCAAATTGATTAATCAATAAATAAGACAATAAACCATTCAGCAGATCCATACAGCTGATAATACAAAGATGGATGAACGAAGGACGAATTAAGAAAAAATATGTAATGAAATTGATTGGAGACCATAGAAAAAGAGGATCATGACCGACAAGCAATAATGAAGAGCTGGTTTAAAGATACAAAGCATCTCTTCTTGAACTTTCTTTCCTTGTTCCCTCCCAAATTCTCTTTATTTCATTATAATTCAAATCTCCGGCAAATTATTTCAAGTCTGAATGCTAGGCTGAATCAAATATTTCGCTTTCTATTTAGTAATACTTGGTAATTTGTTGAGAATCATATATTACAATGATGTAAAAAATACAAAAAGTCTATGACAAAGACGACTTTTGAAGATTATAAAAACAATAATAATGAATAAAGAGCACTTATAACCACAACAATTGGAACTATTCATATAATATTGGAATAAACAAGTGAACAAAGTAATTTTACAATGTAATTACAACATAATTACAATGTAATTTAACTTATACCGTTTAGCTCTAAAGATATTATTCCTTTTTACTTTAAATTATAGTAATAAGATTTTTACACTTCTGAAACTTATACTATAGAGCAGAGATGTGCTTCTAACCCCATGTTTTATTACGAACTATATGGTAGTATATTGACTCTATAGTTGAGAGGAATATATCATGAAACATTTAAACATTTGAGATATTTCGTTAAATATAGCTACTAGTTACAACTTATAAAAAAGCAGTTTTAATTGCCATTTGGAAAAAAAAGTCGATAGAAAACGTACATTCAGTCAAATTGGTTTAATGGAAAAATTATTTATTTTAAATAATTTGTCTCTCTAAAAATTGGTGGACAGTGAAACCCTCTTCTCAACACGCATATTTCAACAAATATTAAGTAGGCCTATAGAATATTATTTTTCTTTTTTGACATATTTTTACCTAAAGTTTGCCTAAATATTTAAGTTGAAATTGCCATCCCATTTGCCCTCGTTTACATCAAATAAATCAATTTTATCTTTGAAAAATGTATTTTGTAATTACCACCTAAAAATATATTTTAAACGTAGCCTAATTGCAACAAAGTGTGTCTTAGTGGGCCTATATTGCTTTATAAAAAAAACATTTTGGAACGAACCTAGCAAGTTCAAATGAGCTGTTTACCTAAAACAGATCTATTTAACAACCTTTGGATTTCTATTCAATAAATATTGATTACCAATCGTATCGATAGGACCAAGACGTAGGCCACTCTTTTCATTATTCTGCCCGCAGTCCGTCACTCGTTGCATTAAACCCTATTTTGGTCAAAAGCCTTCATGTTTTTTATAAAATTAGTAAACGACCGTAAGCCTTTTGCAAGACTTTCAAAACCACCGAGATTTCACAGGGTAGGTATAGTTAATAAGCCATAAAAACATTCCTTATGTATCATGCGTTTTTTCTCTGGATATAATAAAAATATAGGCAACCAAACTAGGCCACACACACACACACACACACACACACACACACACACACACACACACACACACACACACACACACACACACACACACACACACACACACACACACACATGCACACGCACATGCACACATACACACACATACACACCCGCACAGCTTTACAGACAAATGTGTTTGAACGTTTGAAGACAACATAAATTATGAAAGATATCTATTAACATAAATGTGTTTTACAGACGAGGAATAACTTGCTTTTTTGTTTATAGCCTATAACCATAATGAAGGTTGAGAAGTGCATGAGCTGGTCAATATAAGCATTGAGTAAATCACAAAGTACCAGTACTAAAGATAAAGAGAAGATTTGTGGTAACGCGTATTTTGTGTTTTTTATGCACTTATTATTATCTTTACAATTATAACTATAAAACAAAAAGCAAAGTGATTTCCAATGTTGAAGAGGAATATATATAATTTAGTTTCCCTAAATGAAAGTGAAATATACGTTTGATTCGGGTTTCCAAAAGCAGTGTTAATTCATTTTTTAAACTGTTTTTAGTAGCCTATTCAAATCTACGGACCAACGGTTATACTTTATTTATAATAAGGTAATTAAAATAGGCTTGACGTGCAAACATTTAGGCTTGCCTTAAAACGACAATTTTCCCTTGGATGCACAATTTGGGAAGTTATTTTTTTTTTAGTTAATTGTCCTCTCACTCAGAAGAAGAGTTCCGGACGTAATGTAGTTTATTTACAATCTTAACAGCCATACAATACCGACAACAGGTGCCTGTAATGCTCATAGATGATTTTGGTGGCATGATCTCTAGAAACCTTATGCCAGCTGCAGTTATTTTCTGATACAAAAAATATGTGGTAAGTTTAAACTTAAAATGTATGCAAAATCAGAATTGGCCTAATTACAACTCCGACTAAGCCGTGACATTGATCAAAAACTAAAGTTTCCGATGTTTCTAACAAATTATTTTATGATTTCATTTAAATGTAAACTTTATTTCATCCAATTAAATACAATTGTGACGAGGATATATTTTTTGGAATGATGATCATAGGAGAGACAGCAGTGTGCAGCCATCTTGCGATCCCTATTTATATAATTATAATAAAATTAAGGTAACTCATAATTATCACTAAATAAACAATTGTACAGTTGCATATAATTTGGTTGTAACATGGGCATTGTCTCGATTGTGTGCTGATGAGTCGTGGGTCTGGTCTGTCACTTATAAGATCCACGTGGGCTTTAGTCGAATAGGGCGCACGCAGTGATTGTCAGACACATGAAATCAAGTCAGCCTTAAAACTTCCCAACAGGACACGAACAGTTTGGTCAGACCGCCAGCTAACATATATCACTACCTACAGCGCATCAGCGCTCATTCCCAGGGTGAAAAGCCGCTGTGCACTCGGAGCTAACCGATTTCCCGGCTCTCCCAAGGTAATTTATTTCCAATAGTGGTGGGTCATCGATAGGGAAAGTAGGCTAACCCAGGCAGACAATTAACACAATGAATGTTTTTTAGAGGCCACAACAGTTTGACCAGTGAAACCATCTGTCGTATATAATTTCCACGATGTATGCATAAATGTGCATTGTGTTAGCACTTAAACTTAAAATACGTGAAATCCTGATATATGAAAAAGATGCATACCATCTTTATTTTTTTAGGTATAATTACATTATTAATTCTTATAAATATCTAATCCTAAAGTGTGCATAATGCGTATCACGAATTGTATATAAAAAAAACAATTAAAATACAACTTCAAATCTGTTCAAGTTTCCCAATAACGCAATTAGAATTTAATATTTATTTATTAGCAATACAATTAGTAATTGTATTCAAACATTATAGGGCAACATTAACGGTACATTTTCAAGACATATAGCCTATTATCGTCAATTACCATAAGTATAAAAACAATATAATCGGAACAATAAAATATAAAGTCCCCTTGCCTAACAAACAGCTCTACATACCAGGCAAACTTCAACACGCAGGAGCCTCTGAACGTCAGACTACTGTATTTGATTTAGTACAGAATATGTTGCTCCTTTAACTCACCATCACAATGCAGCGCGTTAGGATTCTAACTTTGTAACCTCTCCACCCCATAAACCCCCAACCGGGTCATGCCACATTAATCTCTGTCAATCAATACATTGATCAGGTTTATCACTAAGCGCATAAATGCCAAACCATTCACTTCATGGGAAAACTAAGTTTATCTAGAACGGGTACTTGAGTGCCAAGTGAAAATAAAATGTAATTGTGCGTGTATTGGGATGTATTTGGCCTACTCCGAGGGATAGATAACTTGTCTACCTCTCTACCTGACACGCCCCATCCCCGACATCCAAACAGGTGCATGACTTTAAGCACGAGCCAATACCTCGCACATGGTTGTGGTCTGTCAGTGCACCCCACACTATAATGCGCGTAACCGCGCCCGTTTTAAATACACAGGGGCGCGCTGAAATACACACTGACACGCAGCTTAGCCAGTTTTCAGTGGAAGCGCTGTTGGACAAGGGATGAGATATAGCCACGAGCGCCCAAGACACAGGACACCAACAAAACCGAACGTGGACAATAACTATACGCGATTTTTCCTTTACCTTGGAAGAAGATACATTATTTTCCAAAATATGTAGGATTGACTGAAGACATTCTCTAATCTATGGATTCGGTTTGACCCCGTTTTGTAGACACATTTTATCGCTCCAGGTGGGCGACAGAGGGAGAGTGAGCGCGCCCGCCTGTCTGTGTGTGTGAGTCTGACTGATAAAAGCGACAAGGGGAGGGACAGAGAGTTAGGGGAGGGAGGTGGGTTTTGGGAAATATATACTTTCAGCGATGGAACTCACAATGGAAAATCTTGGCAATCTCCACGGTGTCTCACACTCACAGGCGGGGGACCTGATGAGCTCCTCGCACGCTCGGCAGTCCTCCGCCCATTCACACCGTAACCTAGTTTCTCACGCGCACGGCCGGTCGGCGATGGTGTCCAGCATGGCCTCTATCCTGGATAGTACCGGAGATTACCGGACAGATGCCTCAGCGCTCTCCGGCCATCTCCACCCAGCCATGAGCATGTGCGAGTCCGGGATGAGCTTAAGCAACACGTACACCACCCTGACACCTCTCCAGCATCTGCCTCCCATATCCACGGTCTCCGACAAATTTCACCATCCACACCCACACTCCCACCACCACGCAGCCGCGCACCAACGACTCTCCGCCGGGAACGTCAGCGGGAGCTTTACACTGATGAGAGATGACCATCGGGGTTTGGCGTCTATGGGCAACCTATATGGTCACTACCCGAAAGATATGTCCGGCATGGGGCATGGGTCTCTCTCTCCGCTGTCCAACGGACTCGGCTCTTTGCATAACTCCCAGCAGACCCTCTCAGCCTACGGCCCAAGTGCTCACCTTTCCAACGACGCAAAGATGCTTTCCCCGGTGACAGGATTCGAGTCCCACGCTACGATGCTGTCCAGAAGTGAGGAGCACCTAGCCAGGAGTTTAGGTGGCCATGGGCACGGTATGATCTCCAACCTAAACGGTATGCACCATCCACACAGCCACCTCCACTCCCAGGCCAATGGGGCAGCAATGCTGGCAGAACGGGAGAGGCACGGGGCTGGTTCCGGCCAGGGAGGAGGGTCGGGTGGACAGGCAGAGGAGATTAACACAAAGGAGGTGGCTCAGCGGATAACGGCCGAGCTGAAGCGCTACTCAATTCCACAGGCCATTTTCGCACAGAGGATCCTATGTCGATCCCAAGGAACCCTCTCCGATCTTCTGCGAAACCCCAAACCGTGGAGTAAGCTCAAGTCTGGCAGAGAGACGTTCAGGAGGATGTGGAAGTGGCTCCAGGAGCCTGAGTTTCAGCGGATGTCTGCTCTTCGGTTGGCGGGTAAGATACTTCTGGTCTCATTGTCCGGTGGTAAGCGTATTTAACAATCAATAGTCACCTATTGACGCTCTGCGCTCAAACGCTTATGTTCTCGCTATTGTCTAACTTCCACTGTTAAGTTGAATTGGTAGTTATATAGGCAACAATACTATAGCCTACATGACACGCTTGAAAAACTTCGGCTACTTTAAGTCAAAGGTTCATTGTTTTTGGTCATTCAAAGTACAAACGAACTCTTAACCGGTCAGATTAAACCACTTTTTTAAACCACACAATTCAACACCACCGACAGGGCTAATAGAAAAACACATTTCTGCAGGATACATTCTCGTGCACGTTATCTTCACAGGATTTGAAATAACCACCTGGACAAGATACTACTAAGAGGGTCGGAGTTGTCCGGAAGTCCTCTAAAAAGTCACGCAGGGTTGTGTCTTCATACATCTAGTCTTGTCTAGTCCACCTGGGTCTCAGAAACCCATAGGTTCTAAACATGTCACTTACATATGCCTATGTCACACCCTCACGTGTCGCTCATTCACTCACATATGTCACACCCTCTCGTGTCGCTCATTCACTCACATATGTCACACCCTCACGTGTCGCTCATTAATATGTCACACCCTCACGTGTCGCTCATTCACTGACATATGATACACCCTCACGTGTCGCTCATTCACTCACATATGTCACACTCTCACGTGTCGCTAATTCACTCACATATGTCACACCCTCATGTGTCGCTCATTCACTCACATATGTCACACCCTCATGTGTCGCTCATACATATGTCACACCCTCACGTGTCGCTCATTCACTCAAATATGTCACACCCTCACGTGTCGCTCATTCACTCACATATGTCACACCCTCACATGTCGCTCATTCACTCAAATATGTCACACCCTCACGTGTCGCTCATTCACTCACATATGTCACACCCTCACATGTCGCTCATTCACTCACATTTGTCACACCCTCACGTGTCGCTCATTCACTCACATATGTCACACCCTCACGTGTCGCTCATTCACTCACATATGTCACACCCTCACGTGTCGCTCATTCACTCACATATGTCACGCCCTCACGTGTCGCTCATTCACTCACATATGTCACACCCTCACGTGTCATTCATTCACTCACATATGTCATACCGTCACGTGTCACTCATTCACTCACATATGTCACACCCTCACGTGTCACTCATTCACTCACATATGTCACACCCTCACGTGTCACTCATTCACTCACATATGTCATACCGTCACGTGTCACTTATTCATTCACATATGTCACACCCTCACGTGTCACTCATTCACTCACATATGTCACACCCTCACGTGTCACTCATTCACTCACATATGTCATACCGTCACGTGTCGCTCATGCACAGCCAGCCTGAACACAGTCGCGTATTGGAGGAGAATCAGTCAGAGGGGCGCGTGACCCCTGGTTGCTGATCAATAGGCGAGTTCCTATTCTTCCCGTGTAAATATGGCACACGGATCAATATATTTGAATTCGTCCTGAAAGACAGCTAACCACACAGCTACGACGGCTTTTCATTTGAGTGGGTTCATAATTAACGTTTTTAAATATGCCTATGGATAGGTTTTACTTTTACCACATCCCTTTTCTTCCAGGATGCAGGCTTTTCGTTCATGCCGATATGTAAAAGGATGTAGTCAGGCTTATCCCTTCAAAACGCAAAAGCATTACTAAAAATGTAATGCAATTTCAGGCTTGTCAATAGTCAACTACCATTGTAGGACCTAACTATCCAAATAAAATGATACGCTTCATCAAGATTGTATTTGATTCTCTCTGAAGTTCATTTATTTGATTCATTGTCCAATCAATAATGTCAGAAAAAGAGACATCTGAATTAGTTACAAGAATAAAGGTTGTTTTGATAAAACATTTTTTTTATTCTACTATAGTGTCCCTCCACATTTTTGACTGGAGCTTTTAATTGTTCTCTTATCAGTGCATTTGAGTTACTCACAATGTATGTGTGTGAGTCTCTTTGTGGGTGTGTGTATAAGATGAGCGTCAGTCGAGTTCAAAAGCATGTCTTACCAAATCACAATCAGAGCCTGGTCCCAATTCATCACTTTACCCACATACAGAGGAATTAAATGAACACAAAGGTGTCAAAGCATCTAACAAGACTAGGGCTGTTGCTACTGCGGAAAAAGGTGGATATGATTTACGGGGGCCCATTGCTTAGGGAGGGTGGGGCTGGGGGGCTGATCACAATATTATCAATATCATCTATAATTCAGGGGGCCCAGGCACATATGTTTTCAGGGGGCGCTGGATTCCTGGTAAGGGCCCTATAATGGAGCAGCAGGATAGCTAAGGGGTTCTGTTGGCAGGTTGTCATGATGGTGTTGACACGTGGAGGATTGTGGAGGATAATGTTGTGGAGAATAGATGTTGTGGAGGATAATATTGTGGAGGATAATATTGTGGAGGATAATATTGTGGAGGATAATATTGTGGAGGATAATATTGTGGAGGATAATATTATGGAGGATAATATTGTGGAGGATAATATTGTGGAGGATAATATTGTGGAGGATAATATTGTGGAGGATAGCGTTGCGATTACACGCTGCAGGACAGGGCCTTGTTAGATTTGTTTGATCTTCCAAAGTCCTAGTTTGGATACTGGGGCAACATTTTCCTCATCGGTAACATATATATATACGTACAAAATACAATAAATAAGATAAATTGTTGTGAGTAGCCATGCTAGTGTAGAGTGTAATCAATAGCCCTGTTTGCCTGCATGCTTTGCACATATGAGATCAATAAGGCTGCGTCCCATTCCCAACCCCCTCTTTCTTTATCCTCTCACTCTCACTTCGCTTTCTCTGTCTTTCCTTGTCACTCTTTTACTTGCTGTCTCACTACATTTCTTTCCTTCAACGACTGTCTTGTTGTTTTTTCTCTCCTTCTGTTTCTCCTGCATTTTTTGCAGCACCTCACAAAATAATAACCTATACTCCATCCTGACTGCCATTGCCACACTGACTGCTTTAGTGAATTGGAAACTGCACTGCAGAATAACGAGTTGTGAAATAAAGTTGAAGGACAGAAAGAAAACCATCTGATAAAACTTGACAAAATACATTTCATGCAAAAATATACAGCCACATTCTGTCTATGCCAGTGTTCTAAAAATAACAGTACTTTATTTACAGGAAAATGATAGTTGTGACCATTGAATTTAAGTTTGGACTCAACCACTGGTCTAGAAAGGATTGCCCTTGTGGATCATGGTTGGACCCCAGTCCAGCACCAAAAAATGATTCAGTTAGAAGCTAAGCAGTCAGGCAGTAACTTTAAGTAAAGCCAGTTAGAGAGCTATCCATGGTCCTAATAATTCAGACTGCGGTGGTTCTGAACAGACAGCTGGGAGCAGGTCTAGAAGAAATCTGATAGATTAAAGAAAGTCATCACAATTTTCATAAATATAGTGATTGAGGTTTAACAATAATGTGATCCATATTTCAATGAATGCTTTGCTCAGGGATACATCCACTTATTTAAGTCTCAAAGAGGAGGCTTTATAACCATTGATTTACAGAGTACATGAAGTTAACTTTTGGAATGATACCACTTGGCCCATATGTACCCCCACCCCATTCCACAATACCCCCCGCCACCTACTGAGCCAGGAGCTGGGATGATTGAAGCTTGGTGAGTTTGGGTTTTATGTCAGAGGAGGGTTAGTAAAACGATCAATAGAGACTTTAATAATTGATAAGCAAGAGGGAGAGGGAGGAGAATGGAACGAGGAGGAAGACAGAAGGAGGAGAGTGGTGTAGGCTTTGTAAAAAAAACAGTCTTCCGTGGTAGCTACAGACAGTACTGTGTATATGATGCTGTTTTCAACTACAGCCACAGCACGTGTGTGAGGTAGCTACAGACAGTACTGTGTATATAATACTGTTTTCAACCACAGCCACAACATGTGTGTGAGGTAGCTACAAACAGTACTGTGTATATGATACTGTTTTCAACCACAGCCACAACATGTGTGTGGTAGCTACAGACAGTACTGTGTATATGATACTGTTTTTAACCAGCCACAACATGTGTGAGGTAGCTACAGACAGTACTGTGTATATGATACTGTTTTCAACTACAGCCACAGCATGTGTGTGAGGTAGCTACAGACAGTACTGTGTATATGATGCTGTTTTCAACCACAGACACAACATGTGTGTGAGGTAGCTACAGACAGTACTGTGTACATGATGCTGTTTTTAACCAGCCACAACATGTGTGTGGTAGCTACAGACAGTACTGTGAACATGATGCTGTTTTCAACCCCAGCCACAACATGTGTGTGGTAGCTACAGACAGTACTGTGTACATGATACTGTTTTCAACCACAGCCACAACATGTGTGAGGTAGCTACAGACAGAACTGTGTACATGATACTGTTTTCAACCACAGCCACAACATGTGTGAGGTAGCTACAGACAGTACTGTGTACATGATACTGTTTTCAACCACAGCCCCAACATGTGTGTGGTAGCTACAGACAGTACTGTGTACATGATACTGTTTTCAAACACAGCCACACCATGTGTGTGGTAGCTACAGACAGTACTGTGTACATTATACTGTTTTCAACCACAGCCACAACATGTGTGTGGTAGCTACAGACAGTACTGTGTATATGATGCTGTTTTCAACTACAAACACAACATGTGTGTGGTAGCTACAGACAGTACTGTGTATATGATACTGTTTTCAACCACAGCCACAACATGTGTGTGGTAGCTACAGACAGTACTGTGAACATGATGCTGTTTTCAACCCCAGCCACAACATGTGTGTGGTAGCTACAGTCAGTACTGTGTATATGATACTGTTTTCAACCACAGCCACAACATGTGTGAGGTAGCTACAGAGAGTACTGTGTATATGATACTGTTTTCAACTACAAACACAACATGTGTGTGGTAGCTACAGACAGTACTGTGTATATGATACTGTTTTCAACCACAGCCAAAACATGAGTGAGGTAGCTACAGACAGTACTGTGTATATGATACTGTTTTCAACCACAGCCACAATATGTGTAAGGTAGCTACAGAGAGTACTGTGTATATGATACTGTTTTCAACTACAAACACAACATGTGTGTGGTAGCTACAGACAGTACTGTGTATATGATACTGTTTTCAAACACAGCTACATGTGTGTGGTAGCTACAGACATGTGTACATGAGGCTGTTTTCAACCACAGCCACAAAATGTGTGTGGTAGCTACATACAGTACTGTGTATATGATACTGTTTTCAACCACAGCCCCAACATGTGTGTGGTAGCTACAGACAGTACTGTGTACATGATACTGTTTTCAACCACAGCCCCAACATGTGTGTGGTAGCTACAGACAGTACTGTGTATATGATACTGTTTTCAACCACAGCCCCAACATGTGTGTGGTAGCTACAGACAGTACTGTGTACATGATGCTGTTTTCAACTACAAACACAACATGTGTGTGAGGTAGCTACAGACAGTACTGTGTACATGATGCTGTTTTTAACCAGCCACAACATGTGTGTGGTAGCTACAGACAGTACTGTGAACATGATGCTGTTTTCAACCCCAGCCACAACATGTGTGTGGTAGCTACAGACAGTACTGTGTATATGATACTGTTTTCAACTACAAACACAACATGTGTGTGGTAGCTACAGACAGTACTGTGTACATGATACTGTTTTCAACCACAGCCACAACATGTGTGAGGTAGCTACAGACAGAACTGTGTACATGATACTGTTTTCAACCACAGCCACAACATGTGTGAGGTAGCTACAGACAGTACTGTGTACATGATACTGTTTTCAACCACAGCCCCAACATGTGTGTGGTAGCTACAGACAGTACTGTGTACATGATACTGTTTTCAAACACAGCCACACCATGTGTGTGGTAGCTACAGACAGTACTGTGTACATTATACTGTTTTCAACCACAGCCACAACATGTGTGTGGTAGCTACAGACAGTACTGTGTATATGATGCTGTTTTCAACTACAAACACAACATGTGTGTGGTAGCTACAGACAGTACTGTGTATATGATACTGTTTTCAACCACAGCCACAACATGTGTGTGGTAGCTACAGACAGTACTGTGAACATGATGCTGTTTTCAACCCCAGCCACAACATGTGTGTGGTAGCTACAGTCAGTACTGTGTATATGATACTGTTTTCAACCACAGCCACAACATGTGTGAGGTAGCTACAGAGAGTACTGTGTATATGATACTGTTTTCAACTACAAACACAACATGTGTGTGGTAGCTACAGACAGTACTGTGTATATGATACTGTTTTCAACCACAGCCAAAACATGAGTGAGGTAGCCACCTGTTATTCAGACAGTACAGACAGTACTGTGTATATGATACTGTTTTCAACCACAGCCACAATATGTGTAAGGTAGCTACAGAGAGTACTGTGTATATGATACTGTTTTCAACTACAAACACAACATGTGTGTGGTAGCTACAGACAGTACTGTGTATATGATACTGTTTTCAACCACAGCCCCAACATGTGTGTGGTAGCTACAGACAGTACTGTGTACATTATACTGTTTTCAACCACAGCCCCAACATGTGTGTGGTAGCTACAGACAGTACTGTGTACATGATACTGTTTTCAACCACAGCCCCAACATGTGTGTGGTAGCTACAGACAGTACTGTGTACATGATGCTGTTTTAAAAACTTCTGGAAATAACACATTGGGTTCCCTTGCCTTGCTCTAGCTACCAATTGTAATGATTTTGGGTGTAAACTAAGTCAATGTAAAAGTCTGGAGTGTGCGTTCCTCCTGGATCATAAGGATTCAGGCCTATACTTTCTGGTTGAGTGAGCAGTCTGATAAGAATCGGATCGGCATTGAATGTGCTTTGGAAAACATGTATCTTCATGTTGACTGTCCTAAGTCGCTGGCAAGTTGCTGAAATAAAGAATTACGAATTGGATTGAACTAAATTGACAGGTAGATGGGGTATAAAAACACAGACTGTTTAATAACATCCCCAGATGTTATGATTAACTCATTATTGAATCTTAAAAATTAATTTTATGATAAATCAACACTTGTAGAAAGGAGATATGGTCAAGAACGCATAGAAAAAGCTCTCGCAGGACAAAGGCATTAGTGTTGAAATGGGACATTGCAGTGAATGTGGTATGGTTGGTTAATGATCAACTTCTGCTTATGTCAGCAAAGCCACCTCCATACAATCCAAGGTTGAGATGTCATTTGATTTTTAAAGGTTGCTATGGTTTATAAGGTTTGTAATGCGTCTTTATGGAGGTATGCAAGCACTTTATACGGTGTGTACATGTGTGTACCGGTATGTGTGTAAGGGAATACTTCTATACGTGTGTGATTGGGTTATAGTGTGTGTCTGCACTTTACATTGTTCAGGCTTATCTGACTCGCTTGGAATCCATATCGATTTCCTCTCCTCTGCTCCCTTCACTCTCTCTCTCGTTCTCCCTCTATCTCTGCCACTGCACCAGCAGACGCCCAGCCAAAGATATTTCTCCTCCCCCTACATCCCACTCTGTTTCCCAGGCTCCACCGTCAATGGTCCTCCCCGCTACTACAGAACAAACACCCCATGTTTAGTAACACTGCATGAACAGGATCACAGAGCACACCACACAAATTTAAAAAAAGAATGTAGCCAATATGTCAATATTTATGGCATTACTATACAAATATCTGAATCGCTTTTAGGACGTCTTTAACCAATGTTCTGTATAACATCTAAATAAAAAGCCATAGGGAAAATCTTACTGACGAACTTTCAAATGTTTTGGTTGGCCCTTCCTGACAATATGGTTTAAGTCATCAGGAAAAATGTCCCACCAACTTGACCAGATTATAATAGCTGACGCTACAAATAATTGAAAATGCCATTCCAGACAACATAATGTATCATTTAGAAACACATAGGGACCCATTCTTTTTTATTTCTGTGCTCCAAAGCCATCTGACACTATAGGGCATTTTTCATTCTATTAGTTGATATCCTAAATCATCTCTCTTATGTCCTTTTCTCTTCTGACCTGAAAACCAATACTTAATTAAGTGGTCAGGGAGATGTCAATTTATTAGTGGGCTAATGGAATAGTGTCCTTCTTTTCTGGTAGCATACTTTTATCCATCGTGATATTTGTAAATCCAACCACAGGCGACTTTTGAAATCGGCTACGCTTTGAATCAACTTTTGTTTTGCCAAGCAGAAAACCATAAGAAACAATATAAAAAAATGTGTTTCACTGTTGCACATTTGCTCATTTTAAGGATCCATTTTTAGGATCCATTCCTCTTAGCACAGGTGGCTCAATGGAATGTCTCACTTCACACCAGCGCACCGTAGTGCAAGTTCAAATCGTCTGGTCTCAACAACTTAACTTTGGAACATTTAAAGTATAAGAAAGAAGAGGGTGTGAGAGAAATCGAGAACATATTTGGTCTGTCTGTGGTTCTTGACAACTTGTTTGGCTGGGGAGGGGCTGTAAGCCACAGCTTTTGTATCGTCATTCTCATAGGAATACAACGTTGGTGGCCCCTTAAACGAACATGCATGTGTTAGCGTCAGTGTTAAAAACCCTGCAGTGGAATTACTAGGCTATTTGTTAATATTTAGAGCAGTATTGACACTTGTTTACAATTGAAAATCATAATAATACATTTACACAACGATTATTTAATGAAGGTCACGAAAAAATAAAAACCAGCGACAAAGGAATGTTTTACATTTTTTAAATCCCATTAATAAAATAAAACACATGAAATTATCGGATTAATAAAAAAACAAAGAATGAGAGCGGTTAATGATTTATACACCTGTGTATGATATGTTTTAATTATCATTTTCGAACACATAAAAGGGATTGCTTGAAGAAATGGTCACAACGTCCATATATCCAGGTATTTTAGCCTACTCCAATCGGCGCATATAAATCATATTTTCATGATCAAACATATGAATAAAAAGTGGTCACATGCTATCTGTGTGTATCTCAAGTTGTATTTATACATTTTCAATTGACATAGGCCTATTTAATATAATAGCCTACCGTTAGTGATATCGGATTAAGTGTGCCTTTTCGTTTTTATTTTTGCCGCAAAAATAGTTTTTTTTAACCAAATGCCCTACATTCCAAAATCTATTTTTTTGTGGTATATATTTCTTAACAATTATTATCTTATACGTTCGGTTGCTAATGTGTAAGGCTATATAATCACTTGCTTCAAGAGAACAACAAGAACATTTATTATAAAGCAATTACATGCTTGACTTCAGCTACATTAGAAAGCACGTGATTTTATCAACAAATGAACGAAATGTTTAAGTAAAATCAATCAAATTTCAATTACAGCAGCTTCTTATGTAAATAGTGACGGTTGCACGGTTGCTGTGGCATGTCTTTGTGGGAATCCAACCGTTGAGTTTACAGCAATGCATTGGCTCTAATCAATAAAATCAATGAGCGTAGATCCCTGAGGTGTGGCCGACAGTGATTGATTGACATAAACTGTTTTTCGCCTGCAGTAGTCCGTCCAGTAAGGGAGAGGGCTCGTCTCACCGCACGCAAAACGCGATCACGTCATTCCGCCCCAGCATTGGTCCCAGGCACACCGCTATAGCAGCACTGTGCGGTCAGTTATGAATCACACACACACACACACACACACACACACACACACACACACACAATACATACACACACACACAGGCACACACAAACACGCACACAACATAACAGTTAGGCCTACACATAAACACGCACACGCACACACATACACAAACACACTCTTTAAACCACCTATTATCTCCGTCATTTCCTGCACACTGTCACGTGGCAAATGTAATGATGATTCTACCAAGCACCAGCTAAGCGTCTCATATTTAGGTGAGAGTAAACTACTCGTGAATGTGAATGCGGGCGACTATGAGCAAAACTTTATTGTTGTATATTAAAAAGCATTAGACTGCACTGATAGGGAAAGTAATCGTGAAGTAGACCATTATGGCATATGATGTATGCTATTTTAATTATGTGTTAACGACCGAACGATTGATCATTCTGGGTTGGTTACAAATAGTCATTCTAAACAGAGGAAACACATTGGTTTCATTAGTCAGACCAACCCAGGTACTGGTGATTTCTAGAAAATAGGGACCGGTATGACCAATATTATTTCAAAATGCACTTACTACCGAAATAATATGTAATAATATTATATAATCATGCCAGTTATTCGTTTTAGTGGGAACATTTTTAACCCCAACTAATAATTATATATTGTATATTTTACACAACAAAACGAATAGAATACCATACACTGATTTGACAATTTAAGATAGAAGTTAACTGTTTATACCCATAATAAATGTCCCTTGCAGGCTGCACAATTCAGTGTGCCTCTCAAGTGTTTGTAATGCTATTGGTTGGCTAAATGGGAGGGAAATCGAGAGTAGTGGTGTTGGCGTTGTAAAATGTCCGAAACCAGCAGTTGTTTGAAAACAGACATTACGTATTAAATTATCAGTATATTAGCACTGGCATTCAGTCATTACATTAGTCCCTATTGAGTTGGGTTGGAACGTCATGGTCCTGCCTGAACCAATTGAATAAACGTTCCATGAAATGGTTCTGAAGCGGGATCAATCGATATGGGGACTATCAATCTGAGGACAAATTAAAACAATTGAGAACAACAACAGAGCTAACGGACGAAGCAGACTCGAGTGGTCACTGCTGCTGTGCATTTTGCCACATTCATGCGGCTGGTGAAAAATATTATCGGTAGGGCTGTGCCATCGCAATACAATTTAACACAAACTGCAGGACAGCAGTGCTCAGTGAAATGGTCAGTAATTATTTAATGCCAATATTAAAAAGTTGAGGCATTCTTACACAAAAACATAAACATCATATTGCACAAACACAAGCCTTTCATTTGCATATATAGGCCTATATTACGTTTATAGGAAACCTTAAACTGTATAAAGGATGTATAATATAGAAATGGATATCAAGTGCATGGCTGAACTCAGACCTTTGACTGGAAGAACAGTATTTTATGATAGAACTAAATGTAACTAATTGTTAATGTGCTCCAGAACTGCAACAATTAATTGATACAAAACAACATACAGTGATATTCTCATGCCCACGCAAGGCCATCTCAAAAGCACCACAAAACTTCACACAATCGATAAATTTTGGATAAAATGTGCCTGTTTTTAGCCTTCCTGCCTGGTGTACTAGCTACAGGAGAAGCCGCGCATATACTGCTTCAGGGGCGATAAAATAATCACCCTTCTTGGATTCGGTTCAAGAACGCTGATTGGCTAAGTGTTATGTCAATCATTCATATCTATTATTAGCCATTGGCTTAACTGCTACATAGACCCGCCTCCTTGGGGCGCTTTCTCTATCGCCCCAGAGCTGTGACGAGGGGCGTTCAGACAGGCAGAGGAAAGGTGGAGAATATGATGTACTATCATATTTTACACATATTACTGGGTGCATTCCATATTTAAAACACACAAATATTGACATACTGATGTTTTTATCATTGTTTTAAATTTTTTTTTGTGGCTTAGCGCCCTCTATTGGCCAGCCGCCACTGCCATCCACAATAGCCAACCAAATAGCAACTCTGATTAAAAAAGCAATTCAGGAGAAACATAGGGGGCGTATCTGCGGAATTTTTTTTTTGTTGCCAGATTCGACCCTATACTTCAGCAGTACATGTGCTCAGGCGGCATATAGATCCGTGGCCCATGCACAGCCCCACAATATAGTTCTCCAGCGCTCACGGATGCCCATATTGGCGGGTATAATAGGATGTCGACGTTATCCCCACAAGGTATCAACCGAACTGTCGCCACTGTTGAAACTCTGCTGTGAAGCACAAACAAACATATAACACAGACCAGTCCACACACACTTCCATTGCTACCCAACAGACATAGACTAGTAGGCCAATAAAAACACACAAACCGTCCTGCCAAAACAGTCGTCACCACGCTTACGAGCGCGCGTACACGCACACACACACACACACACACACACACACACACACACACACACACACACACACACACACACACACACACGCATACATTGATCGCCTTCACACAGTCAAATCTGTTTTCTGCTGTTGTCTAAACCTGCAGTTCAGTCATCAATCGTTTCCATACAGCACCCACATTGCAGAGAACATTACTTTCAGCCGCATTAACCCAAACACACACCTATTGCGAAAGAAGGAAAATTATTATTTGTGCATTTCCATTGCTTTAATACCAGGGGTTTGACAGGCTGTTTCACAACGACTCTTTTGTTCCTCCTGAGATAAACAATTTCTTCTCTGGCTGGCTGTCACATGTTCGCTTCCGCTCTCTCCCTTTCTCCCGCTGCGAGTGGAAGCGTGTGCATGCACGAACACGCTCGTACTTGCACACATGCGCGCAATCCCGAACTCGCACGCATAGACACACGCACGCACGCACACACGCACATGCACACGCACACAGACTCACGCAGACATACCCATAAACACACAAACACGCACACATGCACACAGAAACCGCAGGCTCACAGATCAATACGGATCGATTGGGTGGGGAAGGGAGCCCTGATTACTGGACCACGTGTTCAGGAGAAAACCGCGGAAAATCGATCATTGCAGCTTTTTGGCCAGCAGCACAGAACGACTCAGAAACGCTAGACCTATTGCAGCCGACAAAGCAAGAAAATACTCTACACCACCACTCCACTAGCAATGCAGATGAAAGAGACTCAAGGCCAACCACAGAAAATGCAATAGCCAAATATAACCTCTCCTTGTGCAGAAAAAATTAAAGTGTTCAATAAGGACCTGCTGAACTGATGCTTTGAATTGTGATAATCTTTAGCAAAACATTGCGATGCTCTTCTGTTGTGATATGTAAAACAGTCCACTGTTACTGCCCAGACTGCTGTGTGGTGCTGAAAAATCACGTGGCTGGTCTTCATCCTACTCGCTTTCCCCTCAAAATCCCTTCATGTCCACATTGGGCCACTCTATACCTCTCGTTTCATCCTGTTTATTTATATCTGTCAGTCCATCTGTTTTACTCGTCAAACGTACACTCTGTCACTGTATAGGGGCTCTACAATCACATCCAGATGTAGATAGTGATCAGCCACCTGTCACTGTATAGGGGCTCTACAATCACATCCAGATGTAAATAGCGATCAGCCACCTGTCACTGTATAGGGGCTCTACAATCAATCCAGATGTAAATAGCGATCAGCCACCTGTCACTGTATAGGGGCTCTACAATCACATCCAGATGTAGATAGTGATCATCCACCGGTCACTGTATAGGGGCTCTACAATCACATCCAGATGTAGATAGTGATCAGCCACCTGTCACTGTATAGGGGCTCTACAATCACATCCAGATGTAGATAGTGATCAGCCACCTGTCACTGTATAGGGGCTCTACAATCACATCCAGATGTAGATAGTGATCATCCACCGGTCACTGTATAGGGGCTCTACAATCACATACAGATGTAGATAGTGATCATCCACCTGTCACTGTATAGGGGCTCTACAATCACATCCAGATGTAGATAGTGATCAGCCACCTGTTACTGTATAGGGGCTCTAAAGTCACATCCAGATGTAGATAGTGATCAGCCACCTGTCACTGTATAGGGGCTCTACAATCACATCCAGATGTAGATAGTGATCAGCCACCTGTCACTGTATAGGGGCTCTAAAGTCACATCCAGATGTAGATAGTGATCAGCCACCTGTTACTGTATAGGGGCTCTACAATCACATCCAGATGTAGATAGTGATCAGCCACCTGCCGCATGTAATCCTCAACTTTTATTGTCATGACGTGAATATAACGTATGACTGACAGTTAACAGGTAGATATTGACCTGTGTTATAGTAAGAGGACTTAATAGACAGTTAACTGGTAGACTATATTGACCTGTGTTATAGTAAGAGGACTTAATAGACAGTTAACTGGTAGACTATATTGACCTGTGTTATAGTAAGAGGACATAATAGACAGTTAACTGGTAGACTATATTGACCTGTGTTATAGTAAGAGGACTTAATAGACAGTTAACTGGTAGACTATATTGACCTGTGTTATAGTAAGAGGACTTAATAGACAGTTAACTGGTAGACTATATTGAACTGTGGTATAGTAAGAGGACATAATAGATAGTTAACTGGTAGACTATATTGACCTGTGTTATAGTAAGAGGACTTAATAGACAGTTAACTGGTAGACTATATTGACCTGTGTTATAGTAAGAGGACTTAATAGACAGTTAACTGGTAGACTATATTGAACTGTGGTATAGTAAGAGGACATAATAGATAGTTAACTGGTAGACTATATTGATCTGTGGTATAGTGAGAGGACATAATAGACCGTTAACTGGTAGACTATATTGATCTGTGGTATAGTGAGAAGACATAATAGACAGTTAACTGGTAGACTATATTGATCTGTGGTATAGTAAGAGGACATAATAGATAGTTAACTGGTAGACTATATTGACATGTGGTATAGTGAGAGGACATAATAGACAGTTAACTGGTAGACTATATTGACATGTGGTATAGTGAGAGGACATAATAGACAGTTAACTGGTAGACTATATTGACATGTGGTATAGTGAGAGGACATAATAGACAGTTAACTGGTAGACTATATTGACCTGTGGTATAGTGAGAGGACATAATAGACAGTTAACTGGTAGACTATATTGACCTGTGGTATAGTAAGAAGACATAATAGACTGTTAACTGGTAGACTATATTGATCTGTGGTATAGTGAGAGGACATAATAGATAGTTAACTGGTAGACTATATTGATCTGTGGTATAGTAAGAGGACATAATAGACTGTTAACTGGTAGACTATATTGATCTGTGGTATAGTGAGAGGACATAATAGATAGTTAACTGGTAGACTATATTGATCTGTGGTATAGTGAGAGGACATAATAGATAGTTAACTGGTAGACTATATTAACCTGTGGTATAGTAAGAGGACATAATAGATAGTTAACTGGTAGACTATATTGATCTGTGGTATAGTGAGAGGACATAATAGATAGTTAACTGGTAGACTATATTGACCTGTGGTATAGTAAGAGGACATAATAGACAGTTAACTGGTAGACTATATTGATCTGTGGTATAGTAAGAGGACATAATAGACAGTTAACTGGTAGACTATATTGATCTGTGGTATAGTGAGAGGACATAATAGATAGTTAACTGGTAGACTATATTGATCTGTGGTATAGTAAGAGGACATAATAGACAGTTAACTGGTAGACTATATTGATCTGTGGTATAGTAAGAGGACATAATAGATAGTTAACTGGTAGACTATATTGATCTGTGGTATAGTAAGAGGACATAATAGATAGTTAACTGGTAGACTATATTGATCTGTGGTATAGTAAGAGGACATAATAGACTGTTAACTGGTAGACTATATTGACCTGTGTTATAGTAAGAGGACATAATAGATAGTTAACTGGTAGACTATATTGATCTGTGTTATAGTAAGAGGACATAATAGATAGTTAACTGGTAGACTATATTGATCTATATTGAGGACATAATAGACTGTTAACTGGTATAGTCTGTGGTATAGTAAGAGGACATAATAGACTGTTAACTGGTAGACTATATTGACCTGTGTTATAGTAAGAGGACATAATAGATAGTTAACTGGTAGACTATATTGATCTGTGGTATAGTGAGAGGACATAATAGACTGTTAACTGGTAGACTATATTAACCTGTGGTATAGTAAGAGGACATAATAGATAGTTAACTGGTAGACTATATTGATCTGTGGTATAGTAAGAGGACATAATAGACAGTTAACTGGTAGACTATATTGATCTGTGTTATAGTAAGAGGACATAATAGATAGTTAACTGGTAGACTATATTGATCTGTGGTATAGTGAGAGGACATCATAGATAGTTAACTGGTAGACTATATTGATCTGTGGTATAGTAAGAGGACATAATATACAGTTAACAGGTAGACTATATTGAACTGTGGTATAGTTAGAGGACATAATAGACTGTTAACTGGTAGACTATATTGATCTGTGGTATAGTGAGAGGACATAATAGACTGTTAACTGGTAGACTATATTGACCTGTGTTATAGTAAGAGGACATAATAGATAGTTAACTGGTAGACTATATTGATCTGTGGTATAGTGAGAGGACATAATAGACTGTTAACTGGTAGACTATATTAACCTGTGGTATAGTAAGAGGACATAATAGATAGTTAACTGGTAGACTATATTGATCTGTGGTATAGTAAGAGGACATAATAGACAGTTAACTGGTAGACTATATTGATCTGTGTTATAGTAAGAGGACATAATAGATAGTTAACTGGTAGACTATATTGATCTGTGGTATAGTGAGAGGACATCATAGATAGTTAACTGGTAGACTATATTGATCTGTGGTATAGTAAGAGGACATAATAGACAGTTAACAGGTAGACTATATTGAACTGTGGTATAGTTAGAGGACATAATAGATAGTTAACTGGTAGACTATATTGATCTGTGGTATAGTAAGAGGACATAATAGACCGTTAACTGGTAGACTATATTAACCTGTGGTATAGTAAGAGGACATAATAGATAGTTAACTGGTAGACTATATTGATCTGTGTTATAGTAAGAGGACATAATAGACAGTTAACTGGTAGACTATATTGATCTGTGGTATAGTGAGAGGACATAATAGATAGTTAACTGGTAGACTATATTGATCTGTGGTATAGTAAGAGGACATAATAGTTGACTGGTAGACTATATTGATCTGTGGTATAGTAAGAGGACATAATATACAGTTGAAATGCTAGTGTGGTTGGAACTATAGAGTAACATGTTGTTTTTCTTCTAAGCCCCCAACCCCAGTACATTTCAAATCTCTCGTTCCTCAAGCTTATAACACTTTCCATCATTCCACCTGTCAACCAACCTTCTATTACATATATCCATCCACCATCTACCATCCATCCACCATCCATCCATCCATCTACCATCCATCCACCATCCATCCACCATCCATCTACCATCCATCCACCATCCACCATCCATCCATCCACCATCTACCATCCATCCATCTACCATCCATCTACCATCCATCCATCCACCATCCATCCACCATCCATCTACCATCCATCCATCCATCCATCCATCCACCATCTACCATCTACCATCCATCCATCCACCATCTACCATCCATCCATCCATCCATCCACCATCTACCATCCATCCATCCATCCACCATCTACCATCCATCCATCCATCCATCCACCATCTACCATCCATCCATCCATCCATCCATCCATCCATCCATCCACCATCCATCCATCCACCATCTACCATCCATCCATCCATCCACCATCCATCCACCATCCATCCATCCACCATCTACCATCCATCCATCCATCCACCATCTACCATCCATCCATCCATCCACCATCCATCTACCATCCATCCATCCATCCACCATCCATCCACCATCCATCCATCCATCCACCATCTACCATCCATCCATCCATCCACCATCCATCCATCCACCATCCATCCACCATCCATCTACCATCCATCCATCCACCATCCATCCATCCACCATCCATCCACCATCCATCCATCCACCATCTACCCACCATCCATCCATCCATCCATCCATCCATCTCCTATTAATCTATCCATTCATTTATCCATTCATTCATGGATCAATCGATCATCTTCATTAGCTTGCTTACATCTCTCCATCCGTTCCAACCAAAATATATTATCAATACTGTCAGAAAAATGTGGGCAGTCACATTTAACAATAACAGGACTTCACTGGGAAAGAAAAGGAATACAGAAGGAAACTTAACGTTGTCACTTCTCCTCCCCTCTCCTCTTCCTGTCTCCTCCCCTCCTCTCCTCCTCTCGCCTATTCTCCCCTCTCCTCCCCACTCTTCCCCTCTCCTCTCTTCTCTCTTCTCCTCCCCTCTCCTCCCCTCTCCTCCCTACTCCTCTCCTCTCTTCTCTCTTCTCCTCCCCTCTCCTCCCCACTCCTCTCTTCTCCTCCCTTCTCCTCCCTTCTCCTCGCTTCTCCCCTCTCCAGCCTGTAAACGGAAGGAGCAGGACCAGGGTCGTGAGAGGAACCTGGTCCCAAAGAAACAGCGTCTGGTGTTTACCGATCTGCAGCGGCGCACGCTGGCGGCCATCTTTAGGGAGAACCGCAGGCCCTCCAAGGAGATGCAGATCACCATCAGCCAGCAGCTGGGCCTGGAGCTCTCGACGGTCTCCAACTTCTTCATGAACGCCCGTCGGCGCTGCCACGATCGCTGGGGAACTACCGGGGGGTCAGAGGGGAATGTGCACGGTCACATGCACGGGAATAGGAACAACAGCAATGACGGATCGTCCCCAGCACAACCGGGCACCTCCTCTGCTGCCACCTTCTCTAAGGCCTGAGAGGGAAGGAGGTGGGAGAGGAGGAGGTGCGGTTGATTTTGAAGCAGTGGTCCTCCTCTCTGTTCCTGAGGAGGCCAGAGTAGCGTAAGCAGGCTTCTGTTCAGGAACTAACACACCTCAACAGACTCAACTCCTGGTCTTCATGAATCGCTGATGAGTTGAACCAGTGTGGGTATCGGCGTTGGTCTGAACATGTTCTCTCTTTGTGTGTTGAATCTCAACGTTTTCCTCCATTTTCTTTTGTCAATCAGAAACCAAAGAGAAACCAACAGACAGTTTCGTCTGAAAATCAAAAACAAAACAACAATCAGGAGTAATTCTGAGTATTGATGCGTTGTGAGCCTAAAATAGCTAATATTAGTCAGTCACGTGTTTGACTAAGCAGATACACCAAAGACATCCTATGGCAATAGACCTGACTGTACAACACCAGTGACATATGTTAAATAGGCAAACATAAGACATGCCTTCTCTACGCCTGTTCAATCAGATACACACACCTTTCACAGTGTGTTTGTTTGTAGGTTTGGTTATGTATTTGCGTGTGTCTGTATGTTTGCGTGTGTGTGTTCAATGCATTTAATGTGTTTGTAAAATTGCACTCCTGGGGTGTAAAGTCTCTGCAATTTTAGTGCAACAGTACCACCTGCTGGTCATTCCCCCACACTGTTGAGACACTGTAGTTGGAGTTGTCTGACACCGTGTTCAATGTAATATCATGAGGCATTCTTTTTAGAAAAACAGATTTCAATATAAATCGTTTGACAGAGTTGGCTACGATAGCCTACCTGCTTTTAAATGTGACATTTTGAACGATCCCATAGTGTTTAACTAACATGCCAAAACGTTGTTATAATCAACAGATACCGATTTAATTGAAAAAAAACAAATACATCTTAAGCTTCAAACACTACATAAAACACGTGTTTGATTACGTGTTTGATTAATCACCAAGTCCAGCCGTCAAACAACCGTGTACGTATTTGATGGGCTAGAGTGTAGCCAGGGATGACGGGATCTCTCAGATACTCTGCTAACTCCGAATCAGCAGGAGTCCTTTATCTGCGCTGGTGTAAAAGAACGGCAGGTGAAAGCAAAAATGCCAGGAGGACAATCATTAAACTGTTTTCTTTCACCTCACAGTACTTTTACATTGGCACAGATCATATAGAAAGGAGGGAGGCGTTCACTCAGATTCAGATCAGACCCATTATGTCATGAAAACAGGCTTGTCTGAGGACGCAATGGAACAAGTTGTTTCACCTATGTGCAGAATCTTGCAGTAGGTATGGTTACTGTTTAAGACACACACACACACACACACACACACACACACACACACACACACACACACACACACACACACACACACACACGCGCACGCGCACATACACGCACGCGCACACTCACACACACACACATGAATCATCCATAATCATATTTTCATGTTAATTTCAGTGAGATTTCGTTCTATTTGGGATGTTAACCATGTAGCTACTGGAGGGTATTTTCAGGTACCAAAGAGTAACAATCAAATGGGTTATAATCTTGACCTTATTGAGTGTTTTATCAAAGTAACGGGAGGGGACTTCCCTGCTCTAGTGGCCAAAATGAAGGGTCAAACGTCACAATATGATTTGAGTGCCAATGACGTTAACCCTTCGATGATAATCAGAGAGAGCAGGTGGAGCTCCGTCCCCTACAATGCCCTCTAGTGGGGGCGAGTGCCATAGCAACCAACAAATCATTCTAGAACCCCCTTTTGAAAAGTGTTCTATGGGGTGATGTGGCCATTCCATACATCAAATGAATGGATGCATAGATATGATCACTACCAACCAAAACCTACTGAAAATGAACTGTAAATAAACTCTATCCCTCCCTTCCCTGGTCCTACACCCCTTCTCCTCTCTTTCTTCTATCTTTCTTCCTATGATATTGATGCGGGTAAAAAGTAGTACTCTGGACACAAAGTTTATCTCTCTTGTGACTATTGTGCTCTGTTGTGCTGAAACTACATGTAAAGAAGCACTTTGTTGACAAAACATAAAAGTATTTAAAAAAGTAGAAAAAAAATACTGACCATTCACAAAGGAAACTAAGGAATACAAATGAATGACTGTGCATATTTGTGAATACTTGTGTGTTGAAGTAGATGGACTTTCCCAAGGACCTCTTTATGACTGAACACTTACCCCTGAACTCTGAACTTTTACCCCTGAACTGGACCGTCCCATGCATTTCTCTCTGCTGAAAGCTCCAATGAGAGGGCACTCTGTTGTACGGAAGGAGGGCTGACAATGTCACTCCCAATTCAACCTTTGACCTTCTGTTTCCTGTTGGACGGGCCTCTTGGTGGACATACTTTAAAAGGCAGGAACCAGGAAGATAAATATTTTTGGAGGAAACCTTTTCCCTCCACTTGTGTAGCATCTTCTAGCGTGCGATAATCATAATTAAGGTGGAGATGTGAACCGTGGCCATCGGGGTGTAGAGAGCTCTCATTTAGAGGCAGAGCGACACCAGGGAATCCGCAGAGCAATTTTGAGGTTCGTAGCGAGGATGTTTAAGCGCTGCGTTCAAATCCCAAGTGAAGCAGAGACGTCCTAAAGACACATCGTGGCTACCTCACAGAATAGAGTGGACTGTGACACAGCCACCAATACCAAAGATACTTCAGCTGCCTGTCTGATCCTGGAGCCAGGACTCAATCCGAATTCACACACACACACACGCATGCACACACGCACGCACGCACACACACACACACACACACACACACACACACACACACACACACACACACACACACACACACACACACACACGCACGCACGCACACGTGTATCATTGAGTGTACATGAACGCACACAGTAAACCCACGCACACACATTCAATTCTAAGTTGGCACACAGAGCAGTAGCACTGCAGAAGGACCACAGGGAGGTGGTAGCTATGCAGAAAGAGTGGAGTGCCTTTTTCCTTCAACCCCGTGTTGGACTGCTCTGAAAACACACACAAACACACACGCACGCACGCACACACACACACACACACACACACACACACACACACACACACACACACACACACACACACACACACACACACACACACACACACACACACACACACACACACACACACATGCACAAACAGTCATGCACAGAAGAATAAAGTGCATTTATGGATACAAGTTTTTTACGTAACAAGAAAGCAAGCATGCATGCACGCATACAAACACAGATACACACACACACACACACACACACACACACACACACACACACACACACACACACACACACACACACACACATGCACAGATACAGACACTGACATACTCTATCTCCTAAGAACACACACACGCATTCTCTGTTTCAAAAACACACATACACACAAACACTTTCTCCTTAAAACACACACCTCATGATAAGTATGCCAAAGTGAAAAACAGGGGTTTTAAACATCCACTCTTTTTTGAATTCACTAGCACTTCTATTATTTATGATAAGTTAATTTAACTAAACAATCACATCAGACAATGAATGAGACACATTGCACATGGTGGTGTAAGTTTGATTTACAGAGCGCCTGAGATTGTGCATATGTAGGTGTGAACGTGTGTGTGTGTTTCTGTATGAGTATGTATGTGGTGGGGTGTCAATATTAGAAGGCCCCAGGTGTAGAGATGAGTCTGTTTTTCATCACACACACACACTCCTTCCAGAGATATTTTTGTGTAATTAAAAACGGGAGTGTGTATGTCCCGAGTGATCCAAAACCACACCCTCAGTTCTGTCTCATTGGCAAGCATTGGGTTTAAATTAACAGCCAATCAGTTATCACCAAAAACACAGTGCACCACCCCAACACTCTTTCCCTCTTCACCTATCCACGGTCTGGGCTGGTGTCATGACTAGGAAGGCACATGTAGACAATTCATCCTGATATACCTCAAATCTTCAATGTAATGCTTACATGGTAAAACAAAGACGACAACGTTATTGGCAATGACAGTCCCGAACCACTGCTGAAATAATTGTTTATATTAAATGTACTAGAAGCCTTTTTACTCTTTCATATGTTTGGGTGATTGATTTAATTATTTACGTAATGATTTATTCACAGTTGCATGAACTCCACTGTATGCTATCATGAGAAATATGCTTCCATACTGTGACAAAAAGAATGGCATAGTTAAAGAAATATCTGTGAAAGGCTGAAGATAAAAGGCAAGGATAGGAAGGTATTGTGTGGGTGTGAGGTATTTGATGGTATTGTACATTTAAGGAGCTGGGTGTGAGGTATTTGATGGTATTGTACATTTGAGGAGCTGGGTGTGAGGTATTTGATGGTATTGTACATTTGAGGAGCTGGGTGTGAGGTATTTGATGGTATTGTACATTTGAGGAGCTGGGTGTGAGGTATTTGATGGTATTGTACATTTAAGGAGCTGGGTGTGAGGTATTTGATGGTATTGTACATTTGAGGAGCTGGGTGTGAGGTATTTGATGGTATTGTACATTTAAGGAGCTGGGTGTGAGGTATTTGATGGTATTGTACATTTAAGGAGCTGGGTGTGAGGTATTTGATGGTATTGTACATTTGAGGAGCTGGGTGTGAGGTATTTGATGGTATTGTACATTTAAGGAGCTGGGTGTGAGGTATTTGATGGTATTGTACATTTAAGGAGCTGGGTGTGAGGTATTTGATGGTATTGTACATTTAAGGAGCTGGGTGTGAGGTATTTGATGGTATTGTACATTTGAGGAGCTGGGTGTGAGGTATTTGATGGTATTGTACATTTAAGGAGCTGGGTGTGAGGTATGGGAAGGTGTTGTGGTAGAGCGTTTGGCCAGAGGAAACTGGAGGTAGGACATAAGGCTGCTAGCTAGGGTTAAACAAGATAATGTTGTAGGGCAGAGAGGGAGTGTTGTAGAGTGTGAAGGTTTTTGGGTGTAATGTGGGTCAGGTGGAGAGGGCTTGTGTTACTGTAGTTGTGAGGGCAAAAGCTAGGAAACATAAGGAAAGGTTTAGAAAGTATAGTTGCCTCTTGACTTTTTCACAGTCTTGACACTAAATGTTATTACATCTTTAATTAAAAACAAATATTTGATAAAGGCAATCTATTGAAACATATAAACCAAATAGCTGATACTTTAACAAAGTCCATGCAGAACTCAGTGACATTTGAAAGTGTTTGAGCCTGAACCGTTCTAGGTCCTGCCACAATACCTCATCAATCAGGTTTAATTTGGACTTATAATTTGTACTTTTCGGCATTCTAATTTTGACTTGCTTGAATGCTTTTAGCAGTCTTTTTGCATGACCCATCTAAGCTTCTGATTTTGCACATTTACTAACAGCCTTAGTACTTCTCCTTTAGACATATTATTATGCAGTTTGTGTCCAAAAAGCTTCAAATGTGACTGAGTCAAAGAAGTTCTCTGAAATGACGTTGATACATTTTGCCTGCATCCTTTGCAGCTAAATGTATCACAACCAGAGCTGCTATTGAATGTAAAATATTGCTGATTCTCGTACAGGTTTTGAGTATTGCATACTATTGGTTATTAATTAGATATACATTGCATTGTTTTACTGTTTTACATACCCTACCTTTATTTAATAATAGGGTTGGTTTGATTGATAACATTCAGTGTAAAAAACATGCTAGAATACAAACGTCAATTACCACTTGAAAGCAGTGCATACTGTTGTTAACGAGGAGGAAGAAGTCAGGGTAAAGGACTAAACAAAGGAAAATAATGCAGCATAGTGAAACACGTTTTTAACTTGACAACCAAAGACAACACATTATGAGACAAATGTTTTTCCTTTTTCTAATTGTTTTTCTTCAATCGACAGTTCTGTTTGCCAATTGTCTTCTGTGTGTTCCCATATTAAAAAAATGGAACCAACCTACCAGATCACCTCTGTTGTTTGGGGGGTAATGTGAGCCATTCTTCTATGCATGGATATTATGTGTCTAGAAAATGCAGGGTGACCTGTAGTCCGGGGAGGGATGAGGGAGAGACATGGAAAAAACAACTGGGGCTGGAGGAGGTCAAGTAAAGGGACAATGCCATCAGATGTTGTTATTTTTACTTTCAGTTGTTGTTCAGCTAGTGCTGGTTGTCTGTACAGTGACTGTGTGTTCCCCCATGATCTGTTGTGTGTGTTCCTGTAGATGGAGACATATCCCAGTGTAAGATCTCCTCTCTGTTCTAGTCATGTTTGTACTACTGTTTATTTCACCAATGTAGATTGTATTAATGTGTGTTCAGAACTTTTTTCAGGTTGTTGTATGAAAGGCACCCGTTTGTATCTCTCAAACCAGCGCTGTCCTTAAATAGTGACCTGAGGGCCTGACTGGTTTTACGTTCCTCAAATATGAAATATAAAGTTGACTAATGCAGAAACAGACTGTTACTCAGGCCACTAAAATAGGCTGATGTGTATTGAGATGTATTGTCATCCTTTTGATTAGGGGGTTTCAGGGTTGCGAAATTTCATGAAAAACTCAATATTCTTTCCCCTGGTTAGTGGAATCAGGAGGTAATAAACGTCCGAAGTCCTCAAACCAAGATTTCGGGAAAACCAGAGACAATTTTGAAAGTCTTTACAACCCCACTGTCAACCTCCTAAGAGAAAGAGTCCCAGTGCTCTTACAGCCCGAGTACAAAATGTTCTCTCCTACTTCCCTTACTTGTCAATCAATCAGAACCAAGTGTCTTTGTGATGGTAGAAGACAATCAATTTCCAATAAAGATAAAAGGAGAGAGAAGAAAGAGGGGTAGAGGACAGATTAAACGGAACGATAGGAGGACAAGACGAGGAATGGCTCTCGGTGAAACAGGCCTGTGTGGGTGTGTGTGGCCCCTCCCCTTCGACCTTCAACCTTTTGGATTGACCTCTGCTGAAAATAGGTGCTGGCGCCAGGGACTTTCCCCAAGGCTAGTGTGAATGGTGAACTGGACTTTCAATCGAATATGTTTACAAAAGTCCCAAACATACAGAGAGATTCAGGCAGACATTTAATTGGCCTGTATGTGTGAGAGTAATAAGGCTCTCCAGTTAGAGCCTTATTAATTGGCCTGTATGTGTGAGAGTAATAAGGCTCTCCAGTTAGAGCCTCCAGTGTGTTGAATCTCATCAAGCCCTGTAACAAACACATTGCCCTCCTTATTCATTGACTGAGTCGTTGATGAATTGGCCCTGGGGTTCGCCACCAATACCTCTGAAATTGAGTCTCACCTGGTTCCCAAGTAATTCCAGTCACATCGTGTGTGTGTGTGTTGTAACTAAATGTCAGTTTTAAATGTTTATGTACTGGTTGACTTTAGCACAGAATGCTATGCAAATGCCCCCATGTTCCCATCTAGCTGCCTTCTAGCTTCATTCACTCAGGGTACGGTGACTCTGATTATATACAAGACTTTCCAGGGCAGACGTCAGCGTGAACACAGAGTCTGAGAGCCATTCCTCCATCTTTATTCCACAATGGCGTAGCAAGTCTGCGCAGTTACTCGTGTTGTTCGCCTGCTAAGACCCATATTGACTAGTAACTGTAACAAAAAATACAACAAGTGAAAAACCAACATGGGTAAAATGTGTGTTTTGAATAATGAAATAAAGAAACAAACAATCGTTTGGCAGTCAATTGTGGATTTGAATTGATGTGACATCGATTGAATTTGAAAAAGCATTCATTTAGGTTGTTGTAGTTTTTCTTTTTTATTGACCATTTGAAGATTTGTCTAGCTGGCTTTGGCTGTATGGATGCAGGAAAAAACACTGATCTACTGATAAATTGCATTTTGCAAGAACCTGGTATGGAAGCAATGGCGATATTTTGTGCAGCAGTGCATTCGAGTGGTTAGTCTTCATGTGTAGATACTGCTGGCCTTTAGTGGCCAACCAGCAGAATTATCAGTCATATTGTGTGTCTGGGTATGTGTACATTTTTTGAATGTGTTAGAGGGAATTCTTGTTGGATTCACACCAAGGCACAGGCAGGTTAAGGAGTGACAGCAGACCAAGCAAACAGTGTAGCCACATGCTTTAATGACCAAAATAGTTCCTATTTTACAAGACAGACAGTACAAAACAAAATAATAAAATAAAAACAGATGGTCGAGTGACACATGTTAAAACCTCTCTAGTAGCTATGTGACTGGATGAAACTGTATTGAAACCTTGGAGCAGAAATACTATAGAAAACACTGCATCCCACAACATAAATATAGTATTTACAGTTCAACAGTCAAGTTACTTTGTTAAACATGGCAGCTCATAAATCACATGAATTGGCTAATGTATACATTAGGGTGACCACCTGCTAATAAGCCCAACGGGGGACAAGGGGTATGTTTCTGAAGGACAATGTGGGACACTGCCTGGCGCGGCGGTGCCCCAAACCCACGGCCAGATTCACTGATTTCTAGCACATACCACCTTAAAGCCCCACTGCCAACACCCACCCACCCACTTTTCACACAAAAACAAAAATGTCTATTGAAAAATAACAATAATTTTAACATTGGTTCAACTTACTCCAAAATCCCGATTTTTTTAAAAATCCTTTCAGAGCACCAGCTTATTGTGAGAGTTCACACAACATATTTCTTAATATTAGCTAGTGCATGTGGAATTTTACAATTAAAATGTTGAAGTTTAGCTGAAAATAAAAGTTTAAAAAATATTTAATAAGGATGAGACAGCAGGTATGGGGAGCTGTAGCCAAGAGCTGTAACCCACTACTCCAAAGACGGATATTGCTGTTAGAAAAAACAGGTGATGACTGCGTTTGTGGCGGGTGGTGGGCCGGCCGTCCTGGAGTACCGGCCGTTCTGTAATTCTATAGATCACACAGATGGCCCTGGCACCCACTACACAGGTACGCACTACACAGGTACGCAGTTTATTTGTCGCGCTGCTGTTTTTCTTTCACGCTCTAACAGTTAATAAACAGAACTGCATGCGTCTTTCAGAAGAACATTATAACCGGCGTTAATTCTCTTATTATAAACACTTATTATAGGTGTACCATGGTGATTCAGGATACTGACTCTAGTACTCACCGATATGGTAAAAGGTGTGACACAGCTTTGGAGCAACTAAGTTGATTGACAACACTACATAACGGGTTGTCACTCTGCGTGTGTTTCACGCTGGATGCCGTTCGTGCTGAGCGGTGCAGGTAGAGGACAAGTAAAAAAGGAGAGGATGACACCATTTGCTAAGCGGGGGTGTTTTTCATCCTTAACACATACATTTTAAATTACATACATTTTACCAGTGTGTCTGGTATGCACGTGCGTGGCTGCGTGCGCTGTCATGACAACGAAAACGTTTTCAGCAGTTCAACTGAGGGGTGGGTGTGGCAACAGTAGCGTGCTGAACTGTCAAGTGATGTTCGTTTGGCTGCCTGGGCTCGAGGATATATTATAGAGCGACCAATTTTTGAGCGAGCATTGATTACGCGTGACACGGTCTCAATTCGCGGGACGCATGAATTGGACTTCAAACGCTGTGCCCGCACGCGCTACGCGGGACGGGTGGTCACCCTAGTATACATATGTATTCATTGGATTTGTACAGTTTTGTTCAGCAAAGTCAAGGGTGCAACACTGATTTCAGTTGTTAGAGGAACAGTATTATTCTGTTGTGTGATTTTGATATAAGATCTTTCCCTTTTACCAGTGTGTGAGTGAATGAGCTTTTGGGTTAGCATTCAGGTAGAACCAGTGTCTGAGTGAATGTGTTTTTGGGTTAGCATTCAGGTAGAACCAGTGTGTGAGTGAATGTGTTTTTGGGTTAGCATTCAGGTAGAACCAGTGTGTGAGTGAATGAGCTTTTGGGCTAGCCTTCAGGAAAAACCAGTGTGTGAGTGAATGTGTCTTTAGGCTAGCCTTCAGGAAGAACCAGTGTGTGAGTGAATGTGTCTTTAGGCTAGCCTTCAGGTAGAACCAGTGTGTGAGTGAATGTGTCTTTAGGCTAGCCTTCAGGTAGAACCAGTGTGTGAGTGAATGTGTCTTTAGGCTAGCCTTCAGGTAGAACCAGTATGTGAGTGAATGTGTCTTTAGGCTAGCCTTCAGGTAGAACCAGTGTGTGAGTGAATGTGTCTTTAGGCTAGCCTTCAGGTAGAACCAGTGTGTGAGTGAATGTGTCTTTAGGCTAGCCTTCAGGTAGAACCAGTGTGTGAGTGAATGTGTCTTTAGGCTAGCCTTCAGGTAGAACCAGTGTGTGAGTGAATGTGTCTTTAGGCTAGCCTTCAGGTAGAACCAGTGTGTGAGTGAATGTGTCTTTAGGCTAGCCTTCAGGTAGAACCAGTGTGTGAGTGAATGTGTCTTTAGGCTAGCCTTCAGGTAGAACCAGTGTGTGAGTGAATGTGTCTTTAGGCTAGCCTTCAGGAAAAACCAGTGTGTGAGTGAATGAGCTTTTGGGCTAGCCTTCAGGTAGAACCAGTATGTGAGTGAATTAGCTTTTGGGCTAGCCTTCAGGTAGAACCAGTATGTGAGTGAATGTGTTTTTGGGCTAGCCTTCTGGTAGAACCAGTGTGTGAGTGACTGTGCCTTTGGGAAGAACCTTCTGGCATGCATGCCTAGGTTACTCCAGTATTACCACTTAAATTGCAAACTGTAATGGAGGTCTGTTGATAAGACTGCTTAGTGACCGCTTGTCCGCTGCATTGGAAAGAATAACAGCATAATGAAAGAAGTAGCTCAAAAATGTCTATGCTGGTCCCCTTAATGGAATATTAATGCTGTTATCCCAGGAGACTTACTCCATATACCTAACCCTGTTCTGAAAAGGTGGAGAGGCTAAGTACCCTCCGACCTGGTAGTGATAGAGGATTTTCTGGCTCTGTCTTGTTCGAAACAAAATTACATGCTAATAACTTTTTCATAATACCACCGATAAGAAACCAAGGAATTAATGTCAACCAGGTCAGACGGTAACAGATCCCCTCCCACTCATGAGAAATAATTAGTATTCCTGTGTCCCACATTCATGAGACCAGATTCAAAAGGTTCATTCTGTGTGTGACTAGAAATTGGACTTCCGCACAAGGTTCCCATAAAAACTATTGCTTTAGTCGCTCCTATATAAAATGTAAAACCTTTCAAAATTTTAAAAGTCATACATAATCTAAGTAGGACGTCTGAATCATCTGAAGGTCTTTAAAGGTCTGTGTGATCCTAAAGAGAAATATAGTTCTTGAGGTTTCACCCAGTCACATGGTCATCACCCATGGAATCTATTTTCATCTATGCAGGTGTGACAGAGTGTTTGGTAAGTCAAGGAATATAAAAAGCATGCTAGGATATAACCTGTTAAACCCATGTAAAAGAGAAAATCAAAGGGTCTTAAAGATAGAGATGAACAGCAGTGGTTCCTCATGGTTACAATCAGGGTATTTGGAATACAGGCAAGTGGTCAGTTATATCTTTAAACATTTTATATTGATATTAGAGACAGTCTGAGCTCCAGTCAACATAGCAAATACAGCATCTGTAGTACAAATACATTTAGTTCAGATAAACATCTCTTAGTGTTACCTAGTCTACCGGCTGAGAATCACAGCCATAATGTGAGATAACTGACAGTAAATGCAAGTCAGGTTTAATGTTAATATCAGTAGGATATTGTGAAGCTAACAGTCAATTTGGCTATATGATAGTGTTTGGAAATTGGTAATGAAACAATTAGTTACCAAGTCATTGACATGTGGATTGCCATAAACGCACATGGTAAATGCACGTTGGGTGCTATGTCCAATTCTCACCATTAAGCGGCAGTGTTCACCTTTTTATAGCAGGGATCCTTAGTCTTCTAAAACATTCTCTTAGTTATAAATGGATAAAATAAAAAATACACCCACAGATGCTGGAAGATTATAACTTGCCTCTCCAGTCCCACCACTCAGCTATTTACAAAAACACAAAAGTGCCTGTCATCCCAGGTTTAAAGTCGGATGACATGGCACAGTTGTGTTTGAGTCTCTCCAGCATAAACATGAATAAACATGAGTGTTTAAATGACATAGTGCTGTATGCACGTTCCACACGGTTCCTGTCGTGTTATGGGAAAAACACATTTTAAATCTATCAGAGAAAACTCAAGAGATGATTAGTGTGGGCATCTGCAGCTCTAATGTCTCACAAAATTTTTTTTAATTTAGCGACCAAATATCAGCAAATCCTAACAGCCAAAGGATCGACAGCTTGTAAAGCGGCTGGTAATGCAAACAATTCATTGGGTCTAATAAAACTAAATTTGATGAAGTAACACTTTATAAACTAACCGGAAGTCTTCTCAGTTATCTCCATTAATTTGTCATGGTAAGTTGACCTACGGAGATCAGAGACTCTGAAGAACATGGCTCTACTCTACAATGATACTAGTAGAAGAGGTTACCTAGGAGACAGAAATGTTCCGGTGTCCATATCGTCTCCATGTTTCTGATTGTCTCGGCCCAATTAGGTCAATGTATATGGGAAGAAAAGGGTTAAACATCAGACCTCATTCCCTTTGAACATTGAGACGATAATTAAAGGGCGATTGGAGTACAATCCCATCTTATATTTAAGTGGCCCGGAAACGTAAATTTCTTGAATGTTTTTAATAATGGACAGAGGGAATGACCGATACCTCATAACCTGGCTGAAGAAATCCGTACGTCATCAAAATATTATCCTGTAGGCGCCCACAGTGTTCCATTTTACTCTGGTCTTCTTTTAATCAGCGTATCCTCTGGGCCAAGCTTAGAGGGTTGTCCCATCAGGCATGAACCCTTCCACACGGACGGCTAAATGGGACATCACACATACACAGAGGCATGCATAATATGCATGAACACACACACGCGCGCACACACACTACGCAGTCAAGGACAAAGTGTGGAAGGGAGCAGAGGAAGTGCTCAGCCGAGTTTCTCAAAGCTCTTCAGATGAGACAAGACAGTCCCTCAGTCACTGTGAAGTCTCCCGTTCTCGTGTTCCGCGGAAACATGAACGGCTACAAGTACCAACCCGTCTGATACAAATTATTCCCAGTCTTCTGCTCAGAATTGGTAAAGTCGAATAGGGAAATGCATTAGCGGCCTGTTCATTGAATGTAGAGCCTATTTAAGTGTGCTGTATGCGCTGCAAAGGGTTTAACGAATGGCTAGGTAACCTGGGAAACGAGCGGTGACGAGGCAGTGGGATATAGAACGGGTTGAGTGAAGTTCAAAGGGCTCTCTATTTCAAGTGCATTATACTGTAACTCTTCCTCCTACATTCAAGGATCTCTGAATGTCAAATAGATTTCATATGTATGCAAATGCTCATCTTCAAACCTGGACAACGTGGCAATATCTGCAAGATAATAATAAAACATTCCCCTCTTGACAATAATGAATGAATGGGAGAAAGGGGTGCAATTAGGGGTTAGACCAGTGTTTGAACTGCACTGCCCACTTTCAGTACTCTAGCGGGTTAGTGGCTCAGACAAAAACATGGCATGGATTACATACTGTACATACATGGATTACATACTGTACATACATGGATTACATACTGTACATACAGTCCAGATGGGTTGTGGTACTCAGGAAAATGCTGAACAAAGTTGGAATGGAACATTTTAGAAGCAAGGAATAAAGTCTGGTTTTTCCAAAAGGGGAAAAAAGTTTTAGGGAACCTGGGTCGTCTTTTATATTCATTTATTAAGTCCCTGCTCAATGATTGATAACATTACTTAGAGCAATGACTCAGAACACGACAACATCAAATCACTAACTACATAGAACAACTACCACACAACCACACTCCAGACTAGTTACTGTGAGTGGTGACAACAAGCACGTCTGGGAATGAACTGATGAACAAAAGAGAAAAACAACTAGAACTAAATACCTTCATCTGTTCATTACTTCCGTAACTGATATTTACACCATTATATCACCAACATCCACAACAGTCATTGCCAAAAAACAGGAAAACCACAAGACTGGAATGAGAAACATCCAGTGAGTTACTACCTGTGTTCTCAGGACAGGAGCGATGGAAGCCAAGATGGATACTCACACTGGTCCATAGAAAACCAGGCCAATTCCCTAATCTGTTTCCATTCAGCCTTATTAAACTTTAATAAGTACAGAACTATTTATCATCTCATAGGCCGTTTGGTCGACTTGTTTTACAGATGTAGGATGATTTAAGCATTCAGAATGAATCGGACTAAGAGCCTTGTCTTACACAAAGCTCCTAATTTTCCAAACTTTCATACGCATCATGAAAATCGCTTAACTCTCCACGCACGCACGCACGCACGCACGTAACACACACCTGTGATAACGGAAGCTCAAGTTGAGAACAGCAGGTCTCTCTCTCACAGATGTCGGAGTTTAAACAATTAACAGTAAATGTTTAAAGGGATCAACTGAGATAAAACACTAAAACGGACACAAAATGAACGAGAACCAAACAGGTGATAATTATTTCCACAGTACTCTCCACTTCACGATGCACATGGTGTGGGCAGGGTTCACATAACTTCATATACATCTCCTGTTATCGGTCTCCAGCCAGGGACCCCTCCCATAGGAGGACCCAGTGTGGGGCACGGGGTGTGGGAAAATGGGGGGACGCACTGGGCTAGGGGGGCACAGACATTTGCGCACTGGCCGTCTCAGAGAACAAAAAAGTGTTAGGTTTTCAACACAATTCGTTTGTGACATTCTATTCTGGATATAACAGTTCTATGGTGTTGTGAGTGATAATATGCTGGTGTGCCATTCTGGATATTACAGTTCTATGGTGTTGTGTGTGATAATATGCTGATGTGCCATTCTGGATGTTACAGATCTATGGTGTTGTGAGTGATAATATGCTGATGTGCCATTCTGGATATTACAGTTCTATGGTGTTGTGAGTGATAATATGCTGGTGTGCCATTCTGGATATTACAGTTCTATGGTGTTGTGAGTGATAATATGCTGATGTGCCATTCTGGATGTTACAGATCTATGGTGTTGTGAGTGATAATATGCTGATGTGCCATTCTGGATGTTACCGATCTTTGGTGTTGTGAGTGATAATATGCTGATGTGCCATTATGGATATTACAGTTCTATGGTGTTGTGAGTGATAATATGCTGATGTGCCATTCTGGATATTACAGTTCTATGGTGTTGTGAGTGATAATATGCTGATGTGCCATTCTGGATATTATAGTTCTATGGTGTTGTGAGTGATAATATGCTGATGTGCCATTCTGGATATTACAGTTCTATGGTGTTGTGAGAGATAATATGCTGATGTGCCATTCTGGATATTATAGTTCTATGGTGTTGTGAGTGATAATATGCTGATGTGCCATTCTGGATATTATAGTTCTATGGTGTTGTGAGTGATAATATGCTGATGTGCCATTCTGGATATTACAGTTCTATGGTGTTGTGAGTGATAATATGCTGATGTGCCATTCTGGATATTACAGTTCTATGGTTTTGTGAGTGATAATATGCTGATGTGCCATTGTGGATATTACAGTTCTTTGGTGTTGTGAGTGATAATATGCTGATGTGCCATTCTGGATATTACAGTTCTATGGTTTTGTGAGTGATAATATGCTGATGTGCCATTCTGGATATTACAGTTCTTTGGTGTTGTGAGTGATAATATGCTGATGTGCCATTCTGGATATTACAATTCAATAGTAAAAAATAAGATGGTGTGCCGTTCTGGACCATGAAGTTCTATAATGATGTGCGTGATAATAGTAGATGTTGAAATATAAATCAATGGCTTCTTATCAATGATCACAGGGTGGGTTGCCGGTCTGGATACTCTAGTTCTATAGTGTTGTGGGTGAACAGAGGGTGGGGTGCGGTTCTAGACACTTTGGTTCTATGATAGAGTCGGTAATCAGAGGGTGGGGTGTTAATAACAATTATCATTCTAGTGGTGTGTGGATCATGCAGCCCTGCTGTTGAATATAAGAACATCAGTAATCTAGACTCATGCAATGGCTTTACAATGAAACTATAGCGGTTGCTTACAAAATGTATGGATTTGCGTTTCTACATGCAGTATTGCTAGAATGACATCTGGACTCTGTGTGCATGTGTGTTTGTGTGTGTGTGTGCCCTCAACTGTCTGTGTGTTTGTCCTGAGAAAAAGTAACATGCATATAAAATAAGTGTGTGTGCCTGTGTGTGTGTGTGTGTGTGACTGCCTGCATGTCTGACTGTGAGTGTGTCCGGTCCAGGGTGGGACTCTGAGCGTGTGCTGACCTCCAGGCTGCTCCCCCTGACAGCTCTGTGGAGGTCGGCCCTTCCCCACCAAAGCCCAGGGCAGGCAGCACTGTTAGTGGGAGGCATGCACATCCAGACCTTCAACTCTCTCTCCCCTCAGAACCGTTGCTACAGGCAGCGGTGTTAGTGGAAGGTTAGAAAGACGAGTCGTGAACACACACTCCATCTCCCCCTGTCTCACCGATGCCACGCCTCCCTCCTGCCCTGGGCTGTGTTAGTTGTCATGGATACCGTGTGGCCCATGCCCGCTGGGCTTGGTCTCCCAACCAAACCCTTGGGGCGACAGGCCGTCATGGAAACTGTCGGCCAGTGCGCTTTATACCAACTCACACAGCTAACCTTGTCGCAAACGTTCTTGTCAGAGTGAAGTGGCCCCAATTTAGATTTTCAATCCGAATATACTTTCTTTAATGAGTTTCTGAACTGGTATTCAAAAGCTCAAAAAGGCTAGCCACTTTCTTGATATTAATTTAAATGGGTCAAATTATTAGAATAGGTTTCATGCATTAATTCCACTTGAATTCAATCTCTACGTAGAATCCTTGTCTCAGCACAACCTTCGTCAGTTCAGCTGTGGCCTTTATAGTATTTATGTGACAATATAAATCATATTCCAAATGTTTTACAAAAATTGCTTGTTTTTTTATTCATTACTATAACCATATTACTATACAACCTACTCTGAATTGCAATATTCACATGCTATTGCAATATTTTTCAGAAAGGCAGAATTTAAGAACGCAAGACTACAACTGTTGTGATTATTTCATAGCCATGTCTCTCCAAGCCCTGTGTGAAATGGCCTTTGGTTAATGGATGCAGTTAGTGGAGTTTGTGAGATCATTGACCTCCATTAAAGGCATATTGCACTTTAATTTAGTAAAGTTGGTGGGACTTCGGGTTCATTCATCCTCATGACCAGGTATGTAATTACACCATTGGGTTCACCAGGAAGATAAGCCTGTAAAGTCCAAACCAGTTAACTGAGTCATTAGGCTCACCCAGTAAACTTTATTAAAATAGGGGATGCCTTCAACAGTGATGCCCATGCTAAAATGGCCATTTGGCCACTAGACACCTCCAACCTTCTCTGTGGCAATGACCATAACAAGTACACAGGCTGAATCTCAAATTGCATACTATCCATACCAAATAGTACGCAGGATATACTATACCAGAAGTGCCTGGATGTTCTACTAATTCTGGTGGATTTTGAAATATGCAACTGTGCATGGTTTTTGAGGTAATATTGACTACAACACCTGGCCCAGTAAAACAAGAGAGGTTTGGAATGCTTCTCTAATTTTTTGAAAGAATATATGATAATATGAAAAAAACTAGTATTGTAGTGCAATGACATGTGAACGCTAGCTAGGTTTACATTATTAGCTATTTTTGGAGTAATCCATTGGGTGCAAATGTGAACGTTATCCAGCTAGCTGTGGTCAGTTACCTTTATTCAAGCACGGTTTTCTTTGGCAGTGTTCATATTCACTTCAGCCTCGTTAGCATGGGCTCAATTATGACCATTCCAAGTTGAAAAATATTAGTACTGTACTGGCTTGTAAGCTATTAAAATGACCAATGGCAAAAGCGTACATGTACAGAGTACATGAATAATATTTAAATATAAAGTAAACTTTTCATACAAAAAGTCAGTACATCCTTATGCTATCCTGCTAAATATAAAAAATGTGCGGAATGTTAATGCGCAACTAAATTATCTAATGTCAAGACGTTATATTATAACAAGGTTTTGTGTCCCAGTTGGTCCCAATACTTGTATACTACCTTACTATACACTAAACAGTGCGTACTTCACCATCATACGCGAAGTACTAACTTTTAGTATGCAATTTGAGATTCAGGCATAGATTCTAGAAAGTCATTTTCACTCTCTGAGATGTCGCTTCCTGTTAGAGAGACATGACTACAAACGTTTCACACGTTTCAAAGTAATCACCCAGTAAAAGATCACAACAAATTCTTAGCTTCTATAATTCTTATCAAGCTAAATAGCAATGTAACTTATTTCGAAAATACTTAAGGTTATCAAGTTGAATTTAAATGTAGTACTTATTTTAAAAGTTTGCTGTAAAATTAGTCTTAAATACACAGCTGCACCACAAGCTGAATAAACCAGTAAGAGGCAGTGAGATCAAGGGCATCATGGTTTTTGCACCATAAATACTACCCAAATATGGTCATCATAACGTGCCATGTGTGAATTACATACGGATTTTATTTTCCTAACATTTTTCTTTTTTTGCGAGTCAGCGCTGTGTGTGTTTTGTCAAACACGTTTCCGGGACGTGCTTATGCCTCCCCCGAGCGACCCCTGGCTGCGTTTTTTCATATCATCTTCATGTTGAATTTCCGGGCCCCTCCAGCCCCCCCTGCGGTTGCTGGGCCCTCTGCCTTTCGGAAAGGGGTCTCCACGGTGAAGTTGTTTTTGCGTTGGCCTCGCCCCCTGCTCCATGCAAACAACAACAGGAAACAGAAGAGCACCACACCCAGGAATGTGATGCAGCCCATCGCTGTGGAGACCAGGATGGTGGTCAGGTCCAGAGTGAACTTGAGGAAGACGCGCGTGCTGTTCAGGTTCGTGTCGTTGAAGAACTCGCCGCCATACAGTGAGCGGTTGGCTAAGAAGGCTGACGCGGCGTCTAGCGGCATACCCCGCACCGTGAGCATGGCAAAATAGGTGTCGTTGCCGCCGGCATTGCTGGCAATGCACATGTAGGTACCGCTGTCGGTGACCTGGGCGTAGCGGATCTCCAACGTCCCTCCCGGCAGTATGGTGATACGACCGTTGCTCTTGGCTGTGATTAGTCGCCGCTGAGGGGAGATCCACATGATATTGGGTGCTGGCTCTCCTACTGCACTGCAGAGGAAACTCACCGGCTGGCCTTCGTGAGCGGTCACCTTGGAGGAAGGCAAGGAAATGGTGAGTACTAAATCTGACTGGGTAACAACGCTGTAACTACAGCAGGCGCACATGCACGGTGAGGTGGAATGACCTTTACCTGTTGAAGTTTGCGATTGCGTATCTTGGGCTTTTGGCAGGTGAAGTGATCAAAGAGCGCTGAGTCAGTGAAGGTGTTGAGACTGTAGCCCTGCACCTCTACTGGCCCAGCGCAGACAGGCACTCTGCCGTCAAAATTGAGGGTCTTGCGTCTCTGCAGGATCCACAACAGACGGCAGTCACACAGAAGCGGGTTCCCGTCCACCCGCAGCGTCTCCAGGCTGTTGACGGAGTGGAACGATCCCTCCTCCAATGTCTGGAGGTCATTGGAAGAGAAGTTGAGGACCCGGATCTGTCTGAGGCCTCCGAGAGAATGGGGTTCCACTGTAGCCAGGCCGGTGTTTACCATGATCAGCTCCTTGAGCCTGAGCAGGTCCCTGAAGGCCCAGGGCTCCAGTGTGTTGATGGGGTTGTAGGACAGGTTGAGGTGGGTGAGGTGGATCAGGTTCCTGAAAGAGGATGAGGGAACAGAGGTGATGTTGCTGTTAGTGATGGACAACCAGGTGAGGTCCAGGCCCTGGAAGCTTAGAGGGGAGATATGATCTAGGTAGGGCCAGTTGTCGATCTCCAGCCCCCTTAGGTTGGTGAGCTTGCGAAAGTTCTGGTCCTCCAGGGCAGCTATGCTGAGGTGGCGAAGTCGCAGAGTTACCAGACTTCGTAGATAGGATAGTGTCTGACCAGAGATCGATGTCAGGTTGCACCGCTCAATGGTTAGGTCCTCCAACCCAATCAGACCAGAGAAGGCCTGCAAAAATAAACAGATGATTCAATTCGAACTCTCCAAAATGGTGTCAATATAATCAACAAGAGGTTATAGACAGACCAGGAACCGTGGGGCGTTTGGTAAACAGCTCACCTTATGAGAGATGTAGACCAGATCGTTGTCTCCCACTTCTAGGTGTCTTAGACTCCTCAGGTCTTGGAAGGTGTAGTCCAACAGAATCACCATCTTGTTCTCACTCAGGTCCAGCATGGTAAGATTGCTTAGCTTGGCGAAGGCCCCCATGGGAACCAACTTTAGCTGGTTCGCCCTCAGCCTTAACACCCGGAGACTTTGCAGGTTTGCAAAAGCATTGGGCTCTAGTGTGGCAATGAGGTTCTCACTCAGGTCTAATTCTTCAAGGTGTGGGTAAGGCGCCAGGTCACCTGACTCTACCCAGCGGACCCGGTTCCTACTGAGGTCCAGAAGACGTGTTTCTGTGGGGATGCCTTCTGGAACGCCGGTGAAGCGCCGCCGCTGGCATGAGACAGACCGTATTTGGGCCGAGCACTCACATCGCGGTGGGCATGCCTGGCAACTACCTGGTAGCAGGGTTGTTATGGCAACCAGCAGCAGGCCCGGCCCCCAAAGACTCACCAACCGCCACAATGACAGGGACCATCTACCTGGGGAGCCAATCATGGCCCTGGTGGTCATGGTCTGACTCCTAGCCTATCACAGGCCGAGTCAGTGTTCCACACACCTGCAAAAAAGGGAAAGATGGACGAGAGGTTAGCAAGAACCAGCCGGAGTAAAGAGGAACTGGGAGAAGAACATGCATAATATTGAAAAGGAGAAAGATTGACAATATAGAAGAAAAGAACGGTCATTAATTTCATTTTCTCCTCTTCAAATTTTGTGATATCAATATAGGCCTGTGATAGGCCTCATCACAACAACACCACAACATGTTTTGAAGGAGTTCTAGTTCAAGTCTACTGTGCCCCATCTTACTAAACAGTTCTGTTTCTTATTACACTGCTTTCTCAACCAGGATGAAGTCAACAGATTACATGCTGGGAGCTTCCCAGGCAAAAGCCCTGATAAAGCTTGCAGGCACCCAGCGTACCACCAGGAGTTGCTATAACATGGTGAGACAAACCATCCCTGGCCCTATATACCCATGACAGTGCTTAGCCAATTTGCACTGCCTCTGCCGAACCCCTGAGCACTAGCTGTATGTCTCGACTGGTATTCCAACTCCGCAATGACACAGCTGTGCTGTAATGAATAAGACCACTGAACCACGAGCCCTGAGAAGCTAGAGTTGAGGTAAGTAGTAGAGGAGACAGGGAGAGAGGTAAGACCCGACAGAAGAGTGGAACAAGAGAAAGAAAGAGGGAGAAGTCTTTTGAAACACCTAACACACACACATGCTCATTAAAAAGACATTCAGTACCCTGAATAATCTATGCTCCCAACTGTACAACTGTCATTAAACCCCTGACAACCAGAGCTTAGACATGTCACATCTCCCTAACAAAGCATTAAACCACCACAGACACTATCATAGAGGAATATTATTCAGTTTACTATAATTAAGACACTGAAGATAGTTGTTCTTTAATCTATTAGTGTAGCAGTAAAACTAGGTCATTGGGAGTCATGTGAGGGAAAAAAGCCCATGAATTAAAACATATCTTCTTCTTTTCCCCCAGAAATGTACTTTCTTTACACACTGAAACTAAAAAAACGTCTGTTATAAGAGAACGAATGTGACCTCATCATGCACCTAACATCACCAGACTCCAGACCTCACTAAGTCACTAACATCACCAGACTCCAGACCTCACTAAGTCACTAACATCACCAGACTCCAGACCTCACTAAGTCACTAACATCACCAGACTCCAGACCTCACTAAGTCACTAATATCACCAGACTCCAGACCTCACTAAGTCACTAACATCACCAGACTCCAGACCTCACTAAGTCACTAACATCACCAGACTCCAGACCTCACTAAGTCACTAACATCACCAGACTCCAGACCTCACTAAGTCACTAATATCACCAGACTCCAGATCTCACTAAGTCACTAATATCACTAGACTCCAGACCTCACTAGGTCTCTAACATCACCAGCATCCAGACCTCACTAAGTCACTAACATCACCAGCATCCAGACCTGATTAGGTCGCTAACATCACCAGCATCCAGACCTCACTAGGTCTCTAACATCACCAGCAGCCAGACCTGATTAGGTCACTAACATCACCAGGCTCCAGACCTCCCTAGGTCTCTAACATCACTAGACTCCAGACCTCACTAGTCACCTTGTCAATTGAATGATATATGTATACATCTGACAGCACATATGTATTCACATTTACCAAAAAGATTCATGAAGACTATACTGCTCACTTGTGCTCCATTTTGCAGCCCTGGCCCCCTGCGGTTTACAGAAACAGGCAGGGTGACGGCTTTGTTGTTGTTTCAAATAATGACAAGCTTTAAACACTGCAAGAGAGCTGAGATCAGCACTACACAATTAGCCCCTCAGAGACAAGAAGGGTTAGTCCAACAGACCCCATGAAACACCTGTCAGGACTAAAAAACTGCTTCAGTGGAGCCGATTTTTTAACAGGAGTTATTCATCCCATAGCCGCATAATATGAGAAGTGTTGTTTTCCACAAATCCATTTATCTGCTTGCTCTGGCCCTGATATTTCCCTCACAATTTCCATGACAATGGGGGCTAGAAGTAAAACACAAAACAATTTCAGATAAAGAGTTGCTTTCACAAATTCCATCTGCACATTTTATGAGCTAAACAACAGATAACAAGTTATAAAAAAGAAAATGTAAGTACAGTAAATGTTTTCTCAATACGAAATAAATATATAATATACATTTAAATAATAGGAAAAATCCTAAAATAAACATCCAAATATTTGGTCAACTTTTTTGACAAAAAGAAACAACAGCTTCTTACAGAGTAATTACTCCTTCATTCTTCCCTCTTTACACTCATGGTTGATCTCTGCTCTATTCCAGGCTGAAGAGAATAAACAGTGTATAGGTAGAAAACAAGCCGTCTGAAATCGTTTACACATGTAGCTTTTTATACACCAAGCATGGTGTAGAAGATCCATTTTTTAACATCAATTCGATTTCGAGTCTCTGGTTTCATAGACGGCGTTGAGTAGTTTCAAACCACTCTGGGGCACTCAAGATCTAGAAAGTCTTCAATTTAAAAAACACCACAATAAAAGGTTTGACGATGCAACATATGTTCTTATTTCGCTGTTATTTAGTGGTGAAACACCATGAAAAGCACACTTTAAATTAAGGCTGCCCTGCATCAATAGCTGTGATCTGGAAATGAATGAGGATTGGGTGTTACATTACAGCCATAACATCTTGTATTCTTACGTCTGAATCCAACGTTTTTGTCAGGGGAAAATAAACATTTACGGAGGAAGTTTAGGGGTAAAACGAGAGAATTTTAAACAAACGTCTACAGGGCATTGGCTGGAGCCGTGTTAAAAGGGCTTGGAAGATCGGTTGTGACTCAGGCAGAGTTAAACAGATTATTAACAGATTATTATTTATTGGCCACTGTTCACGGATTAAGTCAGCCTACCTGGTTAAATAAAGGCTAAATAAAATTAAATAAAGTCATTGAGAATTGAGAAGCCACAGTGGCCGACAGTCATGAGAAAGTGAAAGAGTTCAGTGCACCGGCCAATCAAGTGCTCTGCATAAAACTGCTCTGTATTGGAAGGTTGTTAGAAAAAAGACAATACTTAAGAATCACCTTAAAGAATGAGTGAACCGGCTGCGATGTGGCCAAACGTTTTTTTCAGCCAAGGCCCACACCTGACGCTGCCCACACCTGACGCTGCCCACACCTGACGCTGCCCACAACATGTCAACTTTTTATTCTTACAAATATTTTCCAAAGTTAAACCAATGCCTCATTAAAATAATTGGTTTTGAATATTAACACTTCTTTTAAACAGAACATCATATTCACGTGCCATTTCTAATTCAGTAAAATTAAAGAATTGGTCAGGGGTTTAAAAATATATCCCAGTCCTATGTCTATATCCAACAGTGGTCTAGGGGGATATCCATGTCTGTCGATAAATTAAAGGAGAAAAATGCATTTCAAGTTTTGTAAGGGACAGAGCCCTGTCCCTCCATTCTATGGTGGGGCTGACACCTCCCCCGTTTCCTGAGAGGGAACAATCAGGGCCATTGGAACCACCTATGTTTCTCTCTCACCTGTTGTGTGTTGTCTTCGTTAGTGCGGGTATTTAAGTAAGTCCTTGTTTGTTAGTCTGTGCGGATCATTGGTTAAGGTATGTGGGTTTTTGGTTTTCTGGTTCTGTGTTTAATGCGGGTTTATGTTTGTTTATATTAATGTTGTGGGATCTGGGGGAAACTTTAGGAAGGTGATTTTCATTAGTTGTTTCTGTTTGTTTAAGTTCTCGTTTCTAGTGCCTGTTCTGCCTGGATGCGAATTAAAACCCTTTTTTGGAAAGGTTTCTCTGCGATTGTGTCTACTCCTTGTGATCTGCATGGCAGATCCTGACAGAATGATCCGCCGCACTATGACACAGCGGAGAAAGAAGAGCTGTCCGTCCACTTACGGACAGTCTCCAGAGTTCCCTGAATGTTTTCGCCGGTGCGCGATACGGCGCGGACCGCCCCTCCCTCCTCGAACATCCACTCCGCCAGCTATCTGGTTACCGGCGGACTACGCAGCATTGCGTGAGTGGAGAGAGTCACTCCGCAGCGAGGATGAGGAGTATCTGGAGGGGGAGTACGGCTGGGAGCCCTATGGTGCTGAGGACTCCGAGCCTGAGGACGAGTCCGAGGATGAGGAGTACATGGAGGGGGAGTTTCGCTGGGATCCCTTCACCCTCCAGCTGATTCCTGTCTCACCCTCCTCGGTTCTGCCCTCCACCTCACCACCCCTGAGAGCTGCTCGGCAGCACAAGATGGCTGCCGCCCCGCAGCACAAGATGGCTGCCGCCCCGCAGCACAAGATGGCTGCCGCCCCGCAGCACAAGATGGCTGCCGCCCCGCAGCACAAGATGGCTGCCGCCCCGCAGCACAAGATGGCTGACAAGGCTCAAGCGGCAAAAAAGCCAGGGAAAGTCTCACTGCTGGACAGTGGTGAGGACTTTGAGTTTTCAGACGAGGAGGACATTGATGATGACCCTCCTCCTTTGGAAGACGCCGGAGGTAGAAGGAATGGTTCAGACAGTCAGCCCAGTCCTGTCCTCCAGCCTGAGTCAGTCCCCGTCCTCCTGCCGGAGCCAGTTTCCCTGCCTGAGCCAGTTTCCCTGCCTGAGCCAGTTTCCCTGCCTGAACCAGTCCCCGTTTCCCTGCCAGAGCCAGTCCCCGTTTCCCTGCCAGAGCCAGTCCCCGTTTCCCTGCCAGAGCCAGTCCCCGTTTCCCTGCCAGAGCCAGTCCCCGTTTCCCTGCCAGAGCCAGTCCCCGTTTCCTGCCAGAGCCTGTCCCCGTTTCCTTGCCTGAGCCAGTTTCCTTGCCTGAGCCAGTTTCCTTGCCTGAGCCAGTTTCCTTGCCTGAGCCAGTTTCCTTGCCTGAGCCAGTTTCCTTGCCTGAGCCAGTTTCCTTGCCTGAGCCAGTTTCCTTGCCTGAGCCAGTTTCCGTGCCTGAGCCAGTTTCCGTGCCTGAGCCAGTTTCCGTGCCTGAGCCAGTTTCCGTGCCTGAGCCAGTTTCCGTGCCTGAGCCAGTTTCCCTGTGCCTGAGCCTGTTCCCGTGCCTGAGCCTGTCCCGGTTAACTCTGAGCCAGTCCCAGTTTCCCCGTCTGAGCCTGTCTCCGTTCCAGAGCTCACTCCAGCCCCAGAGCTCACTCCAGCCCCAGAGCTCACTCCAGCCCCAGAGCTCACTCCTGACCCCTTGTCGGAGCCTGTTCCCCAGCCTGAGCCTGTTCCCCAACCCGAGCCTGTCCCCCAGCCTGACTCCAGTCCTGTCCCCCAGCCTGACTCCAGTCCTGTCCCCCAGCCTGACTCCAGTCCTGTCCCCCAGTCCTGTCCCCCAGCCTGACTTCAGTCCTGTCCCCCAGCCTGACTTCAGTCCTGTCCCCCAGCCTGACTCCAGTCCTGTCCTCGAGCCCCGTCCTGTCCTCGAGCCCCGTCCGGTCCTCGAGGTCGTCATCCTGGCCGAGCCAGTTCCCGGGCGAAGACGGTTGCCGGGTCAAGGACTGTTGCCGGGCCAAAGCCAGTTCCCCGACCTCCTGAACCGTGTCCTCCGGCACGGCCACCTGAACCGTGTCCTCCGGCGCTGCCTCCTGACCCGTGTCCTCCGGGTAGACCTCTTGACCCGCTCCCGCCGGGTAGACCTCTTGACCCGTGTCCTCCGGGTAGACCTCTTGACCCGCTCCCGCCGGGTAGACCTCTTGACCCGCTCCCGCCGGGTAGACCTCTTGACCCGCTCCCGCCGGGTAGACCTCTTGACCCGCTCCCGCCGGGTAGACCTCTTGACCCGCTTCCGCCGGGTAGACCTCTTGACCCGCTCCCGCCGGGTAGACCTCCTGACCCGCTCCCGCCGGGTAGACACCATGACCCGCTCCCGCCGGGTAGAACCCATGACCCGTCTCTGCCTGTCTGGCCTCCAGACCTGCTCCCGCCGGGTCGACCACCTGATCCGCCGTCGTCGCCTGTCCGGTCTCCGCCTGTCCGGTCTCCTGATCCGTCTCCGCCGGTCCGGTCTCCTGACTTGCATCCACCAGACCGGGCGGCCTCCTGGTCTGTCAGCCTCTGTCCTGCCCGAGACCCGTCTCTCCGTCCTGCCCATGTCCAGCTCATGGGTTATATCTGCTCTTGTGTTTTGAGGCGCTTCAGGAGCCGCGCCCCTTGGTGGGGGATTCTGTAAGGGACAGAGCCCTGTCCCTCCATTCTATGGTGGGGCTGACACCTCCCCCGTTTCCTGAGAGGGAACAATCAGGGCCATTGGAACCACCTATGTTTCTCTCTCACCTGTTGTGTGTTGTCTTCGTTAGTGCGGGTATTTAAGTAAGTCCTTGTTTGTTAGTCTGTGCGGATCATTGTTTAAGGTATGTGGGTTTTTGGTTTTCTGGTTCTGTGTTTGATGCGGGTTTATGTTTGTTAATATTAATGTTGTGGGATCTGGGGGAAACTTTAGGGAAGGTGATTTTCATTAGTTGTTTCTGTTTGTTTAAGTTCTCGTTTCTAGTGCCTGTTCTGCCTGGATGCGAATTAAAACCCTTTTTTGGAAAGGTTTCTCTGCGATTGTGTCTACTCCTTGTGATCTGCATGGCAGATCCTGACAAGTTTAAGGAATTGTCTACAGGGCCTGTACAGGAAGTTTGTTAAAATGCAGAGCTAAACAGATGAATAATATATGTTCTATATATATGTTTATTGGTTTCTGTTCCCGAGTTGAGACATGCCACTCTAGCACTGTCTCAAAAAGATGAAATATATTCCCTAGATCCATTGACTATTTTCTGCTACTTTCATTACACTTTGGCCAAGTAGAGTTTCACATCACTCTTGAATAAGAGGCAACGCTCAGTGAATACTACTATTGTTGTGACTTAAATAATTGCTATATCCATCCCTGCGAAATAATAATGAAAATACAAACAAATCTAAGTTGAGTCGCGAGGCAAAAAGCCAGATATTTCTCAGGATATTTCCAACTTCCAACATCTCATAGAGATGAAACATATTCCCCGGTTGCACAGTTAGGACTCTTTTCTTGCTGCTTTAATAACACTTTGGGCATCCAGTGTTTCACAAAGTTTGGACAAGAAAGAATTATCACTGGAGAGCACTACTCCAAGAACTAATTGCTCTGAAAAATCTTAACAGAAAAAATGTTCGATCCCAGATCTGCATACTCTATCTTTAAAAGATCAACAATCTTCCTACCAAACCTCCCACCCAATCAATATTACAAGATGATAGGAAATATTGTCTTGCTCTTGAACAAATACTTGCATTTTTGAGGCAATATCAATTATTTTAAAACACTGTGACAAAATGGAGAGATATTTGGCAAAAATAAAACAATAACTCAAAAATGGGGGAGGATGGCTGATCTGAGGAATGTAGAAGGTGATGATATTGATCATGTGAACTAGACAGGCTGATGGATGCCAACAGGGATATTTTTTTGGTTATTCTCTGTATGGAATGGATGGCTGGACAAATGGAAAACCACTAACAGAAAAACAATAAAAAGGGAAAAAGGTTCATCTCATCTAATCTTCAACCGCTTATCCGGGGTCGGGTCGCGGGGGTAGCAGCTCTAGCAGGGGACCCCAAACTTCCCTTTCCCGGGCAACATTAGCCAGCTCTGACTGGGGAATCCCGAGGCGTTCCCAGGCCAGTGTGGAGATATAATCTCTCCACCTAGTCCTGGGTCTTCCCCGAGGTCTCCTCCCAGCTGGACGTGCCTGGAACACCTCTCTAGGGAGGCGCCCAGGTGGCATTCGTACAAGATGCCCGAACCACCTCAACTGGCTCCTTTCTACGCAAAGGAGCAGCGGCTCTACTCCGAGTTCCTCTCGGATGACTGAGCTTCTCACCCTATCCCTAAGGGAGAGGCCAGCCACCTTTCTGAGAAAACCCATTTCGGCCGCTTGATCTCGTTCTTTCGGTCATGACCCAGCTTTCATGACCATAGGTGAGGGTAGGAACAAAGATTGACCGGTAGATCGAGAGCTTTGCCTTCCGGCTCAGCTCTCTTTTCGTCACATTGGTGCGGTGAAGCGAATGCGACACCGCCCCCGCTGCTCCGATCCTCCGACCGATCTCCCGCTCCATTGTTCCCTCACTCGCGAACAAGACCCCGAGGTACTTGAACTCCTTCATTTGTAGTAAGGACTCATTCCCTACCCGGAGTAGGCACTCCACCGGTTTCCTGCTGAGAGTCATGGCCTCAGATTTAGAGGTGCTAACCCTCATCCCAGCCGCTTCACACTCGGCTGCGAACCGATCCAGTGAGTGCTGAAGGTCACCGACCGATGAGGCCATCAGGACCACATCATCCGCAAAAAGCAGTGATGTGACCATCAGCCCACCGAACGGGAACCCCTCCCCCCCATGACTACGCCTTGATATCCTGTCCATGAATATTACAAACAGGATTGGTGACAAAGCGCAGCCCTGGCGGAGGCCAACCCCCACCGGGAACGAATCCGACTTACTGCCGAGGACACGGACACAGCTCATGCTTTGAGCGTACAGAGATTGGATGGCCCTGAGAAGAGACCCCCTCACCCCATACTCCCGCAGCACCTCCCACAAAAGATCCCGGGGTACCCGGTCATACGCCTTCTCCAGATCCACAAAACACATGTAGACTGGATGGGCATACTCCCAGGCCCCCTCCAGGATCCTTGCGAGAGTAAAGAGCTGGTCCGTGGTTCCCCGGCCAGGACGAAAACCGCATTGTTCCTCTTCAATCTGAGGTTCGACTATTGGCCGAACCCTCCTTTCAAGCACTTTGGAGTACACTTTACCAGGGAGGCTGAGGAGTGTGATACCTCTGTAATTGGCACACACTCTCTGGTCCCCCTTTTTGAAGAGGGGAACCACCACCCCGGTCTGCCACTCCTCTGGCACTGTCCCAGGTATTGGAAGGTTCACATGTTAATACATGATACACTGTATATATGTGCTGTTTATAATAGGGGAATTAGAAATTGTACTTGATATGTTTCATGATGATCACTTGATGCAATGTTTTTTTTTGTGTAAGAGATATTAGCCTGTCCAAGGTGAGAGGAAACATTGGGGTAATATTTTAGTGCTCAGCAATTAACTGTCATTCTGTTGTTTTTATTATTAAATAATTATCGAACCAACTGTGAAATATTGGGTCAGAACCCTGTCTCTGCTTTCATTACTTCCGTGAATCTCATCCGAATAAGATGACTTCCATCAATCATATATGGCATAGATGCTTTTAGCTAATGAATAGAAGGTAACATTTAGCAGTGACTTTGACTTGGCCAGTTACAATAAACAAAGCATGACAGGTTTAATGAGTACCTGCTCTTGGACGCAAGTTTGTGATTAAGCATTAAGTATAGCCACCTTCTGCTATCTCCCAGATTAGCATTAAGTATAGCCACCTTCTGCTATCTCCCAGATTAGCATCAAGTTTAGCCACCTTCTGCTATCTCCCAGATTAGCATCAAGTCTAGCCACCTTCTGCTATCTCCCAGATTAGCATTAAATCTAGCCACCTTCTGCAATCTCACAGATTAACATTAAGTCTAGCCACATTCTGCTATCTTCCAGATTAGCATTAAGTATAGCCACCATCTGCTATCTCCAGATTAGCATTAAGTCTAGCCACTTTCTGCTATCTCTCAGATAAACATTACATCTAGCCACCTTCTGCAATTTCACAGATTAACATTAAATCTAGCCACCTTCTGCTATATCCCAGATTAGCATTATAGCCACCATCTGCTATCTCCCAGATTAGCATTGAAATGTAGCCACCTTCTGCTATCTCCCAGATTATCATGAAATCTAGCCACCTTCTGATATCTCCCAGATTAGCATGAAATCTAGACACCTTCTGATATCTTCCAGATTAGCATTAGGTATAGGCCAATCAGATTTTGTCTGAAATTCTTTTATTTTATAAATGGTATTTCATACATGATACACTTGACCAACTATTCTGGAAAAAGACACACACATAAAGTCCCTCGAAAGGTCAAAACATAGCTCAACCAGACAGAGTTAAAATGAAGGTAAATGTTAGGGTTAGGCATCAATGGTGAGGGTTAGGCATCAATGGTGAGTGTTAGGCATCAATGGTGAGGGTTAGGCATGAACGGTGAGGGTTAGGCATCAATGGTGAGGGTTAGGCATCAATGGTGATGGTTAGGCATCAATGGTGAGGGTTAGGCATCAATGGTTAGGGTTAGGCATCAATGGTGAGGGTTAGGCATCAATGGAGAGGGTTAGGCATCAATGGTTAGGGTTAGGCATCAATGGTGAGGGTTAGGCATCAATGGTGAGGGTTAGGCATGAACGGTGAGGGTTAGGCATCAATGGTGAGGGTTAGGCATCAATGGTGAGGGTTAGGCATCAATGGTGAGGGTTAGGCATCAATGGTGAGGGTTAGGCATGAACGGTTAGGGTTAGGCATGAACGGTTAGGTTTAGGCATCCATGGTAAAGGCTAGGCATCAATGGTTAGTTAAATGTTGGTATAAATGTGAGGTTATTGAAGTTATGTGGATGTAACGGTCAAAATAAACTACCTGTAAAAGTGTAATTGTTTAAGGGCAATCAACTTTGGTGTCCCCATGTGGATAGTTAAATGACAGTGTGTGTGTGTGTGTTGTGTGTGCCTGGCCTTCTTGGCTCTTAGTCGGTGTGATGGATGAGGTTTGTTGGTGTCCCCATGTAGATAGCCATATATAAGTGTGTGTGAGTGTGTGCCTGGTCTTCCTGTCTTGTAGTGAGTGTGATGGATGAGGTCTGTTGGTTTCCTCTCTCCTGACCGTCGTCCTACAGGTCACTGCGTAGATTAGGACTTTGAATGGGGCCAGGGCCAGACCTCCTCTAGGGGTTTCAGTATTGTCCAGCCACACACCACCCTTCTCCTCTCCATTTGTGATGTGATTGATGGAGGCACTGGGCTGTCTGTGTTTGCCAGTCCTTCAGGATGTTCATCAGTGTTATCTCTCTGGTTGATGTAGCTCAATGTGTTGTGTCAGTTGTCCTGCCACACGACAACATTCTACCTGGAACATCCTAGAACAGAAGTCCAGGTCTGGTAACAAACTATCTACACCTCAAAGAGCAGAAGTCTAGGTCTGTTAACAAACTATCTACACCATGCTTGAATGTGTGACTGCAAACCCCTCACACAGGGTCACACACACACACACACACACACACACACAGAGACCGGTACCCAGGATTATGCACACGTGCAGCCCAACTGTGCCCATCTGTCAGCCTGAGTAGGACACCAGGGTCCATAAACTCACACAATGCTGTGAATGAACCAGCCAGATGTGAGGACTACACCTGAGAGGGAGGAGGACAGCAGACACACCACCTAACAGATGTGAGGACTACACCTGAGAAAGAGGAGGACAGCGGAACCACCAACCTGATGTGAGGACTACACCTGAGAGAGAGGAGGACAGGAGACACACCACCAACCAGATGTGAGGACTACACCTGAGAGAGAGGAGGACAGGAGACACACCACCAACCAGATGTGAGGACTACACCTGAGAGGAGGACAGGAGACACACCACCAACCAGATGTGAGGACTACACCTGAGAGAGAGGACAGCAGACACACCACCAACCAGATGTGAGGACTACACCTGAGAGAGAGGACAGCAGACACACCACCAACCAGATGTGAGGACTACACCTGAGAGAGATGAGGACAGCAGACACACCACCAACCAGATGTGAGGACTACACCTGAGGGAGATGAGGACAGCAGACACACCACCAACCAGATGTGAGGACTACACCTGAGAGAGAGGAGGACAGCAGACACACCACTGGTCCCCATACATACAGGACACACTTCCACACTGTACATTTAAGTCTGCATTCTGTGCAGCCTTAATCAATCAACCAATCAAATTTACTTTATAAAGCCCTTTTACAACAAAGTTGTCACAAAGTGCTTTAACAAACATCCAGCCTGAACCCGACAAAGCACGCATCAACAAGTTGATACAAGTTGATACACAGCGGCCAGGAAATCTCCCTGATGGGTCAAATTTAGGAAGAAACCCACCAATGAACTAGCAGCACATGGATGCTGTTGTTACAACTCTAAGGCCATATAGATTATTTTTTTCGAATAAATAATCAAATATAATTATATAATAATGACTCATCGCAAATGAGCCTCATTGAGATTCCAGTGTGACAGCATTCATGTGATTTCTAATAACCTAACTCAACATCCAATGGGACTGTCTGCTATAAATAAGCCAGGAACCACTTGTGAATTTGACAGCTCCAACTCTGTGACACCTCTCACAAAGCTTGAAAAAATGCAATAATACAAAGGTTCTTGGTAAAGCGATTTAAGTAAGTTCCAACGGTGTGGGTGTGTGTTCTGCATAATGACCGTCCTGTGTACGTTCATCCTAGAGCTTGGAGAGGGTTGTTGGTGTGTGACTGGAGGATGGTCGTTAGAGCATGGTCATCCCTGAGGTCCAGTCTCAACGCTTGGGTATGAAAACAGCAGCCCATCCAACCAAATATATAACTACAGTGTAGACATACTATTGCTTGACACACACAGACGCACACACGTTTCACGAGCTTTCTAAACCGTTTGCACAAACACAATTTAGCAGCAGTCAGGCCAAAGCGTAGTCATCCAGTCAGCAGGATATTAGGAGGGTTTCAAGATGTATTGCCACAAAACAAAATGAGCCTGAATCTTGACAAGTCTGTAGTTTCTCTGGGAAAGCTGACAGTCTGTGCATTCCATATCTAAGCCTCAGTAAGTCTAGCATTCAATCCGTGCTTAGTTTGCCCATTTAAAGCCCACGTCAAGCGTGGAACAAGGTTCAGCTGCACATCCGACACTGCAGTAGCTTTACTGTGCCAGTCTATGGCCTTTATATCAGGTCATGTAGAGAGAGAAATATATACAGGGAAAGAGAGAAAGAGACAAACAGAAAGGCGGACAGAGAGAAAGAGGGAAAGAGTGACAGAGACAAACAGACAGGCGGACAGAGAGAAAGAGGGAAAGAGAGAAAGAGTGACAGAGAGGGAGAGAGGAGGAAAACCTTAGAGCCTCCAAGCCAGAAGCCAAAATGGACTTGAGTCCCAACATATTCCTTAGTCCTCACATGTCCCTTTGTCCTCACATGTCTCTTAGTCCTCACATGTCCCTTAGTCCTCACATGTCTCTTAGTCCTCACATATTCCTTAGTCCTCACATATCTCTTAGTCCTCACATGTCCCTTAGTCCTCACATGTCCCTTAGTCCTCACATGTCCCTTTGTCCTCACATGTCTCTTAGTCCTCACATGTCCCTTAGTCCTCACATGTCTCTTAGTCCTCACATATTCCTTAGTCCTCACATGTCTCTTAGTCCTCACATGTCCCTTAGTCCTCACATGTCCCTTAGTCCTCACATGTCTCTTAGTCCTCACATGTCCCTTGGTCCTCACATGTCTCTTAGTCCTCACATATTCCTTAGTCCTCACATATCTCTTAGTCCTCACATGTCCCTTAGTCCTCCCATGTCCCTTAATCCTCACACAGACATTAGTCTTCAGGTCCGAGACATCCAGGTTATTGTTTATTTTGGGATACAACAGATTTGTTATTATTATTTTTGTATCTATATTTAATTGAAGATTGCTTGTATTTTAACTTGTATTTTAAATATGAATTATTGGATTCAAGGCATGTTTCCAAAAGTGTTGACGTTATGAAGTTGACAGGCCAAATTTGCTAGCTGGCTAAATGCCGGCATGCGTTATGTTTTGGTGTAAAGAGCCAACAACTTCTGGATGCATGCTGTCATTGCTGACCTATACTGCTCATATTGGGGTGACAGCCAACGGCTGAGATCAAACAGTACATTCATGGGTGTTTCTGTAAACTAAGTTACCAAGGAGCATTTCATGTAGTGGCAAGTTTGAAGCTGTTACAGAGCCATACATAATAGTCAACCATACTTTACATGTGACTTTTAGATATAAATGGAATATGTGGATATATTCTTCCCATGTGGAATCAACTTGTGAGACAGTGGGACTTTCAATGGCAGTGTTGTATTTTCAATTCTCACTGGGGCCAGTATTAGAGAAATGAATTAACTCTGTATAAAATTTCCATTGCATTTGCAAGTTGAATAAAAACAGTCCTGTTTGGAGTCTTCACAGATTTGGCCAAAATCATGAGACATATAACAGTTTTCATTTTAACACATTTATCAGACTCTTTCGTTGAACCAACTGCAATATTAACAACTCAACATCTACTCGGCTTGTACATTACATGGATTCCAGTGTGTAATTCATTCTAGCAGTGTAAATACTTACGGAGGTAACGTCTCAAATGTTTGATAAAACGTTACGTTTACTATTATTTTTGGGTAATGTTTATATTTGTAAGAGCTAATTATATGTTATTATTTGTCCTGTAGCTCTTACGTTGTTTCATGAAGAAAAGGACACCCAAGGAAGGTAGATATGTGTTCAAAATAATGCTGACGGACGAAAGCAAATAAAGGCTTCTGGAAACAGCAGTACGCTTCACCATTGTCTGGCTGGGGGTTTGCTACACAGTGAAACGCCTGGATATTGCTTCTGGAAACGTTCTCTCAAATGTGCACTTTAACTGTTACCACAGCTTGCATCTCTCTATGTGGTGGGAGATGTCTTCATGGTTAAAGATGATACCAAAACCGAATGATTCTAATATAAATTAATATGTGTCATTATGAATAGAAAATAACATCAATGCTGTCGTAAATGGGGTATTTATTAAGCATAATAGTTGTTTGATATGCATTTGATAGCCTACTATTTAGCCAGCACGAAGCTTATGAGGGGATATTCACAATATCAGTTGATTTAGGAAATAACTTTCTAAAAGTTGAATGATAGATTTGTAATGCAATAGCGCACACAACTGAAACACACAGTGCTGGAATTAATGTGTTATCTATCACTTGACAAAATATTCCCACTCAATTAATTTCATAAAATAAAAATGGATTAATGCAATTAGCTGGTAGCAATGCTTGCACACAAATCAGTGGCTCTAGCCAAAGCTGTTGTCTGCAGTAATTCAGTGAATTGGAGAAAAACACACTTACATGCAGCATTGTTATGACAATATCCCCTTAAATGCAACATTAAACATTAAACCATATCACTCTTAATTAGCATGCCACTGGTGTTTGAAAACTCATTCTGGTGTTTGAAAACACATTCTCATCCCCCAAATTGTGTTTAATACTATTTATTTCTATTTTTATCAAACCTCCCATGGGCCAGTTTGAATCGATTGAGAAAAGAGAGAGAGGAAATGGCTGTAGGATAGAGAGCGAGATGTGAGGGCAGAAGATCATCGGGGAATACGCGTGTCCTCACCTCGCAAACCAGTCTGAGGTAGATTAGTATATGTGAAGGACACGCCTCAGTATAATGGACTGTACCTACAACACTCGTTTTTTGTCTGTCTCTTTCCTCTGTCTCTCTGTCTTTTTCTCCCCTTCTCTCTGCTTCTCCACACGTTTATGATTAAATGATGAAGTAGAGTCTCCATAAAAACACTAGTTGTGTTCCACTACAGAATCAATATTTTCTTGCATAGCCTTTTTTATAGAAGTAAGTGCATTTATCTGCGTGGTAGGTCCATTACATAAGAGACAGACTCACGATAACAAATCCTGGGCAGCATACATGTCTGCAGATCGCAATGAAAGTACAGATCAGCGATGATGTTTGCCACATCGAGAAGAACTCCATGCATCCAGAAAAGAGCAGTCACACTCACACACACACACACACACACACACACACACACACACACACACACACACACATGGGTCTCACCTTTACATTACAGTAAAGAGGTTGGAAAGGAGGAAAAAATGAATAAAACAGAACAACGTTACAAAAAAGAAACAGAATTCACACTTAATTACAGACAAGATATACCAGGGAAGAAGAAACATAAACAGGGACAGTGATATGAAACACAGGTCAAGGCAATAACACCAGCGAGGTGTCTATGGTCCAAATGAGGTATAGAGGGCATTTGATATCACTGTCATGGCAGGTTTACCGTGTCAGGAGTAGAAACTCACTGAAATAGTGTAAAGGTGGTCATCTCTTTGGTCCTCACTTTGTTAGCAATTCGAGTATACATATACAGAAACACAATAACACATGGAATGGAGTAAGACCCTCTAGCCATAACCCTAACCTAAATCTGTAATGCCGTACCCAGTAATCTAAGTCCCACTCAATCCTCTAGCCATAACCCTAACCTAAATATGTAATGCCGTACCCAGTAATCTAAGTCCCACTCAATCCTCTAGCCATAACCCTAACCTAAATCTGTAATGCCGTACCCAGTAATCTAAGTCCCACTCAATCCTCTAGCCATAACCCTAACCTAAATCTGTAATGCGGTACACAGTAATCTAAGTCCCACTCAATCCTCTAGCCATAACCCTAACCTAAATATGTAATGCCGTACCCAGTAATCTAAGTCCCACTCAATCCTCTAGCCATAACCCTAACCTAAATATGTAATGCCGTACCCAGTAATCTAAGTCCCACTCAATCCTCTAGCCATAACCCTAACCTAAATCTGTAATGCGGTACCCAGTAATCTAAGTCCCACTCAATCCTCTAGCCATAACCCTAACCTAAATATGTAATGCCGTACCCAGTAATCTAAGTCCCACTCAATCCTCTAGCCATAACCCTAACCTAAATATGTAATGCCGTACCCAGTAATCTAAGTCCCACTCAATCCTCTAGCCATAACCCTAACCTTAATATGTAATGCCATACCCAGTAATCTAATCCCACTCAATCCTCTAGCCATAACCCTAACCTAAATATGTAATGCCGTACCCAGTAATCTAAGTCCCACTCAATCCTCTAGCCATAACCCTAACCTAAATCTGTAATGCGGTACCCAGTAATCTAAGTCCCACTCAATCCTCTAGCCATAACCCTAACCTAAATATGTAATGCCGTACCCAGTAATCTAAGTCCCACTCAATCCTCTAGCCATAACCCTAACCTAAATATGTAATGCCGTACTCAGTAATCTAAGTCCCACTCAATCCTCTAGCCATAACCCTAACCTTAATATGTAATGCCATACCCAGTAATCTAATCCCACTCAATCCTCTAGCCATAACCCTAACCTAAATATGTAATGCCGTACCCAGTAATTATGCTGTGTATGTGTTTATATGACTGTGTGTATGCTATGTATGTGCTAATGTGTTTCTATGACTGTGTGTGTGTGTGTGCTAATGTGAGCTGAGTCTATGCATGCTTCGATCAAACACATGAATTGGGCATTTTTTGTTCAGAGTGCACAATATTCAGAGAGGACTACACAGTCTAATTCAGGAAGAAACTAAGTGAGTATTCGTGTGTTTTATTGTGTCCACTTCAAGCGTTTGTACAGAAACAAGCCTGGCGAGATGTAGAGCGCATCTCCTCCCATAACTCTTAGTAATGAGCCTTGCTACCAGGAGAAAAGACAATCAACTCCTATACGTACCTTCACCTCCCCTTTTATGAACCACTCAGTATGTGAAGACAACTGGCCGTTTCCCATTGTGTTATCATTGTCTCTCAGCTGGCCTCTGACATCCCCCATTCATCACCTATCTATCACACACACACATCCACACAATTCCACACTGCTTGGGAGTTGTATAAATGCTCTCTTTCCATACACTGTAAGAAATTGCTTTAAAAATACAGCCGATTTCCCACAGTAACACACTGTTTTCCTGAATTACAATATTGTACTGTAGACAACTGAGAATGTGAGGCGAGGCAAGGGAATGACATGCATGAATGATCCAAACAGTCTGCTACTGTAAATTCTAAAGCAGGATATTCACTAGAAAAAGACAAATAAAGACATGTGTATCAAAATATTGAAAATAGGCTGCAATTGGAAACTTGTAAACAATTATTAGTCATCACAGCAGTAGTTATAGCCATGTAGGGATATTGTACAATGGCTTTGCTATATTTTGTCTGGATATCGATATACGATATATATCCCGATACTTTCTCCGCAACATTAAAGGGAAGAAAACCTGAACGCTCTGCCTGACTTTAGTGTACATTTGTGGCAGTGCTTCTCTTGCAAAGTAGTTGCGAATGTGAAGCTCATATCTCGGGTCAATCGTTTTCAGCAGCATTTTGATTCCGACTTGTTCAACAGTTGCAACAGGGACCATATCTTTAGCAATGTGATAGGACACCACTTTCGTTATAGTACACCCCTTGTCACTTTTCTTTTCATAAGGCACACTGAGGGAAAATGTACGGTGGCCCTCAAGTGCAAAACACACACAAAAATATGAGTGCATCCCCCAAATGAACATGCTCCACCAATATAAAAAAAGAATACCCCAATAATTAACACACGTTCCCTCAAATACGACTAACCTTCCCCCAAATGAACAAATTACCCCGAAAATGAACACACTCCCCCCGAATACGAGTGAACTCCCCCTAAAAAGGATGACAATTCCCCCAAATACAAAGACACGCTCCCCCACAAGTGAAACGACATTACATTAACTCAGTACGGAAAGGGCGGGTGCAACACCTTGTCGCTGATTGGATGCACAGACACTAACAGGAAATAAGAAGTTATTGATGGTTTTGGAAGGAAGAAAAATGAGTGCAAACAATTCTGCAAGTCATGTAATTGCACTAATTACTCTTTATTTTAATCAGGGACATTCTTATGAAATCATCTTAGATATGCTGTCAACGTTTCACAACATTAAAATTAGTATGCGCACGCTACAAAAACTCGGCAGATCAAAATGCTTTCCACAGTAACCAGTACCGCTGCTAGCCATTTTGGTGCACTAAGCATGATTCCATTATGATGCCCCCCCAACCAACCCGAGAAAAAAACTTATTTTTTTAGTTTTTATCTTCATTCTTTTTCTCCTGACTCCTGCTGTCTTTCCCAAAAAATCTACAGCCTACTATCAAACTTCATCAGTATTTGGGGGAAGGGGGGCACCATGGTTACGTTCTAGCGCAATTAAATACTTTTGTTCCGCACGGTTTTTTATAAACATCCCTAAAAAGTGCCTACAAATATTTATATAGGGAAATAATATCGGCATTATAATTATTAGACTATTTTAGGTGCCCCCCCCCCCCAGCACTTGAAGGTGCGGTTGCGCTGGCAGTAAGGGCAATACATGCTTGCAACATTTAGTGGACTTCTTAATGTAATGTCGTTTCACTTGTGGGGGAGCGTGTCTTTGTATTTGGGGGAATTGTGTCGCAATAGGGGAAATATGTCATCCTATTTAGGTGGAGTTCACTCGTATTCGGGGGGAGTGTGTTCATTTTCGGGGTAATTTGTTCATGTGTGGGGGAAGGTGTGTTAATTATTGGGGAAATATTTGTTATTTTGGTGGAGCATGTTTATTTGGGGGATGCACTCATATTTTTTGTGTGTTTTGCACTTCAGGGCCACCGTAAAAATGAGGTTTGCGGTGAGCATTCTTTCGGGGCTGGATCTTTTTCGGGTTGTTTATGGCATGGGGCTTCTGCAGACTTCGCGCAGTTTCACACACTCCGTAGTTTTAGGTGGTGAAAAAGATTTGAAGTGTTTCCACCCCTGGCTGTAACCTGTTTATGGCACTCCCTACATATGACGTTGTTTTGTTGCTCATCGGATACTTCAAATCCGAACCATCTTCAAATTACTGAGCCACTGCTTTTTTTCCCAAATCAATTCCTCCTCCGCACGCTGCGCAGTCGTTGTCGCTTTCTCCATGTTCGTTGAAGTGTGTGCCCCTCCCCCATATGTGCGTGAAAGAGGATGGCCGGGGGGAGGCGAGTAGCAGTGCAGAGAGCTCCGGCCGGGTCAGCAGCATGCTTGCAGAGCGCAAATTGAAATGTATCGATATATGCGAAATTGTCTAATTCCATCTCGCATTTTGAAATATATCGATATAAACGAATATACCGATATATCGCCCAGCCCTAGGCTGTGCACTACATTGCTTTAGGTCATATCTAATTTGTTAAATACTTTTATTGTTGTTATTGTTATCTATTATTGAAAATGTATGCAACATGACTAATAAAAGAAACCTGAAATACATTTTGTAATAACTTATTTCTGTTGCGATTCAAAAACATTTTATGACATTTGAAGCGTTTCTGTATCATCAGCTGAACGCAATTACTTGTGCGCCCGAACTCCAGAATAACGGTAAAGGAATGCTTGTATCGTGTTCCATGCAAGCGCCAGGTGTGTATAATTACATTTGTTTGACTTTAACGGTGGTTCGAATTAATCTGCAACAGAAATAATGATGCTTTAAACTAATATTTGAGAAATATGCGATGATGCCCATCTCTGTCTTATTCGATTGTAAAGAAATTATAAACAATTTAGTAAGACAGTAGCTTTGGCAATCGTGGTATAATTCCAGCAAACACTATTCCTAGATTTGGCCAAACGGAGGCATTTGGCCAAACATTGGACATTTTGTTGAGAACTAGATTTGTTTCATAGCCTATTTGTTTTTTCGGTTTTGCTAAACGTGTATTATGTTCTGTAATGTTTGTGTACATGAGTCTATACTATTCAGGCATATGTCAGACATATGCGTATTCACAAAAATGTGCCTAATGTAACGTTGAAGTGTGGTTTGCCTGATTGTAACAGAACCTTCCAAAAGTTTGCATCTTTTAAATCGCACACTTATATATATGGCATCCATACGTCTAATCTGATGTTAGGGCTGGCTTGGCTTGTTTTCTACATTTGAGTTAACATGTCAATACAAATGTCAAGGCTGTCCTGTCTCGGGGTGAAGGTGTTGAGGTTGCTCTTTGTATTGTCCAGCTACTGTTGCTACTGAATTACTTGAAGATATGAACTCTAGTATTTTTGGTGTGTTCAGGTGCTCCATGGGAATGAACCCAGACGTTTTGCCTTTTGGAAATTATGTTTGTACAATTGTACGATTTTAATTATGAACTACCTGATCTAATTTGTTGTCCTTTTCATTTACATATACTCTAAATAAATGGATCATATCAAACTCTTTTTCACATGTTTGGAATGTCTTTTTTAACCTGTTCATCTGGTACATTAGCATATTGTGTAAAATGACATAACATGTTAGCATATTTTATTAAATTGACAGTATATGTGTTGTACTGCAACAGATGACAACTGTACTTCTAAGTACTTTTGGTTACTGTAGAAATGACAGTAAGGAGCTGGCAACCTTGCTGGCAGCACTTTACCGTAATTTCTTAGAATAACAGTATGTAGCTGTTTTGTACTTCTACAGTAAACAAATGTCATCCTAAACACGGATGGCTACTGTAGGAAGACAGTAAAGAGCTGGCAACCCTGCTGCCAGCATTTTACTGTATTATATCGGATAAACAGGATTGACCTGTTTTGTACTTCTACAGTAAACAACTGTAATTGTAATTACAGTATCCTTTCTGTAGAAATTACAGAGAATAGCTGGCAACCCTGCTGCCATCACATTACTGTTTTTCTACAGGGAAATTTCTTACAGTGTAGTTATCATTGTGCAACACTCACGTATTATACTGCTGGATCCTAAATCATAATAATGTCTTCTCTATTGTTGGGTTGGAAAGAGCGAGACCTGTTCTGTATGAACAGCTGTGTTCATTAAATCATTGTCTCGTTCGTGACCTAGCCAGCATGACCACATAAACCATGACATAAACCCCTCTAAGTATGGAGGCTCTATTTAAACAAACTATGGAGTAAAAAAGTAAAAGCTAAATCAAACCTACAATAATAATATTAATATAAGATTAATGTGCAGGTTTATTGGTTTGCCAAACACTCTCCTTTATTGACTGGCAGCCAGTAATGTAGTTTCCTACCGACCCACAGCTCTCTGTCCTGTTTCCTACCAACACACAGCTCTCTGTCCTGTTTCCTACAAACCCACAGCTCTCTGTCCTGTTTCCTACAAACCCACAGCTCTCTGTCCTGTTTCCTACAAACCCACAGCTCTCTGTCCTGTTTCCTACCAACACACAGCTCTCTGTCCTGTTTCCTACAAACCCACAGCTCTCGGTCCTGTTTCCTACCAACCCACAGCTCTCTGTCCTGTTTCCTACCAACCCACAGCTCTCTGTCCTGTTTCCTACCAACACACAGCTCTCTGTCCTGTTTCCTACAAACCCACAGCTCTCTGTCCTGTTTCCTACAAACCCACAGCTCTCTGTCCTGTTTCCTACCAACACACAGCTCTCTGTCCTGTTTCCTACCAACCCACAGCTCTCTGTCCTGTTTCCTACCAACACACAGCTCTCTGTCCTGTTTCCTACCAACACACAGCTCTCTCCCCTCTCCTGATAGGAAGCCTATTTTATGAAAATGTTTAATATCATATGCAACTCTGTTTCAGGTTTTGCTGTGGCACAGTGGTTGCACAGCGTTACTCTACAAGAGGCCAGGATGCCTTTTATCTATTCTTCCCAATGTTAACAGATCATTTGTGGTCAAGTGGACATTGGCCTAATTTGCAGAACTCTGCATGCACTGTAGTTTTCTTCTGGAGGTGTAGAGTAATCTTACACAACTCTGCATGTATGACTTAAATGTAATGCTTATCACATTGAGTGAAATCTGGTTCTCTTTTCCTTTCTCTTTTTCCATCTCTCCTCCTCTTCTCTCTTGTCCCTTGTCTCCACACGGTCCTCTGTGGGTCTAAGCAGCTGATGAGGGGGCGGACTATATAGGATGTCTGACGTCTGACACCAACCCACAAACATTAAAACATTATAATGTTGATGTTGATTCACACTCATAAGACTATGTGGAATGTCATTTGAAAAAAGTACTGTGTGCGGAAATTACAGCAGCCACTTAAATTCTGGTTGGTGGGAGAGAGGAGGTTGGAGAGATAAGGTTGGAGAGAGGAGGTGGGAGAGAGACGGTTGGAGAGACGAGGTGGGAGAGAGGAGGTGGGAGAGAGGAGGTGGGAGAGAGAAGGTTGGAGAGACGAGGTGGGAGAGAGGAGGTGGGAGAGAGAAGGTTGAGAGAGAGGTGGGAGAGGAGGTGGGAGAGAGGAGGTGGGAGAGAGGAGGTGGGAGAGAGGAGGTGGGAGAGAGGAGGTTGGAGAGAGGAGGTTGGAGAGAGGAGGTTGGAGAGAGGAGGTTGGAGAGAGGAGGTTGGAGAGAGGAGGTGGGAGAGAGGAGGTGGGAGAGAGGAGGTTGGAGAGAGGAGGTTGGAGAGAGGAGGTGGGAGAGAGAGGTTGGAGAGAGGAGGTTGGAGAGAGGAGGTTGGAGAGAGGAGGTTGGAGAGAGGAGGTGGGAGAGGAGGTGGGAGAGTTGGTTGGAGAGAGAGGTTGGAGAGAGGAGGTGGGAGAGAGGAGGTGGGAGAGAGGAGGTTGGAGAGAGGAGGTTGGAGAGAGGAGGTGGGAGAGAGGAGGTGGGAGAGAGGAGGTTGGAGAGAGAAGGTTGGAGAGAGGAGGTTGGAGAGGAAAGGTTGGAGGTGGGTGATTCATGGCAATGATTCAGCCTGCTTATATACCACACTCAACTGCTCCTTCATCTGTGCTAATGCATTAATAATGGTAATGTCATGATGCACACACAAATGCGAACACACGCACGCGCACACGCACACGCACACGCACACGCACACACACACAAACACACACACACACACACACACACACACAGTAATCATGCAAATGTGTATGATTGGTTAACAGACCTGGTCATACTCAGACACCACAGCCCGAGACGTCTCTCTGACATTGTGGGACCCAGTATTTTGCAATGTGTCTACCTGAATGTGTCTACCTGAATGTGTCTACCTGAATGTGGCTACCTGAATGTGTCTACCTGAATGTGTCTACCTGAATGTGGTTACCTGAATGTGTCTACCTGAATGTGTCTACCTGAATGTGTCTACCTGAATGTGTGTCTACCTGAATGTGTCTACCTGAATGTGTGGCTACCTGAATGTAGCTAAATGTGTCTACCTGAATGTGTCTACCTGAATGTGTCTACCTGAATGTGTCTACCTGAATGTGTCTACCTGAATGTGGCTACCTGAATGTAGCTACCTGAATGTGTCTACTGAATGTGTCTACCTGAATGTGTCTACCTGAATGTGGCTGAATGTGTCTACCTGAATGTGTCTACCTGAATGTGTCTACCTGAATGTGGCTGTGTCTACCTGAATGTGTCTACCTGAATGTGTCTACCTGAATGTGTCTACCTGAATGTGTCTACCTGAATGTGTCTACCTGAATGTGTCTACCTGAATGTGTCTACCTGAATGTGTTACCTGAATGTGTCTACCTGAATGTGTCTACCTGAATGTGTCTACCTGAATGTGGCTACCTGAATGTGTCTACCTGAATGTGTCTACCTGAATGTGGCTACCTGAATGTGGCTACCTGAATGTGCTACCTGAATGTGTCTACCTGAATGTGTCTACCTGAATGTGTCTACCTGAATGTGTCTACCTGAATGTGTCTACCTGAATGTGTCTACCTGAATGTGTCTACCTGAATGTGTCTACCTGAATGTGTCTACCTGAATGTGTCTACCTGAATGTGGCTACCTGAATGTGTCTACCTGAATGTGTCTACCTGAATGTGTACCTGAATGTGTCTACCTGAATGTGTCTACCTGTCTACCTGAATGTGTCTACCTGAATGTGTCTACCTGAATGTGGCTACCTGAATGTGTCTACCTGAATGTGTCTACCTGAATGTGGCTACCTGAATGTGTCTACCTGAATGTGGCTACCTGAATGTGTCTACCTGAATGTGGCTACCTGAATGTGTCTACCTGAATGTGTCTACCTGAATGTGTCTACCTGAATGTGTCTACCTGAATGTGGCTACCTGAATGTGTCTACCTGAATGTAGCTACCTGAATGTGTCTACCTGAATGTGGCTACCTGAATGTGTCTACCTGAATGTGTCTACCTGAATGTGTCTACCTGAATGTGTCTACCTGAATGTGTCTACCTGAATGTGTCTACCTGAATGTGTCTACCTGAATGTGTCTACCTGAATGTGTCTACCTGAATGTGTCTACCTGAATGTGTCTACCTGAATGTGTCTACCTGAATGTGTCTACCTGAATGTGTCTACCTGAATGTGTCTACCTGAATGTGTCTACCTGAATGTGTCTACCTGAATGTGTCTACCTGAATGTGTCTACCTGAATGTGTCTACCTGAATGTGTCTACCTGAATGTGGCTACCTGAATGTGTCTACCTGAATGTAGCTACCTGAATGTGTCTACCTGAATGTGTCTACCTGAATGTGGCTACCTGAATCTGTGCTCCATCATCTGTGCTAATGCATTAATAATGGTAATGTCATGATGCACACACAAATGCGAACACACGCACTACCCAGAGCTTATGTCCCATGTAATAACACATTGCACTACCCAGAGCTTTTGTCCCATGTAATTACACATTGCACTACCCAGAGCTTATGTCACATGTAATTACACATTGCACTACCCAGAGCTTATGTCCCATGTTATAACACATTGCACTACTCAGAGCTTATGTCCCATGTTATAACACATTGCACTACTCAGAGCTTATGTCCCATGTTATAACACATTGCACTACTCAGAGCTTATGTCCCATGTTATAACACATTGCACTACCCAGAGCTTATGTCACATGTAATTACACATTGCACTACCCAGAGCTTATGTCACATGTAATTACACATTGCACTACCCAGAGCTTATGTCCCATGTTATAACACATTGCACTACTCAGAGCTTATGTCCCATGTTATAACACATTGCACTACTCAGAGCTTATGTCCCATGTTATAACACATTGCACTACCCAGAGCTTATGTCCCATGTAATAACACATTGCACTACCCAGAGCTTATGTCACATGTAATAACACATTGCATTACCCAGAGCGAAATATTTGTACTTCTGTTGCTGCTGATGTTTTTAGATGCACCAGAATATATCTATATTTACACAGCCAGAACACTTTGACGACCTGCCTAATATGCTCTTGGTCGTTGGCCGACCCACAGAGGCACGGACACGAGACCCATAAAGGAGTCCTGTGGTATCTGGCCCCAATACATTAGCAGAAGACCCTTGAAGTCCTGTAAACTCATTGGTCCAAACAACCTCCTTCCACTTCTTCAAGGTCAAGTTGCCAAATCCTCATGCCTTATGTAGACACTTACAGTTATTTTTATTCGCTTTGGTTCTATTTTCACAAGTATGTGGTAAAACCTCACAACTGTTAGTACAAAACTCAAAGCAGATCATCAAAAAGTCTATTTTTTCAAACATGTAATCACATGACTAAGTACAATGCACGAAATGACACAATCACTTTTTCATAACACCTACTCAGTTTTTCATCAAAGAAATACCTTTCATATGAAGTAATTGTCTTTCAAAATGCAATGCTCACTATACTTTTGATAAGCTTCTCATCTCATTTGCGTAAATACATTTGACCAACACTTAATCCAAATGATCTTAATGGTTAATCACTGAACCGTTTGGTAAACCTATATATTTTAGTTTCAGCAATAAACAATATCGATTTTGAGAAGTACAGAAATAAAATGTGTTTCTGTAAAAACGCATAAATTAACCACACATGATGAATACTCGTTATTGCTAATTGATTTCACTGAAATGAGATGAGAATCTATGGCCAAATGCTCAAGACAGGCTTGATCCAAATTACATGCAATGTAATGTGTGTACTAAATGTTATGTTTTGTTCTTATAATACAATAATCTTGTGTTTGAAACAATGATTATGTGGACTGAAAGCATTGAATCAGGTTTTGAAAGAATGACTAGCTGCGTTACAAGTGTGATCAGTTTGGATCTTTGTAATAAGAGTTTTGAAAATGTACACCTTACTTGTGAAAATAGTACCAAAGCGAATAAAAAAAACTGTAAGACAGTGGACAGGGGTCCTCATGGACGCTCCATTATGCGGCTACGCATGTGCAGCATGTTTTTTTCCTAACAATTATTACAATTTCTGTGATTTGCACAGCAGTTGACTTTGTTGCCCTTGTGTATTGATTAACCTGGGCGCCCAACACCCTGTCACCATATTGTGGTTTGTCCCTCCTCAGACTATTGTTGTCAGAGCCTAACCAACTGCAGCCCACATGCTTTGCTGGGATCAGCTGGCCATTCCAATTTGGTCCAAAGTCACTCAGGTCTTTGCACCCGCCCATTTCTCCTGCATCCAACACGTTGACTATATGAGAACTGATTGTTCGCTTGTTAAAGCACAGCTATATATCTTATATTGCTAAAATAACCAGCTAAATGGTGTCCATTAATAATAAATAGATGTGTGCTCCGGCTGTGTATAGTTCTGTTGTGCTGTAATGTACAAGGGCACCTTGCCAGCTTGTTCCCCAGCCGGGAACTAAATGTTTAAAAATGAAGCTTCTAAATGTGACCTTCACATCATAGGTCCATAGCTGCAGTAAGTAGGGCTACAATAAGATCATGCTGTGGAACATGTCCCTTAAGAGCTGGGCTGGAGAAACGCCTGTAGAAGAAACCATTTAATTCTCTTTGGGTGGGCTAATGACTTGGCCTCCTTTTCTACATGACTCACGCATACATACTGTATAAAAGCATAGTGCAAGATACACACATGGGTCCACGATGCGCACGCACGCACGCACGCACGCACGCACACACACACACACACACACACACACACACACACACACACACACACACACACACACACGTGCGCACCAACTTCAAAAGTTGAGAATCCTGCACAATGAATTGGGCTTTCAAACATTCCAAATAAAAGGCAAAATGGACCATAGCAACCATTTTCTGCTTTGGGGTACAGGTATAAGAACATGACTCAACATTTCTCTGCTAAGTGCTAGAACCTTGTTCATGCTGAGTCGAGTAAAGAAAAAATCAGTCGTGTAAACAAAACAGAATAATCCTTAACATTCCTCCAAGATGGCACTCTAGAGCTGTCACACAGCCGATCCTTGCAAACGTAATTCTATGCATTCTATTTCTACACTGTGATATCACTTCTTCCCCTCTGGTGCCATAACCATTTTTGTGATGAGTGGGTTCAGAGGTCAATATAGGGCTCTAAATCTCCCCCGTCACCGGGCAGATTCCATGAATCGGTGGGAAGATGAGGGAGAATGTGGTGGCTAAATTGGGAAGGGATTGGTTTACACTTTACATGATAACCAGAGCTACCCACTCCCCTCCACCATTATCACCACACAGGGGTTTCAGAGAGAGAGAGAGAGAGAGAGAGAGAGACACGCAGGTCTTTTTTTCAGACAACTTTCAGAAGAAAAAGCGGGTTTAAAAATTCAGACATAGGGAGATTTTGGTCGGTATAGAAAAGGGATGAGACAGACATTAACAGGGAAGTAGACAGACAGAGACTGTTAAAGTAAAAGCAAAGACATTCATGTGATGCTATGTCTTTCTGGCTTCCTGACAACCTTCGTGAAGAACACAGGTCCATTGTATTCCATTATTCAGGACATTGTAATGCCATAAGCAAGTAAGCATGTATTTATTGTTGATAAATTAAGGTCTTTGTTATCAGTGATTTGGCATTAGGCCAGCTGATAGACAGACAGACCACAAACTACTGTGTGTGTAAGGCAGTGAATGTCTGTCTGTCTGTGTGCAAGTGATTAAGTCATTTATTCAAGCATGCAGTTGTTTGTGCTAAAGTCTAATTAGCTAGTGAGAGCAAAGGTTATTTAGACTCTTAATACATTTACGACGCTAGAAAGACAGAAATAGAGACACAGTGAGAGAGAAAAGAAGAGATATAGAGAAATGGATAGATACAGAGAGAAAAGAAGAGATACAGAGAAAAGAAGAGATACAGAGAGAAAAGAAGAGATACCGAGAGAAAAGAAGAGATACAGAGAGAAAAGAAGAGATATAGAGAAATGGATAGATACAGAGAGAAAAAAAGAGATACAGAGAGAAAAAAGAAATACAGAGAAAGAGAATTACAAACAAAGCATCAGAGCAAATCAGAAGTTACAGTGAAATGTGAAAGGTAGAAATTCCTGAATAAAAAAACAGTACATCATTGGTCTAAAGGAGAGATACGAACTGGCAATTAACATCTCTGAACATCAGCGTGATTGCTTTGATTTAGAATGTTGTGACAGAAAATGGCAGTTCTTATCTGATGCAATTTCCTGTAAAGCACTAATGATGGATTAAAAAGAAAATGGAGGGTGATATGAGTGGTCATTTGCAAAAAACATCACGTCCTCACTGCGCCAACATATCAGCCATAGATTGATGATAAGATATGGAATTCAGAGTAAGAAAGCATTTCCCTTGAGGGTTTTCACCTGAAAGAGACTGGGCCTATTCACCTTATGTAAAAGTTTTTTTTAACTCAAACAGAGCAGCCCTTTTAATACACCCAGTGTGTGAGTGTGTGAGTGTGTGTATGTGTGTCTCTCTGCTTATGTCCCTGTAGAGTTGGGGGGAAAAGGAATTAATTCAATCCTCTCTCTAGTTAGACAGGTGAAAGACAAACGGGGAATTTAAAACCGAGACAATCAGCTTCTCATTGCAGCTGTGACTGACTGGGGGTAAAGAGAGTGTAAAGGAGTACAAGACAGACGGGGTGACGGTGATGGTGGAAACACGGAAATATTGACAGTAGAGAGAGTCTGATGATAGAGAGTACTAGTGACAGTAGATAGAGTGGTAGTAAGGCTGTAGTAGAGGCAGACTGATGATAGAGAGTACTAGTGACAGTAGATAGAGTGGTAGTAATGCTGTAGTAAAGTCAGACTGATGATAGAGAGTACTAGTGACAGTAGATAGAGTGGTAGTAATGCTGTAGTAGAGTCAGACTGATGATAGAGAGTACTAGTGACAGTAGATAGAGTGGTAGTAAGGCTGTAGTAGAGTCAGACTGAGGATAGAGAGTACTAGTGACAGTAGATAGAGTGGTAGTAAGGCAGTAGTAGAGTCAGACTGATGATAGAGAGTACTAGTGACAGTAGATAGAGTGGTAGTAATGCTGTAGTAAAGTCAGACTGATGATAGAGAGTACTAGTGACAGTAGATAGAGTGGTAGTAAGGCTGTAGTAGAGTCAGACTGATGATAGAGAGTACTAGTGACAGTAGATAGAGTGGTAGTAAGGCTGTAGTAGAGTCAGACTGATGATAGAGAGTACTAGTGACAGTAGATAGAGTGGTAGTAAGGCTGTAGTAGAGGCAGACTGATGATAGAGAGTACTAGTGACAGTACATAGAGTGGTAGTAAGGCTGTAGTAGAGTCAGACTGATGATAGAGAGTACTAGTGACAGTACATAGAGTGGTAGTAAGGCTGTAGTAAAGTCAGACTGATGATAGAGAGTACTAGTGACAGTAGATAGAGTGGTAGTAAGGCTGTAGTAGAGTCAGACTGATGATAGAGAGTACTAGTGACAGTAGATAGAGTGGTAGTAAGGCTGTAGTAGAGTCAGACTGATGATAGAGAGTACTAGTGACAGTAGATAGAGTGGTAGTAAGGCTGTAGTAGAGTCAGACTGATGATAGAGAGTACTAGTGACAGTAGATAGAGTGGTAGTAAGGCTGTAGTAGAGTCAGACTGATGATAGAGAGTACTAGTGACAGTAGATAGAGTGGTAGTAAGGCTGTAGTAGAGTACTGATGATAGAGAGTACTAGTGACAGTACATAGAGTGGTAGTAAGGCTGTAGTAGAGTCAGACTGATGATAGAGAGTACTAGTGACAGTACATAGAGTGGTAGTAAGGCTGTAGTAGAGTCAGACTGATGATAGAGAGTACTAGTGACAGTAGATAGAGTGGTAGTAAGGCTGTAGTAGAGGCAGACTGATGATAGAGTACTAGTGACAGTAGATAGAGTGGTAGTAAGGCTGTAGTAGAGTCAGACTGATGATAGAGAGTACTAGTGACAGTAGATAGAGTGGTAGTAATGCTGTAGTAAAGTCAGACTGATGATAGAGAGTACTAGTGACAGTACATAGAGTGGTAGTAATGCTGTAGTAGAGGAAGACTGATGATAGAGAGTACTAGTGACAGTAGATAGAGTGGTAGTAAGGCTGTAGTAGAGTCAGACTGAGGATAGAGAGTACTAGTGACAGTACATAGAGTGGTAGTAAGGCTGTAGTAGAGGCAGACTGATGATAGAGAGTACTAGTGACAGTAGATGGAGTGGTAGTAATGCTGTAGTAAAGTCAGACTGATGATAGAGAGTACTAGTGACAGTAGATAGAGTGGTAGTAAGGCTTGTTTTGGAGGCTCTGTTTGCAAACCAAGTGAGAGTAAATAGTGATTATAGAGATACAGTAATAGTGGTGGTTGAGAGAGAGTAAATAGTGATTATAGAGATACAGTAATAGTGGTGGTTGAGAGTAAATAGTGATTATAGAGATACAGTAATAGTGGTGGTTGAGAGAGAGTAAATAGTGATTACAAAGATACAGTAATAGTGGTGGTTCAGAAAGAGTAAATAGTGATTAGAAAGATACAGTAATAGTGGTGGTTCAGAAAGAGTAAATAGTGATTATAGAGATACAGTAATAGTAGTGGTTGAGAAATACAGTGATTATAAAGATGAAAAAAATATTCAAGAGCAAAAGGAACTGATAGAGAGGGAGAGGAAGAGAGAGTAATGACAGACGAAGGTCAACATAATTCCAAACAGAGACAATCTAATGATTCAAAACAGCTTGTATTTCTTCCCATAGAACATGTGAGACCAGGCAGCTAGAGTAATAACACATCTATTCAATCAAACCAGCATGTGGTGTTTACACCCTGTCTTTATCCTCTGGTTAAACAGTAGTAGAATAGAGATACAGCTACACTGGGATCACTTAGCATATAAAGTGAGCGGGGGACAGAAGAAGAAATAGAAGAGTGTACTGTCTAAAAGGAGAGCTGCAATATGAGAGCGATGGAGAGATGGAGCAGGAGGACAGATGGAGAGATGGAGCAGGAAGACAGATGGAGAAATGGAGCAGGAAGACAGATGGAGAGATGGAGCAGGAAGACGAATGGAGAGATTGAGCAGGAAGACAGATGGAGAGATGGAGCAGGAGGAGAGATGGAGAGATGGAGCAGGAAGACAGATGGAGAGATGGAGCAGGAAGACAGATGGAGAGATGGAGCAGGAAGACAGATGGAGAGATGGAGCAGGAGGAGAGATGGAGAGATGGAGCAGGAAGACGAATGGAGAGATTGAGCAGGAAGACAGATGGAGAGATGGAGCAGGAGGAGAGATGGAGAGATGGAGCAGGAAGACGAATGGAGAGATGGAGCAGGAAGACAGATGGAGAGATGGAGCAGGAAGACAGATGGAGAGATGGAGCAGGAGGAGAGATGGAGAGATGGAGCAGGAAGACGAATGGAGAGATGGAGCAGGAAGACAGATGGAGAGATGGAGCCGGAAGACGAATGGAGAGATGGACCAGGAAGACAGATGGAGAGATGGATCCGGAAGACGATTGGAGAGATGGAGCAGGAAGACAGATGGAGAGATGGAGCAGGAGGAGAGATGGAGAGATGGAGCAGGAGGACAGATGGAGAAATGGAGCAGGAGGACAGATGGAGAGATGGAGCAGGAGGACAGATGGAGAAATGGAGCAGGAAGACAGATGGAGAGATGCAGCAGGAAGACAGATGGAGAGATGGAGCAGGAAGACAGATGGAGAGATGGAGCAGGAAGACAGATGGAGAGATGGAGCCGGAAGACGAATGGAGAGATGGAGCAGGGAGACAGATGGAGAGATGGAGCAGGAGGACAGATGGAGAGATGGAGCAGGAGGAGAGATGGAGAGATGGAGCAGGAGGAGAGATGGAGCGCGATGGAGAGATGGAGCAAGATGACGGATGGAGTGATTGAGACCGCTTTCTTTCTGCTGCTGGGAGATGAACATGATGGTGTTTCTTCCCGTAGAGAGAATATACATTAAGCAGATCTATTGAGGCTGAATGCATTATGTGAATACACTTCATAATGCATCTGACGGAAATATGGAAGTTAAGTTGTTGATAAAAAAAATAAAACTTAGGGACTAGAGTAGATTATTTTGACAGAGAGTTATGCCTCATGTGATGTGATACGTTCTGTGTGTCTCCGTACCTAACTGGTAGACATTGAGATGTTGGTGGACACAGTGGGGGTGTGGAGCTGGATGTGATGAGCGCCACCATATGGAAGTCCTAAATAGAGGTACTTGTTATGAGAGTGCACGTGAGGCGGAGTCAGGAATTGTGTTCCTGGATGAGATGTCCACGGATCTGTATAATTGCTCCATGGGTACTGATAGCCTCGTAGAACTGTCTGCCGATTGGCTCCCTGTATCCAATGCTATAAAGACGCAGCCAGTAGGATGAAAGAGAGAGGGAGAAATACAGATGATAGAGAAAGAGAGGGCTAGATGGACGTAAGAAGAAAATAATGTTTGAGGGAAGAGGTTTGTTTTTTTACAACTGACATCATTCACTTAAGACTAGATTGACAGGGACAGGGTTTAAAGACAGTATTCCAGGTTTGTAGATCAGGGTATTGAGACAGGCAAGAACTGAACACAGGCAGACAGACAGTCGGAATAGAAAGAGGGGATGATCAAAGCATGGGGGAAAAGAGGAGATGAAGCTTGAGGCTAAAGTATCTTCTGCGTTCTGTTTTGTGGTGAGGTGAAACAGAGGTCACCAATGATTTGCTGAACGACAGCAGACTGGTAAAATAGTGGAGACATTCTGGAGACACAGCATCACTGCCAGTCCCCATTAGGTTTATCCCAACACACACACACACACACACACACACACAAAACACGCACACACACACACGAAGACACGAACACACACACACACACACGGACACACTCACGGACACACACACGGACACACACACGGACACACACACGGATACACACACACACACACACGAACACACGGACACGGACACACACACACACACACACACACACACACTAACCAATAATATTCTGATCAGATTACCCTGCAGGTCCCTTGTCTGCACTGATAGGTGGTTGTGACATTCAACCTCAGGTATGGCTGAGTCTGAAGAGCTCCAGGGGTTTGGCAGGCAGGCAGGCAGCCCAAGGGAGACGGCACTGTAGTTAGACTGTTACACTCCACATTCTAAGGACTGTTCCTGGATGTGCCGTGAGCACACACACAAGATGAGGCTACTCTCAAGGGGACAGTCTGTTGACAGACAAGTTCTTGGCTGGAGTTCACGCTCGCTCTTTCTCTCTTCCACCCGATCACCTGATCTTATCTCCTATCGCCTTCTCCTGTCCCCATCTCTCTCCCTCTCTTTCTCAAACACACGTTCTGACATTGCTTCAGCAGACCAGGAATAATCAGTGTGTGTGTGTGTGTGTTTGTGCGTACGGCTGCGTGTGTGCACATGTGTGTGTTTTTAGTCATCGTACGCCTTCTTTTAGTGCGCATATCACCAGGGGTATCAGATTCACCCTGTTGCCAGGGATTTACAATGATGACCAGGACATTGGATAAGTGCCAGTAAGCATTCCTGAGCACCACCCTTAGCCCCTCCCTCATCCACCCCTCAGCCCCACCCTCATCCCCTCTCTCATCCACCCCTCAGCCCCTCCCTCATCCCCCCCTCAGCCCCTCCCTCATCCCCTCTCTCATCCCCCCTCAGCCCCTCCCTCAACCCCCCTCAGCCCCTCCCTCATCCCCTCTCTCATACCCCCTCAGCCCCTCCCTCAACCCAAACCCCCCCCCAGCCCCTCCCTCATCCCCTCTCTCATACCCCCCTCAGCCCCTCCCTCTTCCACCGTTTCCTTCGTCCCCTTTACTGATTTGTTTCGCCTGTGAATTGTTAATATCACAATAGTTGTTTGATTTGTGGGTGTTGCCATTAATGACTTGGCCTGAGTTTATTATTTTATAACATAAAATGTGATATTTAAATATCTGCCTGTGATGTCATTGATTACTAGAGGTGAGATCCTTGGGTGCGTTTGCGACATAATAATATTTAATTACAGCGTGTTATAATGGCCATTAAAGATCTGGCACGACAGGAACACCTGGCACTTCGGTGGAAGACATGTTTGTGTCCTCAGTGACTCTGGGCCCTTGGGTACCTTAGCAATGACCGCAAAGGGTAAAGAAATCTTCAGATTGTTGGAAAACCCATTGACTTACATGTGTTTTGCTTAAAACTAACCAGTTTTCTTTGGGGTTTAAAATCCTAATAATTATAGTGTAGCTTCCAATTACACTGCAAATAATATGCATATATATGACAAGTTACTGTGATATTAAGAATTTCTCTTATCTATTCTAAATGTGTAGCAGAATAAATGTCCACAGCCAGCTGGTTGGTGCCATAGGTGAAGCACGCTGCATAGCTGTTACCTGACTCAGGGCCAGTTGGCTGTAATACAGAATGTGGAAAATAGCACTGGTACACGAGGAAGCAATCAGATTGGAAGTAAATTTTCACATAAAAAAAAAGATGTCAAAACCTGGCAAAATATATTTTAACTATTACTATATGCCTATAGATGTAGTTAGCTTTGTTGTCCATTTGCTTAAATGCCTGCAAACGTTATAATGTAATAACACCAAAACTTGATCAAGCAATATGTCCCAAATGAAAAACACATTGACATTTTTTTAACAAATCACGGCTTGTTTTGGTATTTCAATTTCACTAGTGGGAATGTTGTTTACCATCACTAGATATTCAAAAGTTCGGCAATTGGGAATCCTGCTCCTGACGGGGAGGACCCTTTACCTCACCCTGTCTCCTGATGGGGAGGACCCTTTACCTCACCCTGTCTCCTGATGGGGAGGACCCTTTACCTCACCCTGTCTCCTGACGGGGAGGACCCTTTACCTCACACTGTCTCCTGATGAGAAGGACCCTTTACCTCACCCTGTCTCCTGACGGGGAGGACCCTTTACCTCACCCTGTCTCCTGACGGGGAGGACCCTTTACCTCACCCTGTCTCCTGATGGGGAGGACCCTGTACCTCACCCTGTCTCCTGACGGGGAGGACCCTTTACCTCACCCTGTCTCCTGATGGGGAGGACCCTTTACCTCACCCTGTCTCCTGACGGGGAGGACCCTTTACCTCACCCTGTCTCCTGATGGGGAGGACCCTTTACCTCAGCCTGTCTGTCTCACTCTGTTTCCTGGGGAGGACCCTTTACCTCACCCTGTCTCCTGACGGGGAGGAGTCTCCTGACCCTTTACCTCACCCTGTCTCCTGACAGGACCCTTTACCTCCCCTGTCTCCTGACGGGGAGGACCCTTTACCTCACCCTGTCTCCTGACGGGGAGGACCCTTTACCTCACCCTGTCTCCTGACGGGGAGGACCCTTTACCTCACCCTGTCTCCTGACGGGGAGGACCCTTTACTTCACTGTCTGATATCTATTATACTTGTAAGAGTTGCATAGAGCTGGAGATGTTAAAGTTTTCATGTGGGCAATGTGGGTTTCTAAAATCTGTCCAGAATAATCCTGATAACTTTCTCAGTGACACCAACAGATTAGAAGATGTGTTACAAAAAATGTTATGTTTATGTTTGACAAAATGTGTATAACATAATGTGTCCCACCTCAAGCAAATGAACATATCATCTGACAAATGATAGTCTGTCAAATCACTCTCAAGATATTCCAAGGCCAAATATGAGGAGGAACTAGAGACAGAAATTTCCCAAGCAGACTATAAGGACTTGAAAACAAGACATCTTGTCACTGACCATTGTTTTGTACAAACCCCAAACGTTGATAAAACCTGAACCACTGCAATGAAAGAATTCTCAGACTGAGATATGAAATGAACGATGCCGTGGATTTCAGTAAGACTCATCAGGTATGCACTGCTTGCCAGAACGTTTTTATGCTGCTCTATTATTGTTCCGGGTGAGTCAGTCAGTTCTCCTTCTTCTTTGTACATCCTTTGTAAATGTAAAAAATCCCCTTTATAAAATACCTGTCATTGATTAATCAATAATTGTCAACATGAATTTATTCAGAGTAAACTGTGGTTATGTTATTTTGGCTAATATACAGTTATGGCCACATTTACTGGCAGCTTAATATTGTTTTTGCCTGAATATTGACTGAGGCAACTAAATTCCATTTAGGTCACAATCACAAAACCATTTGAGAACCACTATTCTAAACTGTAAAAAACAGGATATATGATATGTTTTCTAAATCTGACGCACAAGGTTTGGTTTAAAGAGAACATTGATCAATTATGAAATATGTTGTGGTAAATAATAATGAGATAAGTAAAATAAACAAGCAAAAGCCTAACACGCACACGCTAAGGGAGGCTCAGGTAAACAATGACAAAAGCTCTCACATACACACACAGATGCACCACAGGCATGTAAACCCTAAGAAAGAGATGATTCTATCAGACTCCCCACTAAGCTCAGCCATCCCTATCTGCTCAGTATGTTCTCCTTCCCAAGGACAGATAAAAGCACAGAGACACAAGAAACGGAGGTGGTAGGATGGAGGGTGTAGGAAAAAGGAATGACTGATAACTGTATGAAACACGCTGACAGGTCCCGTGTTTAAAATAGCCTCCTTATTTTGTCGAACTCCTCATTTAGCCGAGAACGGGTAAATTATTAAATTTTGTCCAATGACTCGCAGAGAACGGGACCGCGATTTTAAGGCTTCAATTCTGATTCACATAATCAATTAATGAATCACTGTAAAGTGAGGAGATGAGAAAGAGGGAAATGACGACAAAGCCAATTATTCAGAAAGACCGCGGAGAGAGAGAGGAGTGAGAGAGAGAGAGAGAGAGTGGGGGGGGTGAGAGAGGGAGAGAGATGGAGGAGTGGGAGAGGGACATAGAGAGAGGAGATGGATAGAAAACACCACACAAAAGCCAGGAAACTGACAGATGGTAGACAGAGCTGTGTAGAAACAAATGAAGTGTGGGGTAGTGTGTTTGTGTGTTTGTGTGTGCGTATAATTTTATCTTGAGTGATGTATGTGTTCGTCTGTGAGGTCATGTATGTGTTCGTCTGTGAGTCATGTATGTATTTGTCTGTGAGTCATGTATGTGTTTGTCTGTGAGTGCATGTATGTGTTTGTCTGTGAGTGCATGTATGTGTTCGTCTGTGAGTCATGTATGTGTTTGTCTGTGAGTGCATGTATGTGTTTGTCTGTGTGTCGTGTATGTGTGTGTCTGTGAGTGCATGTATGTGTTTGTCTGTGAGTGCATGTATGTGTTCGTCTGTGAGTCATGTATGTATTTGTCTGTGAGTCATGTATGTGTTTGTCTGTGAGTGCATGTATATGTTTGTCTGTGAGTCGTGTATGTGTTTGTCTGGGAGTGCATGTATGTGTTTGTCTGTAAGTGCATGTATGTGTTTGTCTGTGAGTGCATGTATGTGTTTGTCTGTGTGTGCATGTATGTGTTTGTCTGTAAGTGCATGTATGTGTTTGTCTGGGAGTCATGTATGTTTGTCTGGGAGTCATGTATGTTTGTCTGGGAGTCATGTATGTTTGTCTGTGAGTCGTGTATGTGTTCGTCTGTGAGGTCATGTATGTGTTCGTCTGTGAGTCATGTATGTATTTGTCTGTGAGTCATGTATGTGTTTGTCTGTGAGTGCATGTATGTGTTTGTCTGTGAGTGCATGTATGTGTTCGTCTGTGAGTCATGTATGTGTTTGTCTGTGAGTGCATGTATGTGTTTGTCTGTGTGTCGTGTATGTGTGTGTCTGTGAGTGCATGTATGTGTTTGTCTGTGAGTGCATGTATGTGTTCGTCTGTGAGTCATGTATGTATTTGTCTGTGAGTCATGTATGTGTTTGTCTGTGAGTGCATGTATATGTTTGTCTGTGAGTCGTGTATGTGTTTGTCTGGGAGTGCATGTATGTGTTTGTCTGTAAGTGCATGTATGTGTTTGTCTGTGAGTGCATGTATGTGTTTGTCTGTGTGTGCATGTATGTGTTTGTCTGTAAGTGCATGTATGTGTTTGTCTGGGAGTCATGTATGTTTGTCTGGGAGTCATGTATGTTTGTCTGGGAGTCATGTATGTTTGTCTGTGAGTCGTGTATGTGTTTGTCTGTGAGTCATGTATGTTTGTCTGGGAGTCATGTATGTTTGTCTGGGAGTCATGTATGTTTGTCTGGGAGTCATGTATGTTTGTCTGGGAGTCATGTATGTTTGTCTGTGAGTCATGTATGTGTTTGTCTGTGAGTCATGTATGTTTGTCTGGGAGTGCCCTGCCCTTTTCTATAATATGGTCTCACTGTATCAGACCCAGTATAGGACATAATGACACGCACAGTAAGTGCTGGTTCCCTGAGGAGTGTAATGTGTGTGTTCACTATTTGCAAAGCGACCCCAGGCCTTTCCAGGGCCTGTTTGTGTGGCAGTGAGGCAGAACTAATGGCAAAAGCACTGCACCATCAAAGTGTTGGGTAGATGTGCACACAGATGGATGTGCATGTGAGCGTGTTTCTGTCGACTACAAAGTATCTCAGCTGGGGCAGCGACGAATGCTACACAGTAGAATACTACAGTAATACAGTACTACATAATACAAAAATCTGACACAACACAGTACAATACAATAGATATAGTGATACTACAGTATAATACAACAATCTGACACTACACAGTACAATACAATAGTGATACTACAGTATAATACAACAATCTGACAATACACAGTACAATACAATAGTGATACTACAGTATAATACAACAATCTGACAATACACAGACAATACAATAGTGATACTACAGTATAATACAACCATCTGACAATACACAGTACAATACAATAGTGATACTACAGTATAATACAACAATATGATACTACACAGTACAATAGTGATTGTGATACTACAGTATAATACAACAATCTGACAATACACAGTACAATACACAAGTGATACTTCAGTATAATACAACAATCTGACAATACACAGACAATACCATAGTGATACTACAGTATAATACAACAATATGATACTACACAGTATAATACAATTGTGATTGTGATACTACAGTATAATACAACAATCTGACAATACACAGTACAATACAATAGTGATACTACAGTATAATACAACAATCTGACAATACACAGTACAATACAATAGTGATACTACAGTATAATACAACAATCTGACAATACACAGTACAATACAATAGTGATACTACAGTATAATACAACAATCTGACAATACACAGTACAATACAATAGTGATACTACAGTATAATACAACAATCTGACAATACACAGACAATACAATAGTGATACTACAGTATAATACAACAATCTGACAATACACAGACAATACAATAGTGATACTACAGTATAACACAACAGGTGGCCGATACTAAACAGTATGAAAATATAATTCTGAATGATGCTAAACAGTAAGATTCGACAGTATGAATCTACTGATAATGTGAACAAGTTCCACCGTAGATTAGATACGATTCAATTGTATTGCCATTGAACAGTACATGTTCGGTACAAACAGTTGCAGTTTGCATTTAACCAGAAGTGCTAAAGAGCAGTGCAAAAGCTGTATGCAGCGCAGTGTTTGAAAGTGCAAAATGCCCCAATGACTGAATGTACAAAATTAAATGAAGGACAATGTATGGATGAGCAATTTACATGGACCTTTACAGTAGACGTGAAATTGTGCAGTTTAGCAATGTAACATAGTGCAAATATGCAGAAGCCAATACAAGCGGAATGCATTTGTGCAAGTGGCAAATGGGGAGTACAAACCGTCCAAACCATTAGTTGTGCAGGTTGAACACCTGGCAGCACCAAGAGAAAAGACTAAGAACAATAAAATGCTACTAAATTGACAAATTCTGGAGAGACCCACGCTGTCCATGCGCCGCCATCTTGGTCATCATCTGTATTGTACTATACAGTCGTATGGCGAAAATTTGCATTTTCTTATATACCAATTCACCACTGACACCTAACTCTACGATTGTTTAGTACGATTTAACTTTATGATTCTTCATTCTGATAACATAAAACAATATATAATGAAAATATGAAACGCACGGCAGTCTGATACTATACAGAATGATTCCACATAGCAGCGACATGATTCTACACAGAAGCTACATGATTCTACAAAGCAGCTACATGATTCCACACAGCGGCTACATGATTCTACACAGAAGCTACATGATTCTGCATAGCAGCTACATGATTCTGCATAGCAGCTACATGATTCTGCATAGCAGCTACATGATTCTACACAGAAGCTACATGATTCTGCATAGCAGCTACATGATTCTACACAGAAGCTACATGATTCTGCATAGCAGCTACATGATTCCACACAGCAGCTACATGATTCTACAAAGAAGCTACATGATTCTGCAAAGCAGCTACATGATTCCACACAGCGGCTACATGATTCTACACAGAAGCTACATGATTCTGCATAGCAGCTACATGATTCTGCATAGCAGCTACATGATTCTACACAGAAGCTGCATGATCCTGCATAGCAGCTACATGATTCTGCATAGCAGCTACATGATTCTGCATAGCAGCTACATGATCCTGCATAGCAGCTACATGATTCTGCATAGCAGCTACATGATTCTGCATAGCAGCTACATGATTCTGCATAGCAGCTACAGGATTCTGCATAGCAGCTACATGATTCTGCATAGCAGCTACATGATTCTAAACAGCAGCTACATGATTCTGCATAGCAGCTACATGATTCTAAACAGCAGCTACATGATTCTGCATAGCAGCTACATGATTCTAAACAGCAGCTACATGATTCTGCATAGCAGCTACATGATCCTGCATAGCAGCTACATGATTCTGCATAGCAGCTACATGATTCTGCATAGCAGCTACAGGATTCTGCATAGCAGCTACATGATTCTGCATAGCAGCTACATGATTCTAAACAGCAGCTACATGATTCTGCATAGCAGCTACATGATTCTAAACAGCAGCTACATGATTCTGCATAGCAGCTACATGATTCTAAACAGCAGCTACATGATTCTGCATAGCAGCTACATGATTCTAAACAGCAGCTACATGATTCTGCATAGCAGCTACAGACACAGCTTGGGTTTTAGGCGTGTATTATCAGTTGCCAGAATACACAATAAATTACACAAACATTTACACAAACAATTACACAGACAATTACACTAAATGCATGTCTTTAAAAGAGAGGACAAACATCTAAGTAGGACAAGTAGATGTGAAGCAAACTGAACCTCGGAAATGGAATTAACAAGAGGACTAACTCAGCCAGGAGGAGTACGGAGTATCAGAGAGGACAGCTCATTGAGATTAAACACTGATTAGCACTCTCCTTAAGCTCTGCTAGTCCTTCAAGAGCCAGTCGTCTATTATGTTTGGGGGTCATGGGGAAAGAGAGAGAGGCGGGACAAGGTTTGACATCTACGGCTAAATCAACAAGCAAATAAAAGAACTAGAGTACACAGATGTGTGACAACATTCTCTGGTCGATCTCTCTGACAATTTAGAAAATAATGTGCAAGAGAGGAAGAGTCTTTCTGTGTGTGTCTTATGTCCCCTGGTGGAAATGGATGGTCAGATGAGTAATCAAACCTTGAAATGGATGTTCAGATGAGTAATCAAACCTTCAAATGGATGTTCAGATGAGTAATCAAACCTAGAAACTGAAGACCAATCCTAACTCAGTGCTTCAGAATCTGAGGTTTATATCTGACCCCCACAATCCCACACATACACACCTTATTTGGTTTCTAAGTCTTATTAAACCAGACACACACATAAAAACACATTGGTATGAGAGTCAGAGTCCTTCAGTGTCGTGTGCTTGTAATGAAACATCCCACCTCCTGCCCTACACACTATTGCGCCTCCTGCCCTACACACTATTGCGCCTCCTGCCCAACACACTATTGCGCCTCCTGCCCTACACACTATTGCGCCTCCTGCCCTCCACCATTGCGCATCCTGCCCTCCACCATTGCGCCTCCTGCGCTTTTCCATTGCACCTCCTGCGCTCTTCTCCTGACCAACAGATGGCATAAAATTCAACCATGCGCCCACACACACACACACAAACACACACACACACACACACACACACTTGACGGAGTTCATGCTGCGAGGCAACAGTAACACACCCAGTAACACACCAAGTGGTAGGACCTTTCTACACAAACACAACCGTCTCAACCCTGTCAGTCAGACAGGACACAGTGTACAGTAATCCAGATCACCAAAGGGTATGTTGATTAAAAATGTCAATTAATTTCCCAGAGCTTACTGACAGCATACCGTACTGTATCTGATCACTAACCTTGGGCTGATCAAATGACATGCAGCGAAAGAAGACACTTGCACTCACTCAACCTCACACATGTGCACACACATGCACGCACATACACACATGCACGCGCACACACACATGCACACACTCAAGGACATGAGACATACAAGACATACAGTAAGCGGGGACATGACATATGACAGACAGTAGGTGGAGAAACGACAGTAGGAGAGAAGAGAGGAGGAAAAGAGAGGAGAGGAGAAGATAGGAGAAAATTATTGAGCCTCCGAATTCTCTGGATGGTCATTAATTAAGTTGCAATATTAAAGAGGCAGGTGAAACTACCCGACCTGCATTAACATTCAATGATGGGCAATGGAGACACACACATTTGCTATCAAAGAGGTGAAACAGTTCAACCCACATTAATAATGAAATGAATGCCTTGTAACATGTGTATTGAGTTTTAAGGAACAGGTGGAAAGTGAGAGGGAAGGTAGACAGACACCTCAGAATGGAGGACAGGTGAGCTGAATCATTCACTCTTTGTGAAGAGGTGACAGGAGACACAAGTCAACCCTAAATAGTGTGCTTCCTCTGGAAACGTGTATTGGTTCCCCTGTTTGAAATCGAAGAACTCTAAGAAAATTCTCCACAAACATTTTCTCTATAGAGTGCAGTTTATGACAGCTGAGTACGCCAGCACCAAAGACGGAAAGTTCTACATTTATCAGAGAGACCAGCCGAGACAGTGGAGAGACCATTATACTAGCTGGACTGTGAAGCACATCGGAGAGACCATTATACTAGCTGGACTGTGAAGCACATCGGAGAGACCATTATACTAGCTGGAATGTGAAGCACATCGGAGAGACCATTATACTAGCTGGAATGTGAAGCACATCGGAGAGACCATTATACTAGCTGGTCTGTGAAGCACATTGGAGAACAGACAGCCGTTAGAATTAAAGAACAGAGGGAATTGGGCAGGTTTAGTCAGTTTTTTTCCATATATCTGTCTTTGTGATTTTTTGTGGGAGAGAGAAAGAAGGGGAGAAAGAAAGAGAGAGAGGAGAGTAAGAGAGAGAGAGAAGTGTGGGGAGACGAGGAGAGAAAGACGGGGACAGAGTTAGGAGATAAGAGAGAATGTGAGAGACAAAGAAAGACAAAAGGATAAGAGAAAGAAGTGAGAGAAGAAAAGAAAGGGAGAGCAAGGGAGATTGATCTCTACACACTCCACAGTTTCCAGAGAAAAGCTATTGTTCACCTCTGGCCTTTAATCCAACCAACCGTCTGGTCTCATTCACAGTGCCTGTTTGTGTGGAACCAGGGGTTCATAGACCTTATTTAAGACCCACACAGACACGGACACATTCCCACAAACACATACACACGGGCACACACACTTACTCTGAACCCTCTAAATCACAGCCAATGTCAAGACTCTCTTTTATTCAGCATAGCACTAGACCATTAGGTTCCTGAACATTCACCCCAACCCCATCAGACCCACACACACACAAACACTGATAAAACCCTGTGAGTTCCTCTGTCTCACCTTATGTCCCTTATTTACCAACCCGACGACAAAACCATGAGGCTGGTTCAGAAACAACCCCATACGTGAAAAAGATGCTCATATGTGAGAAATGACCTCATACGTGAGAAACGACCTCATACGTGAGAAACGACCTCATACTTGAGAAACGACCTCATACGTGAGAAACGACCTCATACTTGAGAAACGACCTCATACGTGAGAAACAACCTCATACGTGAGAAACGACCTCATACGTTAGACACATGCTCTAATCTTTATTTACAAAGCACTTCTTTAAGATTAGCCCTATATATCATCTTTGAATTCCTGTAGATTAACACATTTAAATAACAGATCAGATTATTATTATTGTTTATCAGTATTTTATCATTTATTTATTTTTATTATTGACTGTAAATGTAACATTGTTTGCACAGGGCACAGCCACAAAAGAGATCCAGGTCTCAGTCTGCTTCTCTAAAAAGTGACAATTTGCGAATGTTTTTCAATCTCTAAAAGGTTGAAAAAAAGGTTGTATTTAAATACATTTCTTTAAAACTGTGAACTCATCCTTCTAAATAAATAGTGCATATATTATACAGTCTTTTGAAATAATTTTTTTATGGAAAGAAATGTGATATATCCCTTCCATTTATCCTTTGGTAGTTCCGTTTGTCATTCCACCTCCTGCTCTGTTTTTATTTTCCTCTGTCAGGTGTAAGATCAGGCTTGTGGTTAATGTTCATGTTGTGGAAAATAGGCTTTTAAATGGGAAAACATGTTGGTCCCCAACAGGTCCTCACAAGTATAGTAATACAAGTATGTGTATGTGTGTTTTTGGTGCGCAGGTCTCCTTGTGTGGGAAATACATCTTCCCTAGGAACGACCTTAAAGCCCTCACTATGGTAACCGATGTTTTCCAAGGTCATACTCACTGGCACACGCAAACACTCAGCTTATCGACACAAACCCATATAATCACATGAACGCTCTTTCCTTCTAAACCTGTCCTGCTTTGAACCTCTTTAATCTCCCACCACCATTCTTTTCCCCCTCCTCCCCGGTCCAAGCAATCTTCAGATAAACACTTCCTTCAAATGTTCTCCTCCTTCATCCCTCCATCTCCCAGACCTTTATGTTTTTTATGCTCTCCCCGTTGAGGTTTTCATAGCTCTCTGAGGGACAGAAGAGACCACCAAAATGGAATGAGAGGATTTTTATACTGCTTACACCCTCTGTCCTGCCCTTTCTCTCTTTCTCCCTCTAATTCTCCCTCTCCATATCTCCCCCTCTCCTCTCCACCCTGTCCACACTGCCTTCTCTCTCTATCTCCCTCTCTTTCTCCCTCTAATTCTCCCTCTCCATATCTCCCCCTCTCCTCCCCACTCTGTCCATACTGCCGTCTCTCTCTGCTAAATCGTCCCACCCTGCTGTGCCCGGAGACCAGACAGACATCAGTATTCTCTGCCTGTCAATGCAGAGGCTAAGCATTTCATATTCTTTCACTTTGTCAAAGAAAATGAAATCCACATCCTGCTTGGGTTTGTTTCTATCTTCCTCTTTGCCCTCTTTTATTCATTCCTCTTCTCAGTTGAGGTTTTCAGCTACATTTGCTGTACTGTAATTTTTTCAGTATCTTCTCCCTCTCTCGCAACCGTATCACTCCAAGGTTGTCTCTCTCTGAACCATTCCTTGCAGTGGGAAGCTAAGGACTTCTTAATGCAACAATAGGTTTATTTAGATGCTAGATTTACATCTCATATAAATGATTTAACACTGTAAATGGGTGATTGTCTAAATTATTTATCATCACCTTCTGAGGTAAATGTAAAACTGCCACAACAGTTGACCACTTGAGATGACATTTTGTAAGTGCGATGGACTGCTGGAAGTGTGCTGTGACTCAGGTCAAAGGACAAGTCTCGTCGTTGACAAATAGCGGAATTATTTAGTAAGTGGAGGCTAAGTCTCTGTGACACAAACAGATTGCTTCATTAAGATGTAATCATTCTTTCTCAAAGTTATCAAATAATAGTTTGCCCGCAGAACCGCACTTATTCTCAATAGTTAGTCCTTTTTAACAGCTGTATTCTGTACAGTGATGCAGCTGATGAAAGGAGAACTTGTGAATACTACTTTACTAATGCAGCAACAGGCAGTTAGCAAACTGTCTTTTTGCATGTTGTGATGTGGCTAATCGTTATCCCCAACCATATTCCCACTTGGTTAATATTACATTTGAATGGCTGGCCCAGCTAAATCACTAGCTTCAATGCAAATTTCTATGACTGTGCAATACGTGTTCATTTTACTATTTAAATAAAAGTTTAACAAAAATTAAAAAATCATTGTGTAAACAGCTCTACCAGCTTTAGATTGCTAACAGATAAAAACTGTTGATCTAATGTTCTTTGAATTTTTTCTAGATTTTAATCCAAATCCTCCACAAATCAAATATCAGTTGATGAAATTACATGAATAGATAGCAAACTAAAGAAGGAAGATAGCCAATGATCTAAACATGTTGCCCGAAAGCAGTAGATGATATTTTGACAGGTCAAGGTACTGCGTGCAGAACCTGTCAACGATCTTTGCGCGCAACACGTATTCTTTGTGTGTGTAAACAGAAAAGTGTATCTACATATTATGTAAATGTAATTTAAATGTAATTGTCATCACAACAATTGTCGCCATGACAGCGCTTTTATAACCAGTCTTATTATAACACCGCTTCTCACTGACACAGAGGGAGAGAGAAATACAGAGCGAGTAATATAGAGAAAGAGACATGAACAAGGAGAGAGAAGCAGAGAAAATGTGAAAAAGAGAGAGATACAAACAAGGAAGGAACAGAAAGAGAAACAAGAAAAGAAAAACAGGGAGACCGGAACAGCAAGACAGAAAGAAAAATATAGTTGCAATAAACAATGGGGCGGGGTCCTCCTGTTGGGAAGTAAGGGATGAGAAATGAGGCATGTGAAAAAATATTGGTCTTTCATGGTCTATCCGTGTTGAAATGGCATTAATTAGAGAAAAAATGGGAAAGGAAACCTGTCAATGCCTTGACCTTTAAGGCAACTTTGTTGGCTGAAGTAGTGTAGACAAAATATTAGACAGGTGGGTATAATCTTACAGCCGATCAGTGTTTACTCGAACTCTGTGGTTCTACGTCACTCAGGGTGGCTACAGTAAAAACGTTTGTTCAATGCTTTATTATAGTGCTGCCTATGAGCAAATATAGTTGCATGCCTTTTTATGGGTACTAAGGTACAGTTCAAATGAACGTACCAAGTTATCAGGTAGTTTATGCTAATCTGGACACAATTCTGAAGTTGAACTATCATCCTCATTTTTCTTGGTTACTTTGTCCATGGCAGGTATTCAAAGCAATTGTGGTACATGAATTGCTAATGCTAATGATTGGCTTCAGTCATTTTGAAATGAATGACTTAGTTGTGAATACCACTATGTAATCAGTCTACTAATAGTTGTAAACAGAATATGCTGTATATCAGACAGGAAATTTATATCAGTTGAATTAAAAAGGGTTATAGCCAGAAATGTTGCATTGTTTTTCGACTTTAAGTTCTGGTGTGGACAGAGTGGGATATAGTAGTGTCTTTGTTTGTCTAAGTATGGCAAGGCCTAACAGTTTGTATGAGGCCCATGTATACTCTTATGCAGGTTGATGTTAGTTATGGTTTCAGTGGTTATGGAGTTGCGTAATTCAAAGGTTTCTGCTTTAATTCCCTATTAAGACAAATGTCTGTTGGATTTTTGGGCAAGGAACTTTATCGAGTACTAAAGGTAGGTTGATTTGGATAAGAGCATTTGTTAAATTATTATAACGTGATTGATATGGTTGCTTTTAGAGGGTTGTCGAATAGTGTGACAATGAAGTGAATATGTCTAGTAGGCTAGTTGTATAAAAACAGTACAATAACAATAGGTTTCCTCCTGACAGAGGAATCCTAAATATAGCTGTCTGCAGCATGGCAGATTCCCCCAAACAAGACATCAATATTAACATGTCAAGCCTAGTTTCAAGTCAATCGGGGCGACGGTTCAAAAGAAAATTATATGTAAAGGTTTTAGCAATGTAGGGACACAAGCCCAGTCAGCCCAATTCAGAGGCAATGAGTAAACTCTATAGGATGACCTGTTTAGCATGGCTAAACCTTTGCATGGCAAATGGTGTCAAAATGCATCCACATTGTCTACAGACAGTATTAACACTGTATGCATTAACAAGGGCACAGGCCCATCCAGCCCAAAGCAGAGGTAATGCATAAACTCAGACAGTGTACCTCTGCTACAGTGCAGACCTGATACCTATTACCTAACCTGTAGAACGGCTAAACTAGCCATTTAAACCGTCAGTCTTCCCTCTGACGGTGACAACCCAAAAACACAAAAACTACCCAGAATAACAGACATGTCTTAAAAAACATAAACCTAACAACATAGACCAAAAAAAAAGCCTTGGTGGTGCCTTGAACAGCATTTCACCCAAATGAATTACTATTCGTCCCACCACAATGCATTCTGGGTCACAAGAGCAATCATGCTAATGAAGCTAACCTTTGCCAACAAGTGAATTAAATGTAAATGACTGGAATGCTTCACAAACTATAGCAATCATGCTAATAATGCTAACCTTTCTATTTGTTAAAATGACTGGTTGGCTGAAACACTTCACGAACAACAGCTAACATGCTAATCATGCTTACAAATGATTTTTTTTGTATTAATTTTGCTTTATTTCAAGTTGAAAGACAATAATTTGACACCTGTCAAGCCAGGAATCAAGTCAATTAAAGCAGAAGTTCAAGAGACAAAGAGACTGCATCATAAGCATTAGACACTTTGTTTTATTTGGGGTCCAATTGACTCAAGAGCTCCAACTGAACTCTTACTCAGTCATTTTTTCACATATCAAAGTGCAGAGTGATGCCATCTTGAATCCTGTTAGGTCTGAAAGACTAATATATATTAAGTCAATATGTAAATTTACTTCAGCCATTTTGTATTATATTCGTTTTTCCTAGATATACAAAAACTGTAATTCTACACATGTCAAGCCAAAAAGCAAGTGAATTGGACCAGCGATTTGGGAGAAATTGTGTTCTGTACATTTCCCAAATCTGGACTGTACAAGACATTCCATCATGGCAAATCTTATAAGTCCAAGCAAGAGGCTTTTTTGTTCATCATGAAAAGTAAGGCATGTAGGCCAAAGGGCATCCATTTTTAACATATGGAGCAGCGAGGCTGATCCCGAACACACAGAACTTAAGGCAATATGCAAATTACGTAGACACTTATTTCTGAAGACCCTATAGACAGACAGTCATCCCACACATGACTGTGAAGTGGCTAGTCAATCGGAGCAACAGCTGATTTAGAGTTAATATTTGTGCGTTGTTTCACTAGTCGGCCATTTTGTCGGCCATCTTACAACAAATGTCTTATTCCTGAAGACCCTATAGACAGACAGTCATCCGACACATGATTGTAAAGTGGCTAGTTAATTGGAGTGACGGTTGATTTATAGTTAATATTTGTGCGTGTGAGCGCATTAGCGGTTAGCTTGTAGCAAAAACTGTCAAATTTCAGCAACCTGTCATTTGGGTGTGTTTTGATCGACAGACTCTGGCATTGACAGTGTAGTTCATGGGGATGTCCTCTTCATGAGTACTGAACGAAGTCCGTAGGTCTTTGTTTTCCTATAGAGAGCCTCACAGATATTGTGCGTTAGACAAAGTGTTCCACTTGTTAGCCATTTTGTCGGCCATCTTGCAACGAATGTCTTATTCCTGAAGACCCTATAGAGAAACAGTCATCCCACATATTATTGTGAAATGGCGGGCGAATAGAAGATAATTTTGGTAGGTTTTGGGAAATTTGCATAATAGGGAAAAATCCATCATGCCGGACTTTATAGGTGCTTGAGGATTTTTTGTTCCTCATGAGGAATGAGGCATGTACAAAAATGTGCAGCATTTTAAGTCAAACGGGGTGGAAATGGCATCATTGTGAAATCCCTAATTTTAGGGTGTGTACTGTAGCGCCCCTCCTCCCATAAAAAAAATGAAAACAAAAGAGAGAAATAGAGATAAACAGAGAAACAGAGAGAAAAAGTGAAAGGATAGAAGGAAAAAAAAGAGAGCGGTGAAAGACTCACCATGTCCAGAGGGAGGGAGTCCTAGAGACAGACAGATTCACCATGTCCAGAGGGAGGGAGTCCTAGAGACAGACAGATTCACCATGTACAGAGGGAGGGAGTCCTAGAGACAGACAGATTCACCATGTCCAGAGGAGGGAGTCCTAGAGACAGACAGATTCACCATGTACAGAGGGAGGGAGTCCTAGAGACAGACAGATTCACCATGTACAGAGGGATGGAGTCCTAGAGACAGACAGATTCACCATGTCCAGAGGGAGGGAGTCCTAGAGACAGACAGATTCACCATGTACAGAGACTCAGTTGACTAACAAAACAAACAACAACATACCCAAACAAATCATGAGAAAAATGTGTATTCTAAATGCTGCAGCTAGGGGTGTCAGAACATATTATTTGTGTGTGTAAACAGACTTGGTGAATAAACCTGATTCTGAATTCAGATTTTGAGAAAACAAGAAGAGAACTGCAAATAATCTGGAAAGATTATTGGAATGCTACCCTGACATAAAGAGAGAATAAAGAGAGATATTTTGAATGCTACCATACTTTATAGAGAGAATATAGAGAGATCATTTGAATGCTACCATACTTTATAGAGAGAATATAGAGAGATAATTTGAATGCTACCATACCTTAAAGAAAGACTATAGTGAGGTAATGTGAATGCTACCATACTTTAAAGAGAGAATATAAAGAGATAATTGGAATGCTACCATACCTTAAAGAGAGAATATAGAGAGCCTCAATAACTAACCACTCCCAAAGTCAAAGTCAAAGTATTTTATTGTCATGTGTACTGAATGACTCCCATCAGGACTGTCACTATCACTGGGGCATGACAAGGCCCACTCATCAATATATCTAATATCATCTAGGAGTGAGTAAGGATACGTGGATCTTTTTAGAATTCCTGTTGATTGAGGAAAAAGCAACCGCTCCATGGAAAAGGGCAATCAGTGGACTACAAGCATAAATTGCAAACAGTTTTGTCTTTGTTTATTTTCTCTTGTGACTCATGTGCTAACTATTTGCAAATTGTTACGACACTGTAAAAGATAATAATGTGTAATTTAAAAACGTATTTTCTTTTGAAAAGTTGTATTTTCTTTGTGTTTATTTTGACCAACTTTTGAATTTAATTATTTACATTATATGTAATTTTTCCACATGCCAACAAAGATTTTAAGTTTTAACTTAATGGCATAGGGTGTTTAAAGAAGGAAATACTGGCAGGACTAATTAAGGGTTCAGTAGGATGTGTGTTCTGTGCGATAGTAAAAAGACGGTGTGTGTGTGTTGTGTGTGACCAACAGTGTGTTGTGTGTGACCGTAGACAGACTGTGTGTGTTGTGTGTTACATTTGGCTTGGTGGTTCTGGGTAGCCATCCAGAGCAGAGTTATCTCTCTTCTAATAGAGATCTATATCTCAAAGGGAGAAGTCTGGGAAAACAATGGCTTAAATGAGAAAACAGAACAAGTTGCAGATTGTATGGGAGGGTGTGGACATGTGGGTACATTCATTAACGCGTTGCTCTTTCATTTAAGAGGGACCACAATGCATATTTCCAGTTAAATAGAAGTCCCCTGTCTGAGATCTACCTTGAGACTGACCAGATGGTTGTAGGTCTGGCCACATCCAGTAATTGCTTTGTACTTTCGGGGTGAATGTTACAATTCTTCAGCTAGACTAACCCCCCCTCGAGCCATAGTATCACGAAGGAGACAGAGAGACAGACCTGAGTAGAAACAGATAGAGGAAGAGCGGGGGATTGTAGAAAGAAAGGAAGAGGGGGGGGGAGAGGGGGATGTAGAGAAAGAGACAGTGAGGGGATGTAGAGAGAGTTAGAGGGAGAGTGAGGAGGAGGTAGAGAGAGAAAAGGGAGGGTTAGTGAGGATGAGATAGAGAGAACAGGAGAAATGGTTAGAGAAAGAGAGATGTAAAGAGAGGATGAGGTAGAAAGAGAAAGGGAAACGAGGTGTAGAAAGAGGATGAAGTAGAGAGAAAAGGGAGAGAGGGTTAGAGGGAGATGTAAAGAGAGGATGAGGTAGAAAGAGAAAGGGAAACGAGATGTAGAGAGAGGATGAAGTAGAGAGAAAAGGGAGAGAGGGTTAGAGGGAGATGTAAAGAGAGGATGAGGTAGAAAGAGAAAGGGAAACGAGGTGTAGAGAGAGGATGAAGTAGAGAGAAAAGGGAGAGAGGGTTAGAGGGAGATGTAATGAGAGGATGAGGTAGAAAGAGAAAGAGGAAAGGAGGTGTAAAGAGAGTATGAAGTAGAGAGAAAAGGGAGAGGGTTAGAGGGAGATGTAAAGAGAGGATGAGGTAGAAAGAGGAAGGGAAACGAGGTGTAGAGAGAGGATGAAGTAGAGAGAAAAGGGAGAGAGGGTTAGAGGGAGATGTAATGAGAGGATGAGGTAGAGACTTAAAGGTTAGAGGGGTGTAAAGAGAGAGAGAGGGAGACAGGGTTAGGCAGAAACTGCCTTAGTGGTGAACAAGTTATAAAATGAAGTATCTATGATATTTACATTTTGCATTTACATTTTGCGCATTTAGCAGACGCTCTTATCCAGAGCGACTTACAATAAGTGCGGGCATTTCACATATAGCTAAAACACACATCAAAAAGGCAATAAGTACATTGTTCCTGGGTGGGTGCAGGGGGAAGTGCTAGAGATAGAAGAATGATTCGGTAGTGAAGTTTCAAACAGTCGAGAGTTGTGGAGCTCCATTCATGGAGCTACTGGAGGTACAGTTTGAAGAGGAATGTTTTTAGACGTTTTTTGAAGATTGGTAGAGAGTCCGATGATCTGATCTCCAGAGTGGAGTTGTTCCATCATTGCGGGGCAAGCACGGAGAACAATTTAGACTGAGCAGATCGGGAGTTGCCCTCCCTTAGGGATGGCACTACCAAGAGGCCTGAGGTGGCAGAACGAAGTGCTCGCGTGGGTGTGTACGGCTTGATTAGTGACTGGATGTAGGAGGGGGCGGTTCCTCTTGTTGCCCCATAGGCTAGCACCATGGTTTTGTAGTGGATGCGTGCTTCGACCGGGAGCCAGTGTAGTGTGCGGAACAGCTGAGTGACGTGGGAGAACTTTGGTAGATTGAAGATCAGGCGGGCTGCTGCATTTTGAATGAGTTGCAAGGGTTTGATGGCGCACACTGGGAGACCAGCCAGAAGGGAGATGCAGTAGTCGAGACGGGAGATGATAAGTGCCTGGATCAGCACTTGTGCGGCTTCCTGCGTAAGATACGGCCTTACTTTCCGAATGTTGTAGAGCATGTACCTGCAAGACCGGGACACCGCCTTGATGTGTGCAGAAAATGAGAGGGAGTTGTCAAGGGTCACGCCAAGGTTTTTCACACATTGGGTAGCAGGGACTGTGACGTTGTCCACCGTAATGGACAGATCCTGTATATGCGTACTGTGACATAGAGGATGTATGCGTACTGTGTATGCGTACTGTGACATTATTAGTAGCATCCTCAATAATGACCAGCAAAATGCTATTAAAAAAGTTATAAAACCAAAAAAATATTATTATTATTGACCAATTAAGAGGATGTTCCTATCTTGCCACGGTTCCTATCCTGCCAAGGTTTTTATCCTGCCATGTGTCCTGTCTCTATCCTGCCAAGGTTCCTATTCTGTCAAGGTTCCTATCCTGCCACAGTTCCTATCCTGCCACAGTTTCAATTCTGCCAAGGTTCCTATCCTGCCAAGGTTCTAATGCCGCCACAGTTCTTATCCTGCCAAAGGTCCAATCCTGCCAAGGATCCGCTTCTGTCATGGTTCCAATTCTGCAAAGGTTCCAATCCTGCCACGGTTCCTATCCTACTTATTCTGCAAGGCCCAAAAACCTGGTTGTATAAATCAAAAATGTTAAATATTCATAAAAACTATTGAGGCCGTCCAAAACATTGCTTAAAACCAAAATGTACAATAACTAAAATATGAAACCAGTTAGACTGTCTTGTAGAGGACCAAAGTAAATCTAGCCCAACAAACTGTAAAGAAGGTGGATTGAAAGGGTGGAAACCAAAGGCCACAGAACTTAAGGCCCAATCCGAATACTCCCACTTACCCCTTCCCCTTAGCCCTACCCCTTAGTTTACCCCTACCCCTTGGCCCTCGAAACCGAGTGGTAAGGGCTACGTTCCCCTAGGAATTGGGACACCACTCGGTTTTGGCTACGTCATCATACATCGTCGCTAGCTGGCTGCTACGTCACCAGAGGCGACACAAATGTTGATCTCAAACTTCGGAGATGCAGTCTGGAAAAGTGTGTATGTTGTCGATTGCGTGGATTTTAGTTATGTTTTTGCGATAACCTCTATGTCTTGGCCTCACCAGTGTCCTGTATCATATCCAAATTATGTTGTACACCTTCATAATCTACAGTCTATGGTTGTACAGCATGAAACTTCGGTTCATTTTCTGCCCGAAAGCGAATTATTTGCCGGGTTTCCTCCGGCGTCCCTGTGTGATTCGGGACGGTATGTAAAGCACTTTTATCGCTATTCCAAAAGCAACATGTTATGCACTGATATGAATTATCTGCTAAAAGAGTTAACTGTAGACAAACATGCATTGAGTAAAGGTAGTCAGAGAAATACGGGACAAATTAGCAATGTATCTTTGGCATTGAAAACTTGAAGTCGCGATTTAAAAAAAAACTTCAATTATTAAAATGGTTAAAAATATATATATACAGGACTGCGTAGATCACAAAACAATTGTGTCGTAATTTTTAAATTCGTTATTTAATCCGAAAATACTACATTTATGGGTCTCTTTTGCTGATCTAGCAGCCATTGTTGACGTCTCGCAATGTGTTCTGGGTACCCCTTGGTTTCAAGTAAGCTCTCGGAAAATCTTGGTTTCAAGGGGTATATAGCCCTTCGTCTTACCCCTTCGTCTTGATCAAAATGAGTATTCGGACAGCACTTGGTGTCGCGCGAACGCGCAAAACTAAGGGGAAGGGCTAAGGGGAAGGGGTAAGGGGGAGTATTCGGATTGGGCCTAAGTCTTCACATCTACTATAAGAACACATCTGCATGCCAATATCCATAGTATAGGGTTGCCAGAACAAATACAAAGAAGATCCTTCAAAAAGACAATGAAACCAAGCTAACGTAAAAATAAAAAATCGATTGTTATCCGTAAAATCTACATTTTGTAATGGCTATTTTAAATCCCATCTAAATTCTGTGATTTAATTTAACAAATGTCAAGGACACATATTGTAATCTCACATATATATTATTATTATTAAACTTATATCACTTTTGGACCACCCTATCTCCTCCCAGAGTTTTTGCACTAGATGGACAAAAGATTCGTCAAAATGTGCATCCCGAACCCTATTTTGTTGGGATTGTTTTGAAGAAGGTTCCGTTATGTAGTTTACGAAATATTAACGATATTGTTGCTAATTAATCCTCATTGAAATACATTGACGGAATCTTCAAAACTAGAGTGAGAAAGCCCTTTTTGCAGAAAATGTTGAGAACATTTAGAAACTGCTGCTGCTGCTAGTGTTTCAAGTCTATGTACACAAATGGCATATCAAAACGGCTATCAAAGCTATTTGTGCTGTCACTAAAAATGTCCAAATATAAGCTGTAACATAACTAGTTATTACGTTATGTCCTTTTGGTTACAACTAGCGCCTCCCCATAGACAGTCATTAAAACCGTTTGAATCTGCAATCTAGAAATCGACTTCTAGTGAGTGTTTTTTTGGTCGTTTGTAAATTGTGATAGCACCTACATTTCTGAGGTTACAGATACATATTTTACATCAAAATGTCGGCCTGGTTCTTAGGATTCTCATGATGTAATTGTTTAAACTGTGAGAGTAATACTTGGGTTAGTAGAGCTAATAGTTTACGACCATGCCTGAATCTATTCAACTGACAGTGTTGTCACCAAGCTGCGTTTGCTTGTTGCTGATTGGCCAAATGGATTGAACATTCTGGAAGGGCGGGTGTGGAAGCAGCACGCTCTGATAACATGAGAAGATGGATGCCAGGCAACAGGCACAAACACTAACTGCAGCTGCTGCTGTATGTTGAATGGGTAAGCTCTGTCTGTAGCTAGCTACTCCTGTATGTGTATAGATACATTCAAACAACAACGTTAGCATGATAGCTAGCGTTAGCGCGCTAGCTAGCTAGCTACTCCTGTATGTGTATGCATACATTCAAACAACAATGTTAGCATGATAGCTAGCGTTAGCGCGCTAGCTAGCTAGCTACTCCTGTATGTGTATGCATACATTCAAACAACAACGTTAGCATGTTTGCTAGCGTTAGCGCGCTAGCTAGCTAGCTACTCATGTATGTGTATGCATACATTCAAAAAACAACGTTAGCATGTTAGCTAGCGTTAGCGCGCTAGCTAGCTACTCCTGTATGTGTATGCATACATTCAAACAACAACGTTAGCATGCTAGGTAGCGTTAGCGCGGTAGCTAGCTAGCTACTCCTGTATGTGCATGCATACATTCAGACAACAACGTTAGCATGTTAGCTAGCGTTAGCACGCTAGTTAGCTACTCCTGTATTTGTATGCATACATTCAAACAACAACGTTAGCATGCTAGCTAGCGTTAGCGCGCTAGCTAGCTAGCTACTCCTGTAATGTGTTTGCATACATTCAAACAACAACGTTAGCATGTTAGCTAGTTACTGTTGTATGTGTATGCTCCATAACTGGGTAGGTTGTATTCCAACAACTATTGTTAGTGATCAAACTAACTAGCTAGCCAGTACTGTATGTGTAGGCTCACTCAAACAACTAGGCAGGTTCTTATGCTGTTTAATAGGTTACTATGTTAGTTAAAAGGCTGGTTACCATGCTGCTTAATAGGCAGGTTGCTATGTTTGTTAATATGCTGGTTACATGCTGCTTAAAAGGCAGGTTATTATGGAGTTTAATAGGCAGGTTAATAGGAACGTTATTATGCTGGGGACGCGGTCGTCAGTGAGTGAATGAATGGGTGAATGTGAGGCAGGATCTGTAAAGCGCTTTGGATAAAAGCACTATATAAAAGCGCAGTATTTACCATTTATGTAAATGTAACGGTCGGGTTAAATGATCGCGGGTTCGGGCTTCAGTTTAGCCGCGTGCGGTTCCCGAGTGTTCTACGCGGTGCGCTAAACTGTGCAATTAAAGTTCGGGATAAAACATAGGCTAATTATATTTAGAATACAGTAATATATAACTGCTTATAAAGGAATAAATATCAAGGAGTAAATCAATGAAAATGTCTATTGGTGTAAAAAATAAAATAAAAAATGCAACTGGTCGACCAATGACAATGTCAGTCGACCAAGACGGCTTCGACCGATTAGTCGACTAAACGACTAAAGTTGACAGCCCTAGTACAGAGTGACTTGCATCAAACTGCACAATGAAATTCTTATGACATGGCAAGCAACAACTACGTAGTTAGAAGAATAAAAATAAAAACAGAATTAGAACAATTTACAGAATATACATCGCTACAAAATATGCATGAGTGAGAATATGGATATTATGCAAACCGTAGATACTAAAAATACTGTAATTAAAGTGATCTAGAGCCAGTAGTGGGTACCAGTAGTCAATATACAGAATATACTAGTTACAAAATATACATAATGAAGTGCATATGGACAGTATGCAGACCTTAAATACTGTAATAAAAGTGATCTAGTGCCAGTAATGGGTACTAGTATAATAGATAGTATATACGGAATACTAGTTACAGGATATACATAATGAAGTGAATCTGGCCAGTATGCAAACCTTAGATACTAAAATACTGCAATGAAAGTGATCTGGTGCCAGTGGTAGATACATGGAGGTAGGATCAGTGTGACTGGTTTAGGAGCCTAATGATCTGAGGATAGAAGCTGTTCTTCAGTCTGGAAGTGTGTGTACCAATGCTGCGGTAACGTCGACCAGATGGGAGCAGTGTGAACAAGCGATGGCCTGGATGGCTATTGTCCTTGATGATGTTTCTAGCTTTTCTGAGGCATCGTGATTGGTAGATGCTATGCATGCTATGCATCCACAGATAAAATAATTTGCCCTAACAAGAACACCATAATCTTACTATTCACCACTATTTGCTAAGTTGCTGTTCCATTTTCTGTATAATTGCCCCACTTTAAAGACTTATTGGTCAGGCTGTGTTCTGAAGGAAAATGAAGACCAAACAGCATTCCACAGAAGAGACATAGTAATACATGGATTGGGGGAAAAGACACAAAAAATATCCAGTTTTGAAATCTCAGTTGACAGTGGAAGCTCCACCACACATCCCAGAGTCTGACAAGACTATTCTGACTCTCAAACAATAAACAGACTTGGTTGAAAATTCAGGACAACAATCACTTTAAATGAGCTACAGAGTTCACTTGCTGCAAGTGGAATAACACGGTCAAAAGTGGAATAACGCAATGAACAGTGGAATAACACGGTCAAAGTGCTCTGCAGAAATCCGAACAACGAAATATTCATGTGCAGTGGTCGAATAGTTATTAAACATATTTGACTGTTATCTAGCAAAAAACTATTACCACAATATTATTAAAAAAAAAAAGAGAAATACATATTGACCTTACAACTGACAGGACCCAGCATTAAGTTAGACTAGGGAAAGTAAACAAGGATGATTTTATTTTCTGCACAATGATTGCCTGATCAACTTTATTTTGTTATTTTTATATTTTCCATGCCTACTAGATGTGGTTCAAATCATCCCAGATTTAGTGACATGTGGCCACTTTTTTATAAATGGTCATAAGGTAAATTAAAAATAAATTATGGATTATATTTTATTTTAAGCTAGTTGGGTGGCTCTGAAAATCTGAAAGAATTCAAGAAAAAAATAAAGGGAAGTTATGGAACGTATTTTCAAGTATTCAAACCAACAAAATAAACTTCAGCAATCATTGCAACGGTTAATATTAATTTATATTGTAATTACAGGCTGATCGCATTCATGTTGCTGCTTCCAGACAATCCTCTCTGTCACAAATCATTGCAGACTAAATGACTGCTTTCAACCATGCCCAAGGCCTGGAGATTAATCCAAGTTTACAGTACACATAATGTGTAATATAATCAGTCTGCTTTCCAAAAGATTGTGAATATACCATTTTGCCCAGAGATGATTTCTGACAACCATGACACTGTGTGTGTGTGTGTGTGTGTGTGTGAGTGTGTACCAAAGAGCATGACATAAGACTTGCAAAAAATCTTTGCAAACATTTGCACAATTTTCTAACCTAATATATACAAAACTGTGACATCAGTGTGTGTGTGTGTGTGTGTGTGTGTGTGTGTCCATGTGTGTTCTCATTTACCCCTAGATTGAGTGCAATAAGTTATTATTTTGGTCCGTTTCTGAGACATTTGAAGTAATTTGTTGACCTAAATGGAGAACATGGTTGAGGCATGTCTATACTTCAATTCTAGTGCAATAGACCGTGAATTTAAACACAAAGCCTAACGAATGTGAGGAAAGACAGAGTGACAGAGTCTACTAAAACCATCCTGTAATGTCCTCGTGGGCATCGTATCGATAAAGCAGCACATGAATTACTCTGTGTGAAATCTGTGTTCACACCCATGACATCCACTACATCATCAAGACAGTGGGTGAGATCTGTTCTGAAAGGCTGCTGTCGGTACTACGGAGAATCGACAACACAGATGTTCTGCTGCCTGCAAACACGAGTCGACCTAATCCAACACACACTTCTATATACCTATAGGTGCTGGGCAGTTACCAAGACAATCCTCTGCAATCATCCCGTATACGCCTCAGGTAAACACATTCATCCACTAGTAAACAAGCTTCCTCGCCTGTGTTCTCTCTGGAAGCCCAGGAGATATGTGAGGACAACTGAGGAGGTCCTCCTGATCACAGACAAGACATCTACCGTGTTCGTGTATGACGCCTGCATGTCATCCCGATGTGTGTACGTGCACGTATGTGATTGCATCTGTTTGCGCCAGTGTGTGTGTGTCCGTGTGTGAGTCCGTGTGTGTGTCCGTGTGTGTGTACATGTGCATTATTAGTGTGACGTTTGTTTGGCTCATAGTTACTGTCAGAAGAAGTTAACTCACCCAGGACTGAAGCGTATCTGTCTCCTCCTCATCGGTGTGTGTGTTTATGAGAGTGTTTCCTGCTCCAGCACTGTCCCTCTCTCCTCTGCTTTTCTCCTCTCTGTCCATAAGTTTGAACAGCAGTACATGTGCCAGTCTTCCTCTCCTCCAATCCTTAGGTCTTCCGATGCCTCACCCTCCTCCTCCTCAGTCAGCCTGGCTTGTTGTCAGCTCGCGGGATCAGTTGCAGCAAAACACACCACTCGTACCCCTCCGCTTGCCTCTGTCTTCACCGTTTGTCTACGTTTCGCAAACAGCCCTTCTCTCAGCACCTTGATATCCAAAAATTAGCCCCAGAGACCTAGATGGAAAGGGGGTCTATGAGATCTCGTCCCCAGACACGGCGCTCCTCAGTGGGTCTGTGTGAGTGTGTGTGTGTGTGTGTGTGAGAGAGAGAGAAATAGAGAGGGAGCGGTTCAGCTCTGTTGCTGTAGCTGTTGCCTCTATCTCGGTGTGTCTCGGTTTGTGCCGGTTCGCTCTTCTCTCTCTCGCTGTCTATCCGCTGCTCATGCTGTTTGGCTTCACAATTGGCTCTGCTGCCAGGCTTAGGGATCCTCATGCAAGTGTTGTTCACAATTGTCTCTGGTGCCAGGTTAAGGGATCCTCAAGCAAGTGTCAGACTGGAACATATTGTAGAGGGAGAGAAGAGTGAAATATCTCAGTTGGTTTCATTTGGCACATTGAAAGTCATAAATGAGAACAAATATGTTTTTAAAAGGGCATGAGAGGGTTAGTTCTGTTGATACAGGGAACGTTTCATATTTTAAATAGGGAGTTAGGTAAATACCGAGACTAGGAACAATTCATTATGATAAGGAAACATATTCAATATCTCAACCATGTTGTCAGTGAAGCGACGAGGGAGAGTTTCACATCACGGTTCCAGCCGAGAGCCAGATAAATGTCTACGAGAACACAGAGACCTGCCTGTGAAATATGGAAGATTGTGTTTTTGTGACAAGTGTTAACTCTGCCGGATTATGGCTCAGAGAGAAATAAATATGGGGGGTTGGCAGGTTGTAGAATAAGGGGGAGAAATTGGGGGAGAGAAGAACAAGAGAGGGAGGAATGACGGTCAATGAGAAAAAGAGAGAGTGAAATAACAGAAGAGCTGGAGAGAGAGAAAGTAGGCATTTTATTGTTGTGTCCTGCTGCCCTGTCAGAGTGAATCAGATCATTGGGCAGCTGGGTTCAGGCAAAGGAACACACACAGACACACAAACAAGCACACATGTGTGCAGATACACGCACACACACACACACACACACTCATCCCCTCAATCCATGAGTGCCCTTAAGGTCAGTTTAGAGCTTATCAAAGAACAGGAGAAGTCTGTCCCTTGACCTACAGGGAAAGGGTCAGGCATCTCAATAACCTCACTGGAGTCCAAGCAACACCTGCTGCACGCTAACACACACACACACACACATTCTGTAATTCCAGTACATACATCAATCTCATATTTACACACTACCGCTTAAAAGTTTGGAGTCACTTAGTAATGTCCTTGTTTTCTATGAAATATAGAAATTAACAAGGTAAGAAAAATATATATTTTTTCATTAAAATAATAATTGTCTCCTTTTATCTTCCACTTCACTATGACCAAAGCACCCCCAGACCATCACATTGCCTCCACCATGCTCGACAGATGGTGTCAAGCAATCCTCCAGCATCTTTTCATTTGTTATGACATACTTAGATCAAACTTAGATCTGTAGTTTTATAACACAATGTTCCAATCAGTCTCTGACCACTGTCCGTGTTATTTTTGCTCATCATAATATTACATTTTCATTGGGAAATTAGCTTTTACTTTGCAAATGTGACAGGATGGCTAGGATTCACTCTTGACATTGAGACTGGTACTATTTAATAAAGCTGCCAGTTGAGGACTTGTTTATAAACTCGCCACTCTGATGTTTTAGTGTTTTTTCTTAGCTGTGCACTGGGGCTCCTCCTTCTATTCTGGTTCGAGCCAGTTCATAGTGTTCTAAGAAGGAAGTAGTACACAGCGTTGTAGGAGATATTTCGTTTTGGCAATTTGTAATATGGAATTGCATTAATTTTCCCAGGACTAGAATCAACTGACAGATTTCAGAAGAAAGTTCTTTGTTGTTTCTGGTCATTTTGAGTCTGATGCTCCAGAATCTAAACAAGGCCAGCTTTATTGCACCTGAGAAACAACAGTCTTAGCTGTGCTGATATTATTGCAAAAAGGATTTCAAACTATCAGTTAGCAATTTAAAAAGATGAACTTGGATTAGCGAACACAACGTGCCGTTGGAACACGGGTCTGATGGTTGCTGATAATGCCCCTCAGTACACCTATGTAGATATTCAATAAAAAAAATCAACCATTTCCAGCTATAGCAGTCATTTACAACATTAACAACGTCCAGACTGTATTTCTGATCAATTTGATATTATTTAAATAGATGTTAAAAAAACCCGGACATTGCTCAGTGTCCCAAACCTTTGAGCAGTAGTTTACCCATGCATATACTATACATACAGTCTCATCCTCACTTGCAGGGCTGTGGGTTTCTGACACAGCATACTTTATATAGCCTGCGTTATCCATTAGTCATGTCCATCCAGGAATGACTCACGAACAAGACACAGGCAAAGCAGACAATGTTTATTTCATTCTATAATGGCTTATTTTATTAGATAACACAGTGCTGGGAAAAAAAACGAATTGAGTTGGATTCAAAAATGGGCCAGATATAGACAGCTCCTGTATGAGTTGATTATGTTAAGTCACTTTGGATAAAAGCGTCTGGCCATTAAAATGCCATCATATCATGTTATGTAATATCTAGTAATATTATATCACTACCAACATTACCATCACCAAAACCAGATTATTTACAATGTACAGTCGTACCCGCAATCTTCCTTCGATCCATCCGAGGTAGAATTTCACTCCGGGTTGCCATTTTCAGTTTGACAGTGTTGGGTTATATCTGACAGTGCCAGGGTTAAATGTGAGGGAGAGGAGAGAGATTCATGACCAGAAAAACATTCAGCACCGTGGTTGGCTGGCTACGGTGAAGTCACACAGAACATGCCATATCAAAAGCAGTCATACGTCTGGATCGGTACTGCGGTAATGGAGGAGGGGGTCTTGAACAGCGTGGGTTGGTGTGCTTGTGTTCAGGGTATCTGTGCCTCGTCAGAATGATAACAGACAGTCAGACAGTCAGGAAACGAATGACATCAACCCCCTTGGGTTATGCTAGACACACACATACCACTCAGAGACACACGCGCACGCGCGCACACACATACACACACTGATGTAGTACACATGCACGCACAAAAACACACCAACATGACACACGTGACACACACACGCGCACCAAAGAACACACACACACACATTTTCCCTCAGATCGTCTCACGTGACGCAATCTCATCAGAAACTCTAGACGTTCTGCCTCTTAACTGCCTCATGACTCAGTCTCAGCATTCTGTTCTCCATGTTGATACCAGCAGGTTCCACAACACTTTCGTTTAGAAAACCTCCCAGGACCCTAGACTAGATGTATGCTATTCTGGGTAGGGAATATAGCTGACCTGCTGCCATGACCTGGCTCCTAATGCTAATGTATCCTGATCAGAAGCTAACCTCATTGAAAACAGCAGATCCATTCAAGTACGGTAATAGCGATTTAAAAAACACTACATTTGGGTAAAAATTGGCCAGCCACTGAGTTGTTTTGGATCAGGGTCACGTAGGAACCTCTGGGCTAGCCTGGTCTGTAGCCTAAGAGCCTCAGCAGACAGAGCTCCTGAAGCCATTACCAACTGACCTGAAGAATATATTCAATATATAACCATTCCAAATCAAAAAGGTTTTGTAATAGGTAATTGTGGTTGTAATAGGTAATCGTGGTTGTAATAGGTAATCAGTGGTTGTAATAGGTAATCTGTGGTTGTAATAGGTAAGTGTGATTGTAATAGGTAATCAGTGGTTGTTATAGGTAAGTGTGATTGTAATAGGTAATCAGTAGTTGTTATAGGTAAGTGTGATTGTAATAGGTAATCAGTGGTTGTTATAGGTAAGTGTGGTTGCAATAGGTAATCGGTGATCTCTGGCACACCGTGTTGGATGCGCCTAATAGTTGCCATTATGCAGCGGTCACGGAACCCTTGGTTCTTTTTCAGATGCTGTCAATGAGAACAGCTCTCAGGCTTGTTGGGATGAAAGTGATGACAGAGTACACACATTTTACTGTTACTTGGCTAAAAAAGGACCATAATTGTGTCAAAACTGAAACACTGACATAAAAGCGTCAGAACATCAATATAAACACTAGAAAAAACACTTTTCAAAAGCCGATTTCAGACGTTAACTTGCTAATGGGCAGAAGTGCCAAGGGAATGGCTTTTGAAGGCCACTGTTCAACAAAAGGTCATGTATTTTATTCTCATTGCCGATTGTTTGGGGACTAGGAGAAGATGGACTGCCAATTCGAACACTTTTGACACCATTGGTTTCAAATGATCTGAAAGCCATATAAATGCCCACATTACTGAGAAACCGAATGTAGGTAGTTTTGAAATCCTTGAAAAACATCAACAGCGCAAGATCAACAACGCATCAGGAAGACTTCGAAAGTCAATGCTAGCGAAAAGTTACATCAACCCTTTGTAGATTGGATTTCATCAAAGTTTGAGTTTTCAGTTTGAAAAACACGGAATAAGTTAAAAAAAAGGATGTTTATTTTTTTGCCTATTTTGTGCTCTGTGTCATGCTATGTCTGCCCATGGTAGTCTGTTGGTTGCAGATGTGCTAGTAGATTGGCGGTCAATGCCACTGTTTTAACAGTGGTGGGCAGTATTATATCCTATGAGAAAAGGTGTAACCCTCCATCATGTTTTCTTTATATAAACCATGAGGCAAGAGGGGATGCGATTTATGGCCAATGTGACACGGCTAAAGTGCAATCAGCAATGCATGGGAATTCTCCTTATCCAGGCTCAAGTGGGGTAGACAAAATAGAAATATGTTCTGTTTCTAAAGCAGAGCGGTGGTTGCTTACCTATCAAATAAGAAAATGCTGTCTTCATGTGGTCCAAAACTGCAGGATCAGCTAGTTAGGGAACTCCACAATTCACTATTTTCTGTCTGAAAATATTAATTTGCTTATCGGGGTCATGTCTGTCAGGGTCATGTTTGTCAGGGTCATGTATGTCGGGGTCATGTCTGTCAGGGTCATGTCTCTCGGGTTCATGTCTGTCAGGGTCATGTCTGTCAGGGTCATGTCTGTCGGGGTCATGTCTGTTGGGGTCATGTCTGTCGGGGTCATGTCTGTTGGGGTCATGTCTGTTGGGGTCATGTCTGTCTGGGTCATGTCTGTCTGGGTCATATCTATCTGGGTCATGTCTGTCAGATTCATGTCTGTTGGGGTCATGTCTGTCAGGGTCATGTCTGTCGGGGTCATGTCTGTCGGGGTCATGTATGTTGGGGTCATATCTATCTGGGTCATGTCTATCTGGGTCATGTCTGTTGGGTTCATGTCTGTCAGGGTCATGTCTGTCTGGGTCATGTCTCTTGGGTTCATGTCTGTCTGGGTCATGTCTGTCGGGGTCATGTCTATCTGGGTCATGTCTATCTGGGTCATGTCTGTTGGGGTCATGTCTATCTGGGTCATGTCTATCTGGGTCATGTCTGTCTGGGTCATGTCTGTCAGGGTCATGTCTGTCTGTGTCATGTCTATCTGGGTCATGTCTGTTGGGGTCATGTCTGTTGGGGTCATGTCTGTTGGGGTCATATCTATCTGGGTCATGTCTATCTGGGTCATGTCTGTCAGGGTCATGTCTGTTGGGTTCATGTCTGTCAGGGTCATGTCTGTCGGGGTCATGTCTCTCGGGGTCATGTCTGTTGGGTTCATGTCTGTCAGGGTCATGTCTGTCTGGGTCATGTCTGTCGGGGTCATGTCTGTTGGGTTCATGTCTGTCAGGGTCATGTCTGTCGGGGTCATGTCTCTCGGGGTCATGTCTGTTGGGTTCATGTCTGTCAGGGTCATGTCTGTCTGGGTCATGTCTCTTGGGTTCATGTCTGTCGGGGTCATGTCTGTTGGGTTCATGTCTGTCAGGGTCATGTCTGTCTGGGTCATGTCTCTTGGGTTCATGTCTGTCTGGGTCATGTCTCTTGGGTTCATGTCTGTCGGGTCATGTCTGTCGGGGTCATGTCTGTCAGGGTCATGTCTGTCAAGGTCATGTCTGTCAGGGTCATGTCTGTCTGTGTCATGTCTGTTGGGTTCATGTCTGTCAGGGTCATGTCTGTCTGGGTCATGTCTCTTGGGTTCATGTCTGTCTGGGTCATGTCTATCTGGGTCATGTCTGTCGGGGTCATATCTATCTGGGTCATGTCTATCTGGGTCATGTCTGTTGGGGTCATATCTATCTGGGTCATGTCTATCTGGGTCATGTCTGTCTGGGTCATGTCTGTCTGTGTCATGTCTGTCAGGGTCATGTCTGTCTGGGTCATGTCTATCTGGGTCATTTCTGTCAGGGTCATGTCTGTCTGGGTCATGTCTGTCTGTGTCATGTCTGTCTGGGTCATGTCTCTCGGGTTCATATCTATCTGAGTCATGTCTGTCAGGGTCATGTCTGTCTGGGTCATGTCTGTCTGGGTCATGTCTCTCGGGTTCATATCTGTCAGGGTCATGTCTGTCAGGGTCATGTCTGTCTGGGTCATGTATGTCAGGGTCATGTCTGTTAGGGTCATGTCTCTCGGGTTCATATTTGTCAGGGTCATGTCTGTCTGTGTCATGTCTGTCTGGGTCATGTCTGTCTGGGTCATGTCTCTCGGGTTCATATCTATCTGAGTCATGTCTGTCAGGGTCATGTCTGTCTGGGTCATGTCTGTCTGGGTCATGTCTGTCTGGGTCATGTCTGTTAGGGTCATGTCTCTCGGGTTCATGTCTGTCAGGGTCATGTCTGTTAGGGTCATGTCTCTCAGGGTCATATCTGTCGGGGTAATGTCTGTCAGGGTCATGTCTGTTGGGGTCATGTCTGTCGGGGTCATGTCTGTCGGGGTCATGTCTGTCGGGGTCATGTCTGTCGGGGCATGCCGTCTTTGTGTTCTCTGATCAAGCCTAGGATGATGCTTTGTTACCCCTAAAAAGTATTTTCAAAATAACACTATCCAGCAAACAAGATGTTACAAATGATTGAGTGAAGACTGTGCGCCAGTCATAACTACATATGTCTCTGTCCAAGCTGTCCCATTACTCAGCTCACAGATAAAACTAGCCCATTACAAGACCATGGCCAAGAATAATTTCAGCCACAAACAAATACAGTGAATATAAAAAGTCTACACACCCCGCCAGGTTATTGTGATGTAAACTATTTTTCTCATTCCCACAGTCTGAAACCCAGGTGGCATCTCGTATCTCTGCATGTCTGACTGACATCTCGGCCTGGATGTCTGCACACCATCTGAAACTAAACCTAGGTAAAACTGAACTTCTCTTCTTCAAAGGAAGAGCCTGCCCGCTCCAGGATCTGTCCATTACGGTGGACAACGTCACAGTCCCTGCTACCCAATGTGGAAAAAACCTTGGCGTGACCCTTGACAACTCCCTCTCATTTTCTGCACACATCAAGGCGGTGTCCCGGTCTTGCAGGTACATGCTCTACAACATTCGGAAAGTAAGGCCGTATCTTACGCAGGAAGCCGCACAAGTGCTGATCCAGGCACTTATCATCTCCCGTCTCGACTACTGCATCTCCCTTCTGGCTGGTCTCCCAGTGTGCGCCATCAAACCCCTGCAACTCATTCAAAATGCAGCAGCCCGCCTGATCTTCAATCTACCAAAGTTCTCCCACGTCACTCAGCTGTTCCGCACACTACACTGGCTCCCGGTCGAAGCACGCATCCACTACAAAACCATGGTGCTAGCCTATGGGGCAGTAAGAGGAACCGCTCCCTCCTACATCCAGTCACTAATCAAGCCGTACACACCCACGCGAGCACTTCGTTCTGCCACCTCAGGCCTCTTGGTAGTGCCATCCCTACGGGAGGGCAACTCCCGATCTGCTCAGTCTAAATTGTTCTCTGTGCTTGCCCCGCAATGGTGGAACAACTCCACTCTGGAGATAAGATCATCGGACTCTCTACCAATCTTCAAAAAACGTCTAAAAACATTCCTCTTCAAACTGTACCTCCAGTAGCTCCATGAATGGAGCTCCACAACTCTCGCCTGTTCGAAACTTCACTACCGAATCATTCTTCTATGTTTATCACCCATTCCTCCTCTCCTAGCACCCCTTCTATCTCTAGCACTTTCCCCTGCACCCACCCAGGAACAATGTACTTATTGCCTTTTTGATGTGTGTTTTAGCTATATGTGAAATGCCTGCACTTATTGTAAGTCGCTCTGGATAAGAGCGTCTGCTAAATGCGCAAAATGTAAATGTAAAAAAATGTGACAAAGATAAATCGTGTCAGAACTTTTTCCACCTTTAATGTGACCTATAATGTGAACAATTCAATTGAAAAACAAACTGAAATCTTTTAAATTAAAACCTTACCTTGCATAAGTTGAGTGTTGTGTTTGAGTTCAAATTTTTTTTATTTCAAAATCAGGGTCCGTTGTTGTCGTGTTTCTTTTATGGTTTAAAAAAACACAAACATTTATCCTGTCTGTGTAACGATCTGCCTTGGGCAGATGACAGGTAGCCGACACAGGCGCAGAGAACTCTCTATAACGGGTTTTATTCATTGTCACAGGCAGACAGGCACTGAAACATAGAAAAAACCAAGGATCAGGCTCATTCCCCGATAAACACAGAAAACCCACCAGAGAATACAGACAAGAAACACGGACATGGAAACACCAAACCACAGACCAACAAATTCTCCCTCTGCTGATAGGGGGGGTGTCAGCACCAACATAGAGGGGAACAGAGGGTGTTTCTTACAGTCTAGCCTCATGGCTTTCTTCTCCACTACACCTAGATCGTGACACCAGCTGTGCTGAACACACGTTCAGACGGAGCACTGGTAACACATAAGCAGAAATATTTACGTGCGAAGCTCGGCATCTTCTGCACGAATTACATGAGCACATATCCTGCACACCATTTCAGAAGTGAGTCTGGGCTGTCCTCATTCATTGGGTATGTACCCAAAATACTGGCAAATATGCAAAATAGTAACTTTCGTACCGAGTTTGTTGACACTATTATTATATCCTAGTATCCTAGACTAGTACGCAGTACGCTATACCTAGGAAATATCTGTAAAGACCGGGTAGGGGAGGAGTGAAATGTGCAAATAATAGAATTAATAAATACCTTTCTGAACAGTAATAAAAAACGAATTATTTAAATAAATGTATAGCGTTGAAATATACATTTAGATATACATTTAAATATAAATGCTAGTCTTCATCTGTCCGCATCCCAGCCCCCCGGATGATACCATCGTCCATCACAATGTTTTACTGTAGACATCATACGATGCCAATTTGGTAGACATTGCCCAACCCTACTTCAGGCTTCCTGAAGATGAAGAGGAAGTTCACCTTTCCGCATGACAACAACCCAAAGCATACATCCAAATCCTCAAAAGCATGGCTTCACCAGAATAAGATTGTCGTTTTGGAATGGCCCAGCCAGAGCCCAGACCTGAATCCAATTGCACATCTGTGGGGTGATCTGAAGAGGGCTGTGCACAGGTGATGTCCTCACGAACGGACAGATTTGGAGCGCTTTTGCAAAGATTAAAAAAGAAAGTCAAGATGTGCCATGCGAGTAGATTCCTACCCAAAAAGACTGAGTGCTGTAATACATTTAAAAAATGCTTCAACAAAGTATTTGTTTAAAGGTGTGCACACTTATGCAACCAGGTTATTGTAAGGTTTTTATTTTCCCCCTCAAATATTTCACAAAACGTTCTCACATTTTTTATTTTTCTAAAAGTTTTACAGATCACAAAAACCTGGAAGGGGTGTGTAGACTTTTGATATCCACTGTATATCTCCTTTATCTCTCACTCCAGCCCCTTCACCACTTCTCCCTCTCCTTCTTCCTTAAACCTATTTCACCTCCCCTCTCTCCGTCCTCCTAACACCTCCTCCATTCCTCCTAACACCTCCTCCAAAACCATTCTCCATCCCCATCTCCTTTTTCTTTTTACTCCTAACACCACGTCTCTCTCTCTAACCGTCTATATCTATCCTACCTCCTTAAACCCTTTCTCTAGCTTCTTCACTTTCTCTATCCCGCTGGCACATCCACCTTGTCTCTATCTGCCCCATCCCCTGTCTCTCTCTTACCCATCTAAAGTGGTAGATATATCAGCGCTGACAGCTTCATTAGTGGCAGCATTATAGGGGAGGGAGAGAGTTAGCTGTTAGCGATGATGCTAACCCCATCTGATCCTCTTATCACTGGAAACAGGCCTCTACGTGAGCAGAGTGAAGAGTAGGGAGGTGAGGGGGCAGAGATGGTATGGCCGTGGAGGGGGTGTTGATAAAAAAAATAGGAAAGAGATGAGGTACGTAAGACAGGGTGCTGATGGGAAAGAGGGAAAGCAATGAGGTTACGTATGAGGGGAAAAGATGGAAAGATGGAGATGGAGGTGGTACGTCCGGGGGTGTTGATGGAACAGAGGAGATATAGGAGATGTGTTATGGGTGTTGATGGAACAGAGGAGATATAGGAGATGTGTTATGGGTGTTGATGGAACAGAGGAGATATAGGAGATGTGTTAGGGGTGTTGATAGAACAGAGGAGATATAGGAGATGTGTTATGGGCGTTGATGGAACAGAGGAGATATAGGAGATGTGTTATGGGTGTTGATGGAACGGAAGAGATAAAGGAGATGTGTTATGGGTGTTGATAGAACAGAGGAGATATAGGAGATGTGTTAGGGGTGTTGATGGAACAGAGGAGATATAGGAGATGTGTTATGGGTGTTGATAGAACAGAGGAGATATAGGAGATGTGTTAGGGGTGTTGATAGAACAGAGGAGATATAGGAGATGTGTTAGGGGTGTTGATAGAACAGAGGAGATATAGGAGATGTGTTAGGGGTGTTGATGGAACAGAGGAGATATAGGAGATGTGTTATGGGTGTTGATAGAACAGATGAGATATAGGAGATGTGTTAAGGGTGTTGATAGAACAGAGGAGATATAGGAGATGTGTTAATGGTGTTGATAGAACAGAGGAGATATAGGAGATGTGTTAAGGGTGTTGATAGAACAGAGGAGATATAGGAGATGTGTTAAGGGTGTTGATAGAACAGAAGATATATAGGAGATGTGTTATGGGTGTTGATGGAACAGAGGAGATATAGGAGATGTGTTAAGGGTGTTGATAGAACAGAGGAGATATAGGAGATGTGTTATGGGTGTTGATAGAACAGAGGAGATATAGGAGATGTGTTAGGGGTGTTGATAGAACAGAGAAGATATAGGAGATGTGTTAGGGGTGTTGATAGAACAGAGGAGATATAGGAGATGTGTTAGGGGTGTTGATGGAACAGAAGATATATAGGAGATGTGTTATGGGTGTTGATAGAACAGATGAGATATAGGAGATGTGTTAGGGGTGTTGATAGAACAGATGAAATATAGGAGATGTGTTAAGGGTGTTGATAGAACAGATGAGATATAGGAGATGTGTTAGGGGTGTTGATAGAACAGAGGAGATATAGGAGATGTGTTAGGGGTGTTGATAGAACAGAGGAGATATAGGAGATGTGTTAGGGGTGTTGATAGAACAGAGGAGATATAGGAGATGTGTTAAGGTTGTTAATGGAACAAAGGAAATAGAAGCAGACATCCCACCTGCAAAAACTGCTTTCAGGGAGGTGTTTGGTTTTCTGTTTAAAACAATTGTGAACTATTTGAACAGCCTTTCTGTGTTTAGCCAGCCTAAAATGCGGGAGACTCCCAGAACCTCCGAGAGAGTTGGGATGCCTGTAGAGGAGATGTGTTAGGGGGTGTTGATAGATCAGAGAATCAGAGAGGTGTAATTATTAAATCATCACCGGGTTTGAAAATATAGTAGTCAGGTCAGGTTGCCTTGTATCGTTGGACTCGTCACAACTCCTTTGGTCACCTGTGTGCTTAATTAAGGTAGAAGGAAAGTGTGTTGACATTATGATTCATATCTAGACCTCCAGGTTGAGTGAGCATGTGATAAGAACCAGAAAGTCATCAGATGTTATTCGGAAAACAAATCCCAAGCTCATAAGGATTTGTTCTAATACAAGGCCTTTACCAAGTTATCTTCCAAAAGTGGGAAAATCAAAAAAATGATCACGGTTCCTAGTGGGCGGGGGAGGGAGTAGGAGGGTGTTAGTTAGTTAATTCAGTCACAGCTGGTTCACATTGGGGTTTAATTGCAGTGTCACGGCTGTTGGGGATTTGGTGATTATGTGTCTTTAAAAGTCACTGTGTTTGGTATTCACATTTGTTGGTTATGAGTTCACGATAATTATTTCAACCAGTTTGTGTTTTTCGCTGTTCTCTGTTTGTTTTATGTTTGTGTAAAATAAACGTGTTTGTGAACTGATTAACCTGGCTCTGCACATGGCTTTTATGCACTACACCTCCTGAAAGCGTGACGAAAATAAGAGAATAAAGCATTAAACTACATGCTCTTTGTGCCAATATTATAACAGCATTGTCTAGTTTAGACCTACAGTTAGTAATTATAATTGTCCTCACTTCAAAATACAATACAGTTTTTGACTAGTACTGTTGACTAGTACTGTTGACTAGTACTGTTGACTAGTACGGTTGACTAGTACAGTTGACTAGTACGGTTGACTGGTACAGTTGACTGGTACGGTTGACTAGTACTGTTGACTAGTACTGTTGACTAGTACAGTTGACTAGTACTGTTGACTAGTACGGTTGACTAGTACTGTTGACTAGTACGGTTGACTAGTACTGTTGACTAGTACTGTTGACTAGTAATGTTGACTAGTACGGTTGACTAGTACTGTTGACTAGAACGGTTGACTAGTACTGTTGACTAGTACGGTTGACTAGTACGGTTGACTAGTACTGTTGACTAGTACTGTTGACTAGTACTGTTGACTAGTACGGTTGACTAGTACGGTTGACTAGTACTGTTGACTAGTACGGTTGACTAGTACTGTTGGCTAGTACGGTTGACTAGTACTGTTGACTAGTACGGTTGACTAGTACGGTTGACTAGTTCTGTTGACTAGTACAGTTGACTAGTACTGTTGACTAGTACGGTTGACTAGTACTGTTGACTAGTACGGTTGACTGGTACGGTTGACTGGTACGGTTGACTGGTACGGTTGACTACTACTGTTGACTAGTACAGTTGACTAGTACAGTTGACTAGTACTGTTGACTAGTACGGTTGACTAGTACTGTTGACTAGTACTGTTGACTAGTACGGTTGACTAGTACTGTTGACTAGTAATGTTGACTAGTACGGTTGACTAGTACTGTTGACTAGAACGGTTGACTAGTACTGTTGACTAGTACGGTTGACTAGTACGGTTGACTAGTACTGTTGACTAGTACTGTTGACTAGTACGGTTGACTAGTACGGTTGACTAGTACTGTTGACTAGTACGGTTGACTAGTACTGTTGACTAGTACGGTTGACTAGTACTGTTGACTAGTACGGTTGACTAGTACGGTTGACTAGTTCTGTTGACTAGTACGGTTGACTAGTACTGTTGACTAGTGCGGTTGACTAGTACTGTTGACTAGTACGGTTGACTAGTACGGTTGACTAGTACTGTTGACTAGTTCTGTTGACTAGTACGGTTGACTAGTACGGTTGACTAGTACGATTGACTAGTACGATTGACTAGTACGGTTGACTAGTACTGTTGACTAGTACAAACTTGTGACCTACTTAATGTACAGAAAGGTGCGCTGCATAAGGAATTCACCATAATAACTTGATAATGGAGGCACATTCAAACAAAGCAACATTTTTATCAATGAATTGGCAAGACAAAGAGTATCCCTAATGGGATCATAAAAACATGCTGACTAACTGCACATTTTTATTGAATGTTTTATTTTCTTGGCTGCTATTTGCGCGATAACTGCATCCAAAATGCAATCCCAGTAGCCGAAGAGCTTGTCTCAAATGTGTTAATATATAAGTTATCAAGGAAAGCAATTGAATAACAGTTTAATTATGAAGTGTATTAAATTAGGTGTATGATTATCAATGACAACTGACAATGCAGTAATACAGTAACACAGTACTACAATACTACAGTAACACAGTAATACAGTAATACAGAGCACGTTACAAATGACATAGAGAACCACAGTTTGATAGTATTGGTAAAATATGTTTTTGTGAGGTACTAGGCAGTTCCCACCCGTAGACTACAACAACTAACGACCCAGAAATAGCTTTTCCATTTCCCACCTACCTAAAGGAAAGTGAGAAGAGAGAGATGGATGGAGATAAAGAAGTAAAGAGATTAGAGGAACTGGTAGAGCGATAAGAGAAGAGATAGGCAGAGCTGGAGATACGCTAGGTTTTAATTTAGATTAGAGATGGTGAATATGATAGAGAGGAATATGGCCATAGTGGGACATTTATGATGAGGAGCTGTGGTGGAGGAGAGATGAATTGATGCACTCTACTTGTATTTGGATGAAGTATGAATTCTGGGAGTATGGCCCTTTATTTAACATATCTGCCATAGAAACGAGAACCGTTTAGAATAACACACAGTATTGAGTCCAGAGATGATGTGAGGGAGTTGCTACTGTCCTCATGCTCTCCCAGGACCAGGATGAGTGGGTGGTGAACATCACTTACCATAGAAAGCATGTGTGTTAGTGTGAGTGTGTTATGTGTGTGTGTGCGTGAGTGAATTCATCACACCAAACACATTATATAACAGAAAAACACCATGGCAATACAGACTAAAAGCTTTGATAACACAAACAACAGATGGAAATGTGCTTAAAAAGACGGCAAAATAGCAAAGTGTAGTGCAGTTGAACCTGATGTGAGAAATATTCCATAAATTCCCCGTAGATGTGATGTATTTGGGGGAGTGGGTGGTTTACAGAATGTCACACAACCAGTTGGGCGCTCACTCCTGGGGACAGGTTGTGTGAATCAGTGTGTTGTATATAGGCTCCATATAGAAACAGACTGACACGGGGTACAGTAGGCTACATGTACAAACCCCATTTGATTCAACAGGCGCTGTCTGGGTGAGACACCAGATTAAGGGAGGATAATGGGAGCTGAAGTGGACTTAACTGAGCTAAACCTGGTCTGGGTTTGCCCACGTGCCCCCAGAAACAGAACAGAAACTGTCCCCAAATCCACAATAGCTTAGAGATAGACGGCGAGACAATGGGGCCAATCAGGCTGTCATTCCATCATGGCTGACTAACCATCCTCTGTATCCAGGCGCTTTGGAATTCCACTCTCCTCCCCGCTAAACATTATTGTATGGCACTACAAGTGTTAAATGTAGGCAATCCACAATGTATGGAAGTCACACTGCATAAGACCGCCAGCTCAATGACGAAAATATATATAGATATATTTTAAATTGTGACTGAAATGAGCTGTCGGTTGTAGGATGTGTGCTTGTGTGTGTGTGGGAGAGGTGACCTACATTCCTGGCTTCATTGCATCTCTAGTTGCCGTGCCGACCCCCGCTCCTATTGACAGCGGCGTCAACAGGCACGTTGCTAGGCACAGCAGGGAAAAAGACACATCAAAGTGTGAGCGACTGCGGTGTCAGACATCTGACTGTGGCCATCTGACTGTGGCCATCTGCTTACCCTTACTGGATTCACATATCACTGTCCACCTTGACACACACACACACACACGCACACACGCGTACAGACGGGCAAGCACGTACAGGCACACACATACACGAACAGACACATACACAAACCAACACAGACACACACCAAGTAGGTAGTTATTCATGCCACACATTCATTTCAATGTCTTCTCAAACAACATAATTTATGTTACAGTGTGATGAAGAAACAAAATGAATGAAGAAGACAATAAATACTTTGAAATATATTAATGAGGATTTGTGTCCTGCAGGCCTGTGGGAACTAAGCTACAGGCCTATTTATGCAGACTTATGTTCCCCTTCAATCTGACTGATTCACTGCCTGTTATATTTGACCTGGGTTCTGGGTATCGCTGCTACGTTGGATCACAGTGAGGTGGTGGTCGGCGCTGTACATGATCGTTTTGGGTCTGAAGGCTGATGTCTGAAGGCTGATGTCTGAAGGCTGATGTCTGATGGCTGATGTCTGAAGGCTGATGTCTGAAGGCTGATGTCTGAAGGCTGATGTCTGAAGGCTGATGTCTGAAGGCTGATGTCTGCTGTTTGATGTCTGCTGTTTGATGTCTGTTCCTAATATCTATTTTTGGAGCAACCCCCCTGTTTACATAGTCTCTCATATTAAATAAATTGTCTTTGCCTAAATTGATTATTTATCGCTGCCCCATCAGAGGAAGGTTCAACACAATTGTCAGCCCGCCCAGCTGCCGTGCCCGCCAGGTCATACATGTGTGTGCAGTCAAGTGCTCAGTTATGTGTGTGCGGTTTGTAAGTATGTGTGTGTGACAAATGCAGCTAATTGGATGTCCTTCAGGATTAATCTACTGTCTCTAACCTTTTAGATTTCCATGGTGATGCCACAAGGCCTCCAGTCAGGATATGCTTTATTAACTGTAACAGACTCTGTGTGTGTGTGTGTGTGTGTGTGTGTGAGTGTGCGTCTGTGAGTGTGTGTGTGTGTGTGTGTGTGTGTGTGTGTGTGTGTGTGTGTGTGTGTGTGTGTGTGTGTGTGTGTCTGTGTGTGTGTGTGTGTGCGTATGTGTGTGTGAGTGTGCGTCTGTGAGTGTGTGTGTGATCCATGTTTATGTGAAAATGTGAGTCCATGCAAAGATAGTGAAATTATAAATTGGGCACCATAGGGTTTTAGTCAGATAACCGCTAGGAAAATGTGGTTTCTGAATTAGCAGGTACGTTTAGGGGGAAAAATAAAATTGTGCATTTGGAGGAAATTTGGGATATTTATTACCCAGTTTATTATGGCGGGGGGGAATACATCTAAACAAGGTTGTGTGCATGGGCGTGTGTGTGTGTGTGTGTGTGTGTGTGTGCATGTGTTTTGGCAAGTTTACTTCTAATAAGCCAATTTTGCATAGACTGATAATATGTGACATACTGACTTATTGTTAGGGCGATGCACCAATAGGTGCACAGCATACGGCCGACTCTGCAGGAGGTAACAGTTTCTATTCCAGCCCATTCAGACTCAATTACTGGACATGTGTGATGCGATATTAAAGATGACACCCAATTGGTGGAGATTCACAAGCTGTATACATGAGTGTGAAATGTATATTGGACTTTTATTTCGACATGCAAATGTGTGCAGTATTGCAACCACGGTGTCTCTGGCACTCCAGTGAACACTTTGGTGCATAATTGTTTATATTTTTGGACAATTAAAATTTAAATGAAGAAGGGTCAAATCAGTTACTATAACACAACAACAGTCCAATATATCCCTCACAATTATGCACCTTATTAAATAGTATGAATAACAATTTTCCAACAAGCTGTACAGTTCCTCATCTCCTTGGGAAAATACCTTCTTTGTATCAACATCAATTCAAGAAATTACCCAGGTCAAATGTGCTTAATTATTCTTTCACTTTCTAAGAACATTCCATCTACTCCTCTCTCATTATCGCTCCCAACTGTCTCTTTCTGTAAACCACTCTTTTGTCTTGCTGTTTTCTTTCACTATCTCTCTTCTGTCCCTGTTTCCCGGTTTGCATCTCTCACTGTCTCTGTCAGATAGTACACGATTACCTTTCAGTAACTGAAAATAAATCAGCTGCTTTAGATCTTCTGATAGCATCCCTCACCTCTGTGGTCCCCTGAGAAGATCAGGTTGTATTTTCAATCGCCGATGACAACCACTCACAAAGCCACTGTCTGGCATTCTGTACGTATGTCAACGAGTCACAATAGTAAAGGTAATGATTTCTGACACCTGACAAAAGAATTGTATTGATATGCTTCTGTAATCTACCTATTTCTCTCCCTCTCTCTCTCCGACACACGTTGAAATGCACACACACACACACACACACACACACACACACCAATGTAATCTTGGTAGTAAGCCGAGTCTTAAGTCCTGTGTGTGTATTTGTGTGTATTTGTGAGTATTTGTGTGTATTTGTGTGTATTTGTGAGTGCGCTTGTGACACCTCGTTTTAGGAAGCGTAGTTGTAAAGAGGCAGCTGTCTCCTATCCTAATCAAACTTGAGAGCGTGACGGCCTGATTAAAACCCCCTGAGAACAGACACACATATTACACACACATAGGCACATGCGAACAAACACACTTACACACGCACACACCAGACACATTCTCTCTCTTAGATCAGACATTGTTTTCCAAACAAACACATATACGCATGTCCTTGTGACTTGTTTTGTACAGACTATATCTCATTCCCGGGCCTAGATCATGTGTGTTAGGTTTGTTCGCTCCGTGTGAAAGCGCAGAACTGTAAACCATTTTTCACACTCCACTGCTGCGGAGAGCGAGATATAACCGACAACCAATCACCAGTCACCACCACAGGGTGAGAATGATTATTAATCTTTCACCTACATTTCCATATCCTTCCACCTTTTTAACCACATTTCTCACTCTCACCCCCCCTCCCCCGCCCGCCGCCTCTCTCTCTCCCTCTCTCTCTCCCTTTCTCTTTATTTCTCTCTCTCTCTTTCTGTCCCTTCGTCACTGTAACCTTTACGTTCCAAAAATCACAATTATGTATCTGTATCCCATTCTTTCCTGTAACCTTTTAACCTGAAGCTTTCATGCCCCGGGTCTTGAAGATATAGTCACCTCCGCAGGGAGGCAACGTAAATTAATTCTTCACCTCCCTCTGAACCCTTTCTTTCTAACCTTTCTTTCATCCTGTCTTTTTCTGCTCAAGCCCCACCACCCCATCCTCAGAAATTCACGTACTGTTTCCACTTCAATTTTATACCCTTCAACCATCCACGTTCATAGTATACTGACCAAACCTTGTACTCCATTAGTCTACTTCCTTTTAACTTCCTCTTTCCTGTTCTACTTCCTGTCCTTGGCATGTCTCACCTCCCAGGATGTCCGATCTGCATGACTGGAGGAGAGGACAACAATTAATCACCTCTGGTACTCCTGAGTCCCTGGGCAATCTCTCTTACACACACACACCAACCACCTCCACCCCTGACAGCAGCCTCTCCATCGCTCATTTGTTCTGCTCAGAAGTATGAGGTGAAGGACATAGAGAGGAGGAACCGGAACAGGGAGAAGGCGTGTCTATAGGAAATATAAAGAGAATGTGTCTATTGGAAAAAGAAGGCGTGTCTATAGGAAAGAAAAAGAGAGTTTGTCTATAGGAAAAAGAAAGAAGGTGTGTCTATAGGAAAGAAAAAGAGAGTTTGTCTATAGGAAAAAGAAAGAAGGTGTGTCTATAGGAAAGAAAAAGAGAGTTTGTCTATAGGAAAAAGAAAGAAGGTGTGTCTATAGGAAAGAAAAAGAGAGTTTGTCTATAGGAAAAAGAAAGAAGGCGTGTCTATAGGAAATATAAAGAGAGTGTGTCTATTGGAAAAAGAAAGAGGAGTGTCTATAGGAACTAAAAAGAGGGTGTGTCTATAATAATAAGATAAATAAGGAGAAAGGAAGATGCAGAAAAGACGAAGAGAAGACAAGAATGGAAAAGACCGAGGAACAACAGATATTAAGATTTGGAAGAGAAATGTCTGTACCAAAACGATGAGAGAGGAAAAGAGAAAGGATAAAAGAAAGAGGCGGAGAGAGAGAGAGAGAGAGAGAGGGAGAGAGAGAGCAGGGGGGCTGTGTTTGGCCTTTGGTATTGTCCTCCTGTCACCCTGTCTGTCTAAATACCTTCTCTGATAGGACACACACTCACTGATTGGTTTGCGGACAGACAACTGGTGTGTCAAGTCTTAGTGTGGAAAAATAGGCAATTTAGCCAAAGCTGCCCAAGATCATTCTGTCTTTGGGTTCAAGCTTCTAGAATGCACAAAATAAACACACACACACCCACACACACACACCTCTACTTATCTCAGTAAATCCATTGCTCAACCACACACAAGCAGAATCACTCAGAGACTGTAACCTACACTACTACATGACCACAACCACAGTAGAGACACACATAAACTGTAACCATCACTACAACATGACCCAAACCACAGACGAGACACTCAGAGACTGTAACCTACACTACTACATGACCTCAATCACAGACAGGACACACAGAAACGGTTACCATCACTACAACATGACAACAAACCACAGACTAGACACTCAGAGACCATCACTACAACACATCCCAAACCATTACACAATTACAATAAGGCCACAGTTGCAAAAGCAAATAATGACACAGTTCAAATCTTTCTGAATAATAATGTAATTTCTGTCCAGCAGTGATCCACTAGATTTGAATATACACTGATGAGCCAAAACATTCTGACCACTCACAGGCGAAGCGAATAATGTTAATCCTCTCCAAACAAGGGCACATGTCAAGGTCATTGTCGATTAGATGGTACGGGAGCAATCATTGCTCATAGTCAGAGTGTGGGATGCAGGATAAATGGGCAGAAGTAAAGACCTGAGTAACTTAGACAAGGGCCAATTAGTTAAGGATAGACGACTGGGTCAGAGTATCTGTGAAACAGCAAGGCTTGTGGGGTGCTCCCGGTCTGAGGGACAGACAGTGCACATGATGACCTCTGTTCTCTATCGATAGATCTCATTCCGATCGAACATCTGTAGGCCCGGTTCACTGTGGCTCCACCTCACAACTTACTGAAGGATCTGCTGTTGATGTCTTAGTGGCTTGATGCCAGTGTTTATATTTCAAAGGCAAAATGTCAAGTTACAATCCTATTCATGTCTTTGGATTGATGGATGCATCTCATTGTTTCAATACATATTTTGACAGTTCAATGATTGTCGAAAGCAACTCAATCATATTTGTTTAAAGGACCGGTCATTCGGCCCACTGTGAAAAATGCATAGCTTCTCATTAACCGTGACAATCAGTTCACTGTTGCCCTATTATGTGAAATTGTCAAGAACAGATCGGCGTAGTGCGGTGGGAGCCATATGCAGAGTCGTGGTAATCCGTTTCAAAGGTTTTATTGAAGTTTCCCAACATAAAACAAACCGTAAACGGCGACAACAGCTAACTGGGTATAAAGGAAACCAAAGTGCGCGTATCGCGTCTTATAATAATCCGTACAATATACCTATAGCAATCTATACCAGCACTAACTCACCTCTGTAATCCCGTGACATATAATAAACAATGCTAAGCAAGGAGTGACTTGCTAGCGACCCCTTTATATCCCGTATGATTATAATTACAAACAGCCGTGAGACAAACGTAAACAAGGAAGTGCATCACCGAAATATGTCCGTGTAGCAACGCCACCACACCAATCGTGACAGTATCCCCCACTAAAAGGCTAGCTCCCCAGATAGCCGAACGGAAACACAAAAACAAAACAAGGGAGCAACAGGGAGAGAACCCACAGTCAAACCCAAAAAAGGGTCAGTCCAGGACCGCAGGTCCAGCCCTGAATAGGCCTCGGTGGCCTGAGAGGCCGCCATCTAGTGCGGCTGAGAGACCGCCATCTTGTGCGGCTGAGAGTGCGTTGTAGCGGCGGCCATCGTGGGCGACGTAGCGGCGGCCATCGTGGGCGACGTGGCGGCGGCCATCGTTGGCGTAGTCGTGGCGGCGGCCATCGTGAGCGTAGTCGTGGCGGCGGCCATCGTGAGCGTAGTCGTGGCGGCGGCCATCGTGAGCGTCGTCGTGGCGGCGGCCATCGTGAGCGTAGTCGTGGCGGCGGCCATCGTGAGCGTAGTCGTGGCGGCGGCCATCGTGAGCGTAGTCGTGGCGGCGGCCATCGTGAGCGTAGTCGTGGCGGCGGCCATCGTGAGCGTAGTCGTGGCGGCGGCCATCGTGAGCGTAGTCGTGGCGGCGCCATCGTGGAGCGTAGTCGTGGCGGCGGCCATCGTGAGCGTAGTCGTGGCGGCGGCCATCGTGAGCGTAGTCGTGGCGGCGGCCATCGTGGCGTAGTCGTGGCGGCGGCCATCGTGAGCGTAGTCGTGGCGGCGGCCATCGTGGCGTAGTCGTGGCGGCGGCCATCGTGAGCGTAGTCGTGGCGGCGGCCATCGTGGCGTAGTCGTGGCGGCGGCCATCGTGGCGTAGTCGTGGCGGCGGCCATCGTGAGCGTAGTCGTGGCGGCGGCCATCGTGAGCGTAGTCGTGGCGGCGGCCATCGTGAGCGTAGTCGTGGCGGCGGCCATCGTGAGCGTCGTCGTGGCGCGGCCCTCGTGGGCGGCGATGCGGCAGCCATTGTGGGCGGCGATGCGGCAGCCATTGTGGGCGGCGATGCGGCAGCCATTGTGGGCGGCGGCGTGACGGCAACAGCCATCTTGGGCGCTGGCGTGACGACGGCAACCACCTTGAGCGCTGGCGTGACGACAACAGCCATCTTGAGCGCTGGCGTGACGGCGGGAGCCATCGTGGACGCTGGCGGGACGGCGGCAGCCATCTTGGGAGCTGGCGTGACAGTGGGGGCCATCGTGGACGCTGGCGTGACGGCGGCAGCCATCTTGGGCGCTGGCGTGACGGCGGGAGCCATCGTGGACGTGGGCGTGACGACGGCAGCCATCTTGGGCGCTGGCGGGACGACGGCAGCCATCTTGGGCGCTGGCGGGACGGCCGGAGCCATCGTGGACGCTGGCGGGACGGCGGCAGCCATCTTGGGCGCTGGCGTGACGACGGCAGCCATCTTGGGCGCTGGCGTGGCGACGGCAGCCATCTTGGGCGCTGGCGTGACGACAACAGCCATCTTGAGCGCTGGCGGGACGGCGGGAGCCATCGTGGACGCTGGCGAGACGGCGGCAGCCATCTTGGGCGCTGGCGTGACGACAACAGCCATCTTGAGCGCTGGCGTGACGGCAACAGCCATCTTGGGCGCTGGCGTGACGGCGGGGACCATCGTGGACGCCGGCGTGACGGCGGCAGCCATCTTGGGCGCTGGCGTGGCGACGGCAGCCATCTTGAGCGCTGGCGTGACGGCAACAGCCATCGTGGCGCTGGCGTGACGGCAACAGCCATCTTGAGCGCTGGCGGGACGGCGGGAGCCATCGTGGCTGGCGAGACGGCGGCAGCCATCTTGGACGCTGGCGTGACGACAACAGCCATCTTGAGCGCTGGCGTGACGGCAACAGCCATCTTGGGCGCTGGCGTGACGACGGCAGCCATCTTGAGCGCCGGCGTGACGACGGCAACAGCCATCTCGGGCGCAGGCGTAGCAGCCATCTCGGGCGCTGGCGTGGCGGAGGCGATCTCTGGCGTCAGATCTTGAAAGTCCAGCCATGCCTTCCACCACGCCCTAATGACAGCCGGGGGCTGCTTATGTAACCCCTCCGGGGATTTCTCTGTACCGGAGGTAGGTGGTCGGAAAGGGTCTTCCCTCGGCGGGGGTAGTGGCTGTAGCTCCAGGGGTTTTCCTCCCCCTGTCTGCAGCCCCGGAACAGTGGGCGGTGTCTTCTGCCCGCCCCAGCCGACGTCCGATGTTGCGGGGACTAGTCGACTGAGGACGGGATCCCATAGCAGGGCGTCTTCCAGGGAGTCCTCCTCCACTCGCTCGTAGAACGCCTCCTCATCATCCGAGGAGAGGGAGTCGGACCCCCAATCACCCTGCCAGGTGTAGCGCCGCTCCTGCTGCTCCGTGGGTTGACGGTGAGCTTCATACCTCGGAGCGCTATAGCTTGCCCCTCCGAGGAATCCACTCACCGTCCGGCTCTGCGGGCTTCTTGGGTGGCTTAGCATTCTGTCAAGAACAGATCGGCGTAGTGCGGTGGGAGCCATATGCAGAGTCGTGGTAATCCGTTTCAAAGGTTTTATTGAAGTTTCCCAACATAAAACAAACCGTAAACGGCGACAACAGCTAACTGGGTATAAAGGAAACCAAAGTGCGCGTATCGCGTCTTATAATAATCCGTACAATATACCTATAGCAATCTATACCAGCACTAACTCACCTCTGTAATCCCGTGACATATAATAAACAATGCTAAGCAAGGAGTGACTTGCTAGCGACCCCTTTATATCCCGTATGATTATAATTACAAACAGCCGTGAGACAAACGTAAACAAGGAAGTGCATCACCGAAATATGTCCGTGTAGCAACGCCACCACACCAATCGTGACAGAAATATAATTTGTTGTAGCACAATATTTGATATGTTTTTATATTCTATAGTCTATATATAGTCTGATCGGTATTTAGAAGCTTTCATTATTAACTAGTTCTAATGTTTACTTGTATGGCCCGAATATGGTACGAATACACAAACAGACAGTTTGTTTGAGGTCTACAATGCACAACACAGCTATAACAGCCAACCAGCAGTAAGCAGCCACCCAAATAGTTTCTCTGTTTGAGGGCTGTATGTGACAGCCACACATTTACACCTACAAAGATTCCTAAAGGTCAAATATTTCAAAACTAAACTACAAGCTCAAACCATATTGGTAAAAAACAGCATCACTGTTTTCTGTTCTATACCTTTCTGAAAGGGACAGGTGCTGAGAGCCTTGTGACCCATGGATGTTATATCATCTGTCTCCCCAGAGGTCACTGTGTGTGTGTGTGTGTGTGTGTGTGTGTGTGTGTGTGTGTGTGTGTGTGTGTGTGTGTGTGTGTGTGTGTGTGTGTGTGTGTGTGTGTGTCTGTCTGTGTGTCTGTGTGCATCCATGTGTCTATGTGCACATTAGAGAATCAGTGTTTCAAAGTGTTTGTGTGAGTTTGTGAGATCGTATGTGTAGTCAGGCGTTGATCATTTCTCCACTGAGCTGGACAGCTCATGATGAGCCAATCAGAGGGCCTGATGAAGACAAGTGAGTGATGGAGGGTATTATCTACCAATGGGAGTATGGCTGACAGGTGATGTATGAGGTCTCCAGCTTTGATCCAGCACCAGCTTTGATCAGGGTAGCTTATGACCAGAACACCCAATCCTTGGTCTGGTTCAATAAAATATTTTTTATGAGCTCTAATATTAAATATCAATATTAAAATATAATCTATTGGAAATTATTTCACATATTTAGCTACTTGGCATTGATGTTGCTTTGCAGAGTAATCAAATTAGCCTTTTGAAAACATAACTATAGAAAATTGTTTTTAATTTGTAGTGGAAGTAAAACCCTGAAAGTCTCAGCTTTCCCTCTTGAAGGGGGTCTGTTGAAACGTCTGATTCACAATCAATCATCTGCAGCTTTACACAAAGCCCAGTCCACAATGATCACCCTCTTATCGCTCACTGCAGGTGCACCCACTCACCCACTCACCCACTCACCCACCCACCCACAGCAAACAAGCCCACTAACACACGTATGTGAGTCTGCATCCAGCCTACACGCGCTCACGCAACACAATCCCAGTGTATATTGGAATATCGTATTTTTCACTCGAAACGGCATCAACACACTGGGACTAACACAATGCGTAAAGACGTCACTGCACCAAAATCGCGTAACACAAGTCTTGTTTACGGAAATACTTTGTAACAAGAATTACCATGTGGAATTGTGGGATAGAACGACCTGAGGGGAAATCCCTGACATGATTACGAGGTTGCATTCATAAAGAGCTAAAAATAGCGCTAGAGAATGAATGAACACAGGCAGTTGGAGCACGCTCACATTTCTATTCACATCCTAGAATATTTGTGTTCGAGGATCTATTCACCATAAGAGTCTCGTTCTGCCTACATTCCCATTTCTCTAAATACATCCATTTTGTCTACATTCCCATTTCTCTAAATACATCCATTTTGTCTACATTCTCATTTCTCTAAATACATCCATTTTGTCTACATTCTCATTTCTCTAAATACATCCATCTTGTCTACATTCTCATTTCTCTAAATACATCCAGCTTGTCTACATTCTCATTTCTCTAAATGCATCCAGCTTGCCTACATTCCCATAATCATCCAACGTTCATTTCTGTGCTCATGTGTGACCATTTGAACAACAGGAAAGACATCACCAGTAAGACTGTGAGAGTGTGTGGTTGAGATAAAGCAACAGCGGTCTGCTGATATACCAGTTTGTGTGGGCAGTTGGTCAATAGATCTTTATGTGTCTTTTTGCACTGTTGCTCAACAATGTCTCTACTTGCTATACTGCTATACTGTAAACTTGTAGTTTAACAAAATATAGTCAAATGTATTTGTCAAGGTCAAAGTAAAGGTCAAAAAGACCATCTATAAAACTAAGTATAGCTATTTTGATACAATGGTATGAAGCTTCGGGAGTGATATAATAAAAACAATTGACGCATTAATACATTCTTTCAGATTTAAGCTTACTTTCTGGCAAAAAGGCGGCAAACAATCAGACCGTGCAGGAAGAAGAATCAACAGATCATTTCTATTTTCCAGTGTTTCCATGGTTTCGGTCCAAGCATGGATATTAAATCATAAAGAGGTTTAGGACGGGAGAAACAAATCACACACAAATGGAAAGATTTACAAAAGGAAACAGTGGACTGTTTAAATTGGCAAAAATAGGGCCACAATCAGAAGATTGGAAAAAATATGAAATATAGTGATTACATGTATGTTCCTAGAGGATCTCCAGGGTGCCGTAATGACCAAAATCACCAAAAGAGTGTGAGAAGAGGAAGCGCTACTGAACCCTAAAAACACTTGAAAAGTGAGTGGGGACCCATTCCAACAGTGCAATAATGCATCCTTCCTTGCTCCTTTCCTTAGCCATATTAATCCCTTTCTCAACGCCTCCCTTCCTTCATATACTGCTTTCCCCGTCGCCCCGTTTCATGTGTTTGTGTCAGCGTGTTTCCTTTAATATCTTTTTCTATTATTTTCTATTGCCTGCGGGTCAAGTGAGCATCTGTCAAGGCTTCCCGTATGAAATGCAGACAGACAGGTTGAGTGTACATCAACCCAAGTCCTACACAAGTTTCCCAGACACACAGCTTATGTAAGTCTGGGAGGGGCCACAAGAGCAGAAATGCACGGACACGGAGACAGCGACAGATGGAGAAGTGACAAAGCGTATGAGGCATAAGCATTATACATTAAACATTTTCGTTATTTAGCAGGCGCTCTCATGCAGATTGACTTACAGTTAGAACATTCATCTTAACATAGCTAACTGGGACAATCACACAACCCAGTAATGGTAAGAACACTTTATTCAGTGAAGTGTCTGTGATGGAGGGGGGGAAAAAAGGAAAGAGACTCTGTTCTATTGATTTAATCAAGATAAATATTCTGATCCTTGAATTGCAATTAAAGTATATTGTTTGTAAAAAAAAAATAACAACAGAAACAGAGAGAAAAAGAGACAGAGAGACAAAAAGAGAACGAGACAGAGAGAGAGAGAGAGAGAGATTGAGAAAGAGGAGGGAGAGAGAGTATGAGTCACTAGTTGTTTATTTAACAGTGGGCTGATGGAAGCATATAAGTGAAGCTTTAAACAGTACCTTCTGTCTGAGCGAGAAAAGACAGCAAGTGTGAAAGACAACTGGGATGGCTGATTAGTTATTGTTGCACAGCCAAGAGACCTGGGTTTGAACCTCACTTCAAACTCCTTGTGGATCACAGAGAAGCCTTACAGGTACAGTTCAAACAACTAATCATCATCACATCAATGCAAACGTGTAACCTTTCAGAAGGCAACCTATTCATGACATTGCCTAGCCAATGCAAATTAGCATGTTATTATACATTTTTGTTGCCAACATGGATCTAGTTGATCTAACTTTGTGGATCGATCGTCCCAGAAATACCCCATCTGCAGCATCTTCTCAGAGATAGTCTATCATATTCCCCCTGCGGCATTGTACCTTTGTGGATGTGGCTTTCTGAATCCGGAGAGAGATATCAGGGCCATTGGCATCAGTGTTTGGTTCTACCTCTGTAAGTGCTTTCACAGAGAACAGAATCTGAAAAGCTGCAGTCTAATAGCTATAATTATCTACAATCAGTAGTCTGCCAGGGGTCCACTAAAAGGCTCTTCACTAGACCACTTTACACACAAACAACCAGAGATGGAGACACCACAGAGAGATCAGCACCACAGAGGGATCAGCACCACAGAGAGATCAGCACCACAAAGGGAACAGCACCACAGAGAGATTAGCAGCACAGAGAGATTAGAAGCACAGAACAGCCCCACAAAGGGAACAGCACCACAGAGGGAACAGCACCACAGAGAGAACAGCCCCACAAAGGGAACAGCAATATAAAGAGATCAGCACCACAGAGGGAACAGCAATATAAAGAGATCAGCACCACAGAGGGAACATCACCACAGAAAATTGGAGCAGGGAAGTCATTGAAAGAAAATCATAGAGGAAAAACAAGCAAAAAAACAACTAAAAATCCTAATAAGAGAAAAGAAAGAACAACATTTGCAGACGGAGGTAAAATGAGTTTGAGAAAAGAGCAGGTAGAGTTTAAATGATCAGAACAAAAGAGAACAAGGAGAGCAAGAAAGAACGGATGGAGCGAACAAAACAAGGATTATGTGACAGAGATGGACAGAGGAAGTGTCAGAGTTAGAGACCACTATGTCTAAGAGCTCTAGTTCTATTAAGCTCACAAATTTGCCAGCAACTAGCTGAGAACAAAAACAGGATAACTTGATATGCACATTGGCCAATATCTTAAAAAACCCATATCTCAATCCAAAAGCTCATATCATCTTCCAACTAGCCTTCAACGCTTCCAAAAGGCGGCACCATTCCAAATATTGGTTATAAAGTTGTTATTTTTTTATTTTAAAATCTCCTTAACAGCCACAGAGCCAAAATGACCCACCCACTCCCTCCCGCTCTAGCAGTTAGGAGTGATGGGATTGCAAAGTGATACAATCTGTTCTTTGGCCATTGAGCAAGGCTTTTGTCTCCAGTTGTGCCCACTATGGCAGTCCCCTACACTTTCCGAATTTGAAGTGTTTGGTTTAAAAGCAGAAGTCACATTTAGGTTGGAAGTTATGTGCAATTGAAAACTAAAACCATGTCATTTTCCTTACAAGGGGCGTTTTTACAAATCTATCAGGCAGCAATCGGTTGAAAAGTTAGTTATACCAGAGTTTTGTAGTAACTGAAGACTACTACAGAAGGAAGGAATGCTGAATGGCACGAACATTTCCCTGGAGATTAGAAAGCACAATAGCTAACGAAAGGCCGGATGTCACAAAGTTTGTGACATCGCAGAGCTCAATAATCTCTCGGCCATGGTATTTATTTGACAAAAACAAACACCTAACAATAAACGAAAAAAAGTCTATACACTTTGAATTAAATAAAAGTGTGCAAACAAGGGACTTACAAAAAACAACCACAGCAATATATATTTATAAACAACAACCCCTCACCACAAAGTTCAATCGAGACATTGAAATAATGATAAGCAATATAACAAACTAACGAACAAAGTCCTCACTCGTGACACATGATGTGTACAGAATGGTATTATCTGCATAGAGATGGATCTGAGGATCGTTAATGTAGGGTAATAGAGTAATAGAATAGTTGATCCATCGGACAGTGAATGATTCTCTTTGAATTGGTTAGAAATGGCATCAAAGCCCCTGTTTTGGCTTTGTCACCCAAACCACAAGCAGCTGTTTTGGTATATCTGATCGTAGTTTAAGGAATTTCGTGATTGTAAAGGTATGCATATAGTTTCTCTTCATAAATAAATTGCCATTCTGTTCATGTTCATTGTATAAATGGTTGGAATTGTGATTTATTCAACTGAGATACATTTATCAGTGAAAGTTGTTGGAGTGAAAATATCTGAAATATCCATGCATCCAAATATGTCAAAACAAAATAAAACCTTTGTGTACATACAATTTAAAAAGTTTTTCCGTTACCTAGTTTCCCCTTTTATATTTCTCAGGGAAAGTTGAAATTGCTTTTACAGCCTAATTGTCTTGCTTTATGTTACTAGTAGATAGCTAGCTATGTGACTTGTTGCTGAATCAGGAAATGTAGCTATAAACAAAGCATGTCATTGGAGGAATTCCTGTTTGAATAGGAAAAAGATACAAATAAAGAATTGCTACTCGGACAACTTCTTATTGAGGAAATATGAATCTGAGTGAGTCAGACTTGAATTGCATTTCCTGATACATTCAAATTACAACCCAGTCAATACCAAACATGACGTGTGGACATGCGCTATCTGGTGCTATCTGTCCCTAATTGGAATATTTTAGTTTTTTCTGTTCATAGCTTGAGCAGAGCCTAGCCAAGAGTAGAACAGATCACCTGACCGCCTGTTTAGGAAAGGCTGTGAAAAACTGCACACCAGCAGAACCTGTGAAAGCTGCAAATCCTGAAGGAATACAGAGCAATGCTAATCTGACCCTAAATTGACCGTACACCACGGTTCACTGTTTGACCACGGTTTCTCATCTGAGCACAGCCTTGCCAAAGGTAAACACAAGACTACCTGACTCCCTGTGAAGCAGAAGCTGTAAAAACACGGCACATTCTGCAATTCCTGAAGGATATACATAATTTAAAGTAGATGTTGCATGCCATGTCACAAGAATTTCATTTTCAACCTCAGGATGACACTATGTAATTAGTTGCATTTGGCAAATCAAAGACTTTGACATGAAAAAGAGAATCATGTCTCTTGGTAGAGCAAGTGCACTAGAGAGGTAGGGAGAGGGCACAACAATCATTTGAATATTACTGCAG